>JAVYIG010002165.1:205000-266643 GCA_035222895.1 Strongylocentrotus droebachiensis
CATTATCATCATCATCATCGTCGTCATCACCATCATCACCACCACCAACACAACCACCACCAACACAACCACCTCCTCCTCCTCCGCATCATTATCATCATCATCATCGTCGTCATCACCATCATCACCACCACCAACACAACCACCACCAACACAACCACCTCCTCCTCCTCCGCATCATTATCCTCGTAATCATCTCCTCGTGCTCATCATCACTACCATCATTTAGACACCACTATCTCACAATGTATCATTATTAATAACATAAACATTACCTTGTCTGGGGCATCACAATTTACTTCCTTCCAAGTGAATGTCATCAAAGCTGTACTTGATTTCAGTGAATTTAAACTTTTTGAGGTATGTTAATTTTGTTTGTTTTTATTATTGTTGGTAAAGTTGTAGTTGCATTATTTTTGGTCAGCCCCTTCCCCTGGTGATAGTCTAGCAATCTTTGTGACCATACACCTTCATGTGCTAATTGCCGATCCACATTTTCATTTACTAAACATGACCGTATCTGCATCGGATCTGCATGTACATATTCTATCACAAATCACTATTTTTCTCAAGTTATACAAGATTTTGAATTGTGGAATTGGCTTGCTTGACAGCAGGTACCATCTTTCTTCAAAAAATGCACTCTCATGACCCGATTTCCGACTTTTAACACCTCCAAACTGCGTAGAAGAAAACAAAAATGCGGTCTCACAGCAAAGCAGGTGCGAAGAGATCCGACGTTTACTGCCAGCACCAGTGGCTGTCGCGCTAGGGTCTATAATGCGTAGACTAGCAAGCGAGTATTAGTGGGGATTCTGTCGGGAGAGTGGAATCTCTCTCTCTCTCTCTCTCTCTGCGTGAGTCATCCGCCGCTAGTCACCCTCTTGTCATCAGCAGTAGATAGCGAAGTCGTAAATTCCTTGAAATACTCAAGGGTCGGCCAGGAGCTTTGGAATGGAGATTTAAAAACAAAATTAGACTGAGTAAGACGAAATGAGAGAGCAGGGGGAAGAAATTAAAGTTTGTTTTCAAGAAAAGAAAGGTATTAATAATACGCAATCGTGCGAAAGTGAAGAACTAGGAAATTTTTCTTGCGGCGGTTTCTGTCATTGATATAATCGAAGCTGATTTCTTTGATGTATTGTCAGACTGCATGATTTGAAAAACGCACATGGGAACAATTTAGGTATAGTCTAATCAATAATGTATAGCTCAAAAGAAACAGGATCAAGCATAAACTAAACTGTATAATCTGTTCGGATTATGGGAGAGAGAGGCAGAGAGGGAGAGAAAGAAAGGGAGAGAGAGAGAGAGAGAGAGAGAGAGAAAGAGAAAGACTTAGTAGAGAAAAAGGGGGTGAGAACGAGAGAGAGAGAACAAATATTACAGATAGAAAGGCAGAAAGGGAGGAAGAGAAAGGGAGAATATGAGAATATGCGGTAGATTTGAGAAAAAAAGAATTGAAAATCAGTTTTAAAATGCATTGTGGGAAATGGCTATCGACACTTCGGGACATTGCGAGCAGGAGATGGCAGTGTACGTAAATCTGAAGTCAAAATATCCTGCCTTTATAAGATGATGTTCATCTTACATCAAAATGAATGTGACATAACAGAACTTGACGACATTATTAGTCACTGCTGATTTAAGAAGAATAAGGAAGATGCAAGAAGAAGTAGAAGTAGAGCTCTACGTAACCTTTAAAATCTCAACACAATGAGTTAAGTTCGCCTGGGAGGCATTCGAAGAACCGCATCCTCCTCGGATCCTCCTACTGTGCAGATGCTTGAGATTACCAGCTGTCTAAAGATGTCTAATCGTTGGTTCTCTTCCTTTTTACATTAATTGTTTTCCTCTAGCTCTTTCCATTTTCAACTTTTTTTCTGAGCTGTATAGGATATACGGATCCGAGAGAAAGGGGCCAGTAAAACTAGTCAGATATAGCTTTATTGGTGTCTTCTTGATATTTTATCCCAGCTTGTAATTTGAATCATCATTATCAATTTGTTTAACCTTTCATTTGCCTTCAGTGCCAATATGGATGATCGCTCGTTTGCCACTCATGTAGATTTGCACAAAACAATTGGCACCATTTTAACGATGGATTGATTTGTGCTTTGCTTTGCACAATAATTTACCCATTTTTCGGTCTTAATATTATTAGCTCCGTGACAAACATGTAAAAAGAAAGGGTTTAGAATGATCTTGCACTTGAAACAGTGAAATAATGTTGACGCCTTTGGAACATCTATCCCATGATAAATACAATGTGGTACAGGGTGATTAGTTGTGTGGCATATACAGATTTAATAAATGAATATAAATGTTGAAAGAAAAACAAGCTATATAAACCTCCTCCGCGGTAGAAATCGTGTGAGAGAGAGAGAGATTTGTTGGGGGAGTGGGGTTTTGTGTTACCAGATATAGGGCCATTTTATTTTATTTTATCAGCAAGTTAACAATTTTCGTGGTTCATTATGTTTCGTGTAATGTTTTCAAGTTTAGATGTATGGCTGACATATCATGGCAGCCATCTTCAATATGTCAATCCAACCTATCACATTTTAAAGAGCCCGTATTGACAAATTCCAAGATGTAATACTCTTGTCCACTATTTTCGCATTCGCTCCCGGTGAATTTGGCGTGAATTGGGTCACGATATCTCCGGGGGTTGTATCTAAGAGATGAAATAATTTGCGATGATTACTCTATCTCTCTCTCTTTCCTACTCGCTCTTTCTCTCTCATCTCTGTCTCTCCCGTTCTTTTCAATCTCTTCTCTTTCTCTTATCTCTCTCAACTCGGTCTCCCCCTTCTTTTCAATCTCTTCTTTATCTCTCATTATCTCACTCTCTTCCTCTCATCTCTCCCCTTCGTTTCAATCTCTTATCTCTCTCTCTCTCTCCCCTCCTTTTCAATCTCTCCTCTATCTCTCTCTCTCCCCCCTTCTTTTCAATCTCTTATCTCTCTCTCTCTCTCATCTCTCCCCTTCTTTTCAATCTCTCACATCTCAGTCTCTCCCCTTTATTTCAATCTCTTCTCTATCTCTTATCTCTCTCCCCTCCTTTTCAATCTCTTCTCTATCTCTCTCTTCCTCTCTCTCTCACATCTCTTCTCCATCTCTTATCTCTCTCTCTCCCCTTCTTTTCAATCTCTTATATCTCTCTCTCATCTCTCCCCTTCTTTTCAATCTCTCTATCTCTCTCTCTCCCCTCCTTTTCAATCTCTTCTCTATCTCTCACATCTCTTCTCCATCTTTTGTATCTCTCTCTTCCCCCTTCTTTTCAATCTCTTATCTCTCTCTCTCTCACCTCTCCCCTTCTTTTCAATCTCTCACATCTCAGTTTCTCCCCTTTATTTCAATCTCTTCTCTATCTCTTATCTCTCTCTCTCTCTCCCTCTCTCTCTTGCCCGTCACTCAACATCCCTGATGCTGATGTCCTCTTCATCTTCCTAGTCGTCTTCCTCCTCCTCGTGTCAATACGAGTATGTCAAAACAAAGTTCTCCCGCGAGATCGTCAGTTACGCGAGGTCAAAATACTTTGAATTTATGTTCTTCTCATCTAGCCAAAACATTCTCGGTAGGCTTACTGTACTATGTCTAATACAATGCAAGGACGGGCAGGTCATTGGAAATGGATGTGGTCCCCCCTAAAAATAAATAAATTAATTTCTCAAAATGAAAAGAAAAGTATTCCTCTCTCTCTTTCTCTCTCCATTTTCATATATTTTCAGACTTTAACCACAGCACTCGCATGTTCTTGGTCTTTTCTTTGTTTCTCTTGTTCATGAATTCTTCTTACAATCTCTAAAACATTTACAGAAACATACTGGAAATGCATGTACAATCTCTCCCCCCCCCCTTTCTCTCTCTCTCTCTCTCTCCATTTTCATTGATTCTCAGATTAATAAATACTACAATTATATGATTTTAAAACATGAATTTAATACATGAATAATTTCTTTGAAATTACTATATGAATAGTTATAACCTCATACATGTATTGTATTTGCAAATGTATTCCATACACTCTGAAGAGGGTTCAGTTACTTTTGGTTTAAAATTTTAGATTATCAAATATCATTTAGAACATAACCTTTACCCAAGTTTATTGCATTTAGGCCCTATAAAGTGTTAAACATACATATAAAGTAAACCAATCCTTGATATTCATGAACTGGTTGTTAAAAGCTTTGCAGCATTTCATAACAACAAATTTAACAGTCATGATACAAATTTTCACAAAAATTCAACAATTTTTCACATTAAACTTCAACAAAAAACATTCAATAGAGTGATGTCTCCAGCAATCATATGTCTTTACTGCTCGAACTGAGTGTCCAATTTGTCTTGACAACTCTTAAATTAGTAGTGTCTGTGGCCATCACATGATGCCTCTGCTGCTATGACCTGGTGTAATATGAATATCATATGTCTTGGCAGATCTTCAGTGACCCACAGATTAGTGGGGGTCACGGGTCATCATGATGCCTTGGTGTCTTCTACATCATGTCTTAATCATTCTCTAAATTAAGCAGTCACAACTGCTCTCAAGTGTCACCAAGATTAGTCGTGTCCGCAGCCATCACATGATACATGGAGTCTTCTTCTTTGATCACGATATCCTCGACATCACCCAGCACTTCAAAGACATCATCCTCATCATCATCGGCCTCATCAGGACTATCGATGTCCCCTCGGTCTCTTCTGTCATCCAGAGATTGTCCACTGGCATTCTGGAGTTCGTCCATTCCTTCAAAGTACCTGAAGTTCTTGCGGGTATGTTCTTGTACCGCTGGAGCATCTCTGTCCTGGCGCTTCCGTTTGTTCTTGAATTTGTGCATCAATTTCTGTCTCCATGCCTCCTGCAGAAAAGAACAGAAAGGTGTTAGATGGCCTTCAAAAACATAATCCCATATCATGTACAAGAATGTAATGATCAAGGGAGAGGGTGATAAATTATTCTTTGTTTTGCAATGTTGCGCTACTTTCTGACAGTGCATATGTGAACTGGTATTCCTACACATAAATTCATGTAACTTGAAAAGCCCCGTCTACGCATGTGTTAACAAGTTCCACTTCAACCTTTCTTCCCACTTATGAAAATGTGTTTAAATCATATTTAAAAAGAATTACCAAATATACACACAATCTCCACACATATACATGTATGTATGCGTATCCTTGAAACTTGTGGGTTTTTTACACTTAGGACTGTTACAATTTCTTACTAAGTTATCTGGACAGTCTCGGATGGGGCCAGCCTGGGGGAGAAGCTGTGGATACTGTTCCAAGAATGTCTTGGTAAAGTAGATGTAGTCTGATGCAGATGGGTAACTAGAGAGAAGCAGAAAAGACAGAAAGTTTAGAAGAGGTACTTGCAATTGTTATTCCATCAGAGCAATGATTCCTCATTGTGGATAAACAGGTCAGGATATAGTTTGATTGCATTTTTAATGATATCTTGAATTCAACACTTCAATTATATGTTCCCCATCAAACCTTAATAGGTTAGTGTTCTTTTAAAGGCTATCTGTATTAGTTTATAGGAGGGATTAAACCACCATGCAAGGTCACTGGACAGGTGGTTATCTCATCAAATCAGCTCTCAATTAACATAAGAAAAAGAGGATCATGGGGGACCAATGGTCACCGATTAGGCATTGTTTTCTATATAGAGGGAGCAAGTAGCTACAAGTAGTACAGTGGGGCTTTAAGAGTGAATTTCTGATTCTGCTTACATGGATGAATCAAACATTGAAGAATTTGTTGACTTGCCATTTACAATGAAAAGTCCATTTGCACATCCTGACATGCCCTTAATTAATCTGATGACTACTAAATTTTCTAACTCCCCAAGGTTTAAAGTAGGTAACTCCCAATCCCATAGGCAACTAGTTGAAGTTATGTTTCTTACTAGGTGTATGGCACGATACTCTCATAGAGCGTGTCCAGGAGAAGAGATCTGTCTTTGGCTTCTATTGGTATACCATGCTCCAGCTTCTGCATGATCCCAGGATGAAACTTAGGGAGTTCATAATTGTAGAGTGACAACCTTTCCGGTTCCGAGGCTGGAGCGCTCTTCGTGTGGTGGATTTCCATCTGCTTTTCTCTCTCAGTCTCGCCCGAGCTGGAAGATAAGTCCTCTTCGACTGTGGAAGGAAAATCAACTGCTTGGGAGGATGACAAGGTCCTCTCTGGCAGTCTTGACGTCTGCATGTATGGCTGTGAGGAGCAAGACTCTTGGGCGTCTTCCTTGATTGGTTTGTTTTGTAAATGTGAAGTGGTTAGTCGGTAGGATGGATCATCTTGTGAGCCAGGTAAGCTCCTCTCTGGGATCCTAGAACTATGGATGGAGGGAGACGAAGAGACAGATTCCTGGACAGCTCCCTTGATTGGTGTGTCACCAAGATTGGTCGTGTCTGCAGCCATCACATGATACATGGAGTCTTCTACTTTGATCACAATGTCCTCAACATCATCCATCACTTCAAAGACATCATCATCATCATCATCATCGGCCTCACCAGGACAATCACTGTTTATCTGGTCTCCTCTTTCGTTCAAGGCTTGCCCACTGGCAACTTGGAGTTCGTCCAGTCCCTCAAAATATCTGCAGTTCTTACGGGTATGTTCTCTTACTGCTGGAGCATCTCTATCTTGCCGCTTCCGTCTGTTCTTAAATTTGTGCATCAATTTCTGTCTCCATGCCTCCTGTAGAAAAAAGAAAGGGGTTGGTGCTCTTTAAAAAACATCATCCTATAAATCTTGGAAGTATCAATGCCGAGGGGAGGAATAATTTGTCAGTTTTCATGGACCCCAAAATCTGTCATATATATCAATGTACGTATTCGTTGGGTCATAGTTAATACAACAAATTGAATAGTACATTCTTGATATTTCACTTAGGTGTGCCCTTTGAAACATGCAATTACACCTCATTCAATTCAGACAAAAGGCTACAATTGTAATGTCATTAGACATGTAGAAACGATTCCCCTTGTGACTTTTTGAGGTCTACTTATAACGAACTAGATATAGAACATACATCTGAAAGAGCAATACAGAGAGACTACCAATTCTTACCCAGTCATCAGGACAATCTCTGAAGGGACCAGCCTGGCGGAGCAGCTGCGGATACTGTTCCAAGAAGACGTTGGTCAAATAGATGTAGTCTGCAGCGGATGGGTAACTGAATGGAAGAAGAAGAAGAATGACAGATTGTCTAAATCTCTATCCTTGCTCAGGAGGATTACCTAATCCATAATGCCTCGTAGACACAGAAAGCTCTGTCAGTGAGCAGGCCTTCCTTCTACAACGGAAAGAGTTACTGAAGTCAGTACCTTAGAATGTCATTAAAAGTTACTTGGTTGCAATTTTTTATGTATTGGATGACATGTCATGCCAAAAAGACTCTAAAGACAGCCCACCAAAACAAAGATAAATTTGAATTCAGATGAAAGGTAAGTTTTAGAGGATAAAATGCTTTAATATCTGCATACTATGTATACTCTATGAGCTGTGTTTATATACCAGTTTTATTCATTCTCTAGTTGAAGAAAAAGAAGCAAACATAAAATATATAGAAAGCAATTAAATGGTAAAACACAAGGTACCCAAAAAATGAATTCACTAGAAACAAGTAGAATAATATCTATATGCCACAACGTTTTAAGTGTTTCACATGGATTGATATAGATGCATGCACTTAGTAAATGTATGGTCTGATTATCCAGGAGTTAAGGAACAGTAGTAATTTACTACTTACTATGTGTATGGAACAACGCTTTCATAGAGTGTATCCAAAAGAGTGGATCTATCCTTGGCGTCTATAGGTATACCATTCTCAAGCTTCTGAAGGGTATCAGCATGAAACTCTGGCAGTTTATAATCATAGAGAGATGGTTTGTCAG
This sequence comes from Strongylocentrotus droebachiensis, assembly GCA_035222895.1. NCBI lineage: Eukaryota > Metazoa > Echinodermata > Echinoidea > Camarodonta > Strongylocentrotidae > Strongylocentrotus > Strongylocentrotus droebachiensis. The sequence continues at coordinate 212,914 of JAVYIG010002165.1, forward strand.
GATCATAGGAGGTAGGACTATGGACACGTTGGACTTCCATCAACCTCTGCTCTTGGCCACTGCTGGATGGTAAGTCCCTGTCAATATGGTCATGGTCTTGGGAGGAGAGCAAGAAACTTCCTGGAATCTTTGATGTCTCTCCATGCCAAGATGAGGAACCAGAGTCCTGTTCAACTTCCATGACTGGTCGGTTTTGTGAAGAAGGCATCGTCTGTTGGTTGGGAGCATTGTCTTGAGACTGTGGCAAGTTTCTCTCTGAAAACCTTGAAGCCTGCCCGTATGACCTTGCTGAACTAGAATCCTGGACGACTCCCATGACTGGTTTACTTTGCAGATGTGCAGTGGTCTGTTTGAAAGACATATTATCTTGAGATGAGGGGAATCTTTCATCTAGAGTCCTTGAATTCTGCACGTGTCGCGGCGAAGACAAAGACTCCTGGACACACTCCATGACAAGATTGTTTTGTGATTGCAAAGGGTTTAATCTTTGGGGTAGGTGAACTTGGAAAGGATGACAAGTCCTTTCTGGCATCCTTGAATTCTGTGAGGTTGAAGGTGAAGTGAGAGATTCATGGGCAACTCCCATACCTGTTGTATCACACAGATTAGTGGTGTCTGCAGCCATCACATGATACATAGAGTCTTCATCCTTGATCACCACATCCACCACTTCAAAGACCTGATCATCAACATCACCAGGACAATCGATGTCCACGTTGTGTCCTCTATCATGTGTAGTGTGCCCAGCAGCACTTTGGAGTTCGTCCAGCCCTTCGGAGTGCTTAAAGCAATTCACGCGCTTGTGCTTTCGTACGCCGGGAGCATCTCTATCTTGCCGCTTCCGTTTGTTCTTGAACTTGTGCATCACTTTCTGCCTCCACGCCTCCTAGAGAGAAGAAGAGAAAGGGGCTTTATGCAGTGAAAAAAATACACAAGGGGCTCAGGGAGAAATAGCCCCTGAAATGCCCAAAAGAGCCCCCAAAAATCAGTAAAGAGCCCCCATAAATTTACATAGAGTTCAATGCAAAATATATTTTAGAATGTTATTTTCAGGCAGGCAAGCTTGAATTGTAGCCCCTGAAAAATAAATATTAATTTTTTCCCTGACCTGGCTTTATGTCTAAGAACATTATTCAAAACAGTCTTGAGAGTGAGAATTTCATGGGTAGAGGAAAATTTGTTTATGATGTTCTGTCACTGTGTCCTGGAGAAGTCCATGTCGAGTAACAGCTATATTCTTAACCTCTTGAGTACTGAATTCTCCGATTCCCATTTTTACCATATGCAATGGGTTAAAGTAGGCTACAAACGCACTTCCAACTTTTAGGTATCTGAAGAAGAACTGTAAACTATCCCAATACTTACTTAAAACTCTACAAGCTTTCTTGATAAAGATTGCTACCAGTTCTTACCCAATCGTCCGGACAGTCTCGGATGGAGCCAGCCTGGTGAAAAAGCTGTGGATACCGCTCCAAGAATATCCTGGTCAAGTAGGTATAGTCTGATGTGGTTGGGTAGCTGGAGAAGAGGAGGAAGAGTGATTGTTCACAATTGTCTACACAGAAAACTTTTCCTATTCCTGTCCCACAAAATGAAAACAATCCTTTCATTAAATTTTATAATAAGACCATATATTTGAAAGAGATATAAAATTCATTCAGCCACGATTTATGTCTTACAGCATATAACAAAAGTACCGAGTTGAAATGAAATGAAGGGGATTCAAAATGTTTAAACATTTAATTATGTTTTACCTAGCTGCCTGCTCCAGGGAGTAGCTGCAAAAATCGTACTTCCTCAAGTCTGGTTTTACTTAAACCTAACCTGATGCATCATACAAATATTATGTCTTCATCAACTCCCTCACCTTGCCCAAAACTGTGCGTTACTAGGGGTCAGTGACACAAAGACATAACTCCATTTTGGCCATTTTGAGAAAAGTGTTTTAAGTGTCACTGAGCCCTTGGGCCTTAAGGAGTTAAGTCTATGTTTCACGAGCCATTGACTTCAATGGGGTGTTGGATGGAGTTAAGTCTTTGTGTTTCCTGGAAAGCCCACATTTTTTTGAACAGTTTGATATCAAATACTCATTTTGGCAAAGTATAGAGTTACGTCTTTGTGTCACTGAACCCCCACATTATCCAAAGAAAAACAGCAGTATGAGGTGCCTGCCAGCAAGAAGGTAGGAACAGCTATGTATTGTCATTGGCAGTAATGGCCTTCTTGCGGGCAGCCATTGTATGGTACTCACTACGTGTATGGAACGACACTTTCATAGAGTGAATCCAGGAGGCTGGACCTGTCCTTGGCATTTATAAGTATGTCATAGTCAAGTTTGTAGACGACTTCAGGATGGAACTGTGGCAGTTTATAATCACTGAGTAACAGTCCATCATTGTCCAATATTGGAGGGTGGTTGGCTTCTTCCATCTGCTCCTCCTCCTCTTGTTCTGTGGTAGGTAACTCATCTTCAATGATGATAGGAGGAGGAGGAGCATCGTCTTGGGAGGGGGGTAGGTTCCTTTGTGAAACCTTTATAGTCTGTGTGTATGGCTTTGAAGAACATGCTTCTTGGGCAACTTGTACTTCTGGTTTGCTTTGTGAATGACCTGCGGTTGCTTGGTGGAGTGATGGGTTTCCAGAATGGGGCAAGGTCTTCTCTGGAATCCTTGAAGTCTTGGACAAAGGCATAGAGGGACAGGACTCCTGGATAACTTGCACTTGAGGTGGGTTTTGTGCAGGTGAAGTGGTCATTTGTGGGTGAGGCGCAACGTCTTGACAAGCAGTTAAGGTTCTTTCTGGAGTCCTTGAGGTATGTATGTATGGGGCATGAAAAGATTGCTGTGCAGTCTCCATGGCTAGTTTGTTTTGAGACTCTGAAGAGGTCATCTGGTAAGACACATTCTCCTGGGATTGTAGCACAGATCTCCTTTCTGACACTCTTGAACTCTGCACGTATTGCACTGGTAAAGACTGCTGCAGAACGTCCATGGCTGGTGTGTTTTGCGGATGCAACGTGGTCCTTCGGGAGGGTGCATCTGCCTGAGATGGGGGTAAGGTCCTATCAGGAATTCTTGAAGGCAAGGAGAAAGACTGCTGGATGTAGTCAACGACCGACCTATCTTCTGAATGTGAAGGGACTGTTGGGTAGGGCTGATGATGGCAGGTGCAGGTCGGAACATAGCTGAAAAGAAAATATCAAAATTGATTGGATTTTCATACATACTGAGAAGCTGGTCTAAGGGCTAGGGCATACTCCCCTTGAGAATGGTAGTGGATAAAAAGGGGGAAAGGGAAGAATGGGAGGGAGGGAAGGGAAAGGTATTAAACATGAACGTGATAAGATTATACAACTCCCTACAGCAACACACACACAAACACACCCACACACATACGCACATCCATAGGAGTTTCTGGTGTAAATTGATGACTCGTTTGTACACATCAGTTATTATTACATGTTTGACATGCATGTTTGTAGGAATATAACATGATAGTCTGGAAACCTACTGCATAACCAAGGACTTACTTTTTCTTTTGACATAGAGCACTTAAATAAACGTACCCCTATATGAAAGAGCCTCCAATTAAAAAAAAATGTACAGGGTTCTCGAACCGAGGACGTCCTCGTTTTGTGGTTGGTTGTCGAAGTGAAGGTACAGTTCTTACCAGAGTCCTTGGTACCCACCCACATAGCACTTCAGGGGGGTGTTTCACAAAGATCCCAAGACGAACTTAACACTAAGAGGACTTAAAAAATTTGGAGAGCCATTTGTAGCCTTAAAATAAAGTATATTCAAAAGTGAAAATTCAAGTATTTTAGACTTTTTATAAATTCCATATCAAGAACATAAAATATCCTTGATAATAGAAAACATGAAGGATTTGAATCAAGATTTTATGCCTTTTAAAATAACTTTTACAAAATATTTTTTTAGATGCTAACAGCTTTCCATAATTGTTAAGTCCAACTTAGGATCTTTGTGAAACACCTCCCTGGTGTAAATCAGGGACTCATTAGTACACATCAGTACGTTATTACATGAGCGAGGACACACATCATTTTTTTTCTTCTCTCTTAATTCCTCTTCCATTGCTTTGCTGCTAATTTGCTTGAAATTTATATGCAGATGAACCAATTTTAGTATTGTATAAATTGTAGGGAAGTGCGGACAGAATTGAAATAAAATGGTCAATTTGACAATTTCTTCATAAAACAGAAAGTAAGGTATTTCTCAAGGTGAGCCAATAACCGATTCATAAAGTTCATACTGTATGTTGAGACTTGAGAGGAAGAAGGAAAATAATCTAAAACCTTGTAAGTTGTGCCTTTCTGGATTTTCATTAGATTATCACTGTGGAGGTACACATATAATATTTTTTTTTCACACACATTTGTTCATTGCACTTGTACAAGCATTATGTAATAATCATTTTAACATTGCTATGCGTTTTCTGTGCTTTTATTGTAAACTGAATATAATTCAGCCCTCGGGTTGCTATTTTCAGTATTCTCAATAAACCATTCAATTCAATTCAAAAAATTCTTATTTATTCACAATAACTTAGTTTATATGTAACATGAATATCCTGATCAATCAAGAGGTCTTTCACAAAGACTAAGAATGACTGAAATCGCACTTAACTACGGCAGGCCGGTAATGCCACTGCTTGCTCCCACCGTTCTTAACATTACATTAGTCTCTCAAGGGAAGTGCAAGTCATGCTTTCAAATCAACAGAATATACTTTTTTTTAATAAAGTGCATTGTTGAAGGAAACATTCCCTCAGAGAATGATTGTTTGAGCAAACTACTGGCATCAACTGCCTGTCATGTGTGTGTTTTCAGTCAATCTTGGTCTTTGTGATATCCCTCCCCCTGGTCTCATATAAAACATGTTCAAATTTTGAAAGGATATGAAATGAAATACTCTTTACACTCAAATCAAACACAAGAGATTATTATTGAAAGATTACGTCATCTTTAATTTTGTTTTTCTCCATTTTAACCAGGCATTCATCAGTACATTTAAAAAATATGCAATGCAAACATTTTATTTGTAGAAAAAACCTTTTTTTTTGTTCGTGCAAATCAAATGCCATACAAAAGTATACAAATAATGTGAAATTTTATGTAAAAATACATGAAATAACGACATCTCATAACTTCTCTTTACAATAATATGTATCATTAACTACACAAATATTTTTAAACAAATGTTTTCATCAGCTGAGTCAACTTGTGCATATGTTGAGCATCAGATATGGCAGATGATCTTATTGTTTGATATAATAAAAAATGGAGGCAAGCAAAGATAGTTCTTTGAATAATAATAATAACAATAATAATAACAGTGGGTTCTTGTATAGAGCACATGTCTGTCTGCCTTGACATTTCTGGCACTCCAGAATTATTTTAAAGGAATTTATCCCTGCCAGGTACCCATTTACCTCACCTGGGTGAAGTGTGGCACACGTAGATTAATGCCTTGCCAAAGGACACTTACTGCTACATCAGCAATTTAAACCCTGTACCTTGTGGTTTCACAGTCAGGTGACTTATCCACTAGACCACAACACCTCTGTAACTAAGTAGTCACTCATAAGATATTTACAAGATGATTTGAAAAAGACAAAAAGCACCCCAAAACACGTACACTTAAAACATAAAAAAATCTAAATGATCAAAGTAAAAACAAAAGTAAATGAAAAGCAGTATTTTTGTTGTTGTATGCATCAACTCATGTGATCTCTACATTCTCCTTTTCAACAACACCACCACCATAATGGCTACTAATAAAGATCTACAAAGCATTTTCTGTGTAGCTATTTGGACTAAAGATTTGCATACAGCACATTAATTTTGTTTAAAAACAATAATCGCTATGTTAACAAGTAATAACATTTCAACTTTTAATCCGAATTCACAAAGATAATTTTTTTAAAGGGAGGCTTTACTACTGCAGCTAGAAGGGATTAGACCACCTAGAGAGCCATCGAGGTCACTGTGACAGGTGGCTATCTCATTAACTCAGCTCTCATTTAACATAAGAAAAAGAGGATCATGGGGGACCAACAGGCACCGATTCGGGAAGTTTTCTATATAGAGGGAGCAAGTAGCTACAAGTAGGACAGTGTGCCTTTAAATAATGGAAGAAAACATCTGTAGAGAGTAATGTTCATGCAAAATTACTCCACATGTAATAAACTAAATGGACACTTACATTGAAACAAATCAATAATTATTTTGTATTTTATTTTTTTCTGAACTTCTGATGCATTTTATTAATTGTAAACTAAATGCATTTAATCACAAGATTTTTTCTAAAGCCAATAATCTCAATCTATAGTCACACAACACAAATAACAAGAGACCTTTAATTTGGAAATAACTGATCTACAAGTAAAATTATATACATTGTTATTCATTTTGTAGTCACAAAATCTATAAATCATCCAATGTTTGGCTGATATAATGTCACAAAATGTCATAAAATGTCAAATGAATCCATAATGGTAAACCAGATTTATGTGAACTTGTGAATTCGCAGAAGACTGGCAAGAAAGAATTAGTCTTTAAACCGCACAGTGAGATTTTCATGCCTCGGAAGTAATCGCAACATTTAATAAGGAGGTGGTAGGGGTCATGACCCCATTTAAGTCATTTATGGGTAATCTTTGAATACAGTAAAACCTGTCTTAGTCAACACCTCTCTATAAAGGCCACCTGTCTATAGTGGTCATGTATTATGTCTTCCTAAATAAAGAAACTTGTTTTGTAGAACCTGTCTACAGTGGCTACTTTCTCTGTTTCCCTTGGTCGGCCTTTATAGACAGGTTTGACCATACTTTGTTCTCTGAGCAGGTTTGTAGCCCATTGTGATGGAGATTTTAATTTGTTTAAATTAATAATCAGGGTGGACAGACCACATGTATCAAAATCCTGGCAAGAATAGAAAGTGTGGAACTTGGCAATATACCATATAGTATATACCGGTATGTCTAGTAGTACATTAAAACAATACAGATTCTCTTCAAAAATATATATTTGAGCTAAGGGTAGAAAATCAGTTGAAAGGTCAATAATACTGTTCCCAGTGAACATCTATGTCTGTTAATCCATATTAACAGCTCAAAATTTCTTACTTGCTAAATAAATCAGTTTTCCCTTCTCAAATTGGCAACAATCAATCTTATTTTGTACCCCTTTATAGTTTGAATAGATTACAAATTGTTTATTAAATGAACCATTGTGACAGAACATTAAAAATTGACCTGGAAGAAGGCCCATTTGTCTATAGCGATTTTATAGTGTACACCCCATTGCCAATTTTGAGACTAGAGAAGGGCACCAGGTCCTGCATTAGAAATAAACAAAAAAGAATTCTGTCATTTTAACTCTTTTTCCGCTCCTGTATAATGTGTAATTCCTATCATTATAGATCAAAAGATAATGCAAAAATGTCACTAAAACTGAAGGAGACACTGTAATGGTATGGGTAAAAGCCACACTGTCCTACTTGTAGCTACTAGCTCCCTCTATATAGAAAACAATGTCTAATCGGTGACCATTGGTCCCCCATGATCCTTTTTTTCTTATGTCAATTGAGAACTGAGTTGATGAGATAACCATTTGTCCAGTGACCTTGCAGAGTGGTCTAATCCTTCCTATAATCTAGTACAGATAAGCTTTAAACAAATTTGTCAGATATGAATCCAATCTCATTCAACTCTACAATTTCATTCATTGTATAAACAAGTAACTCAAACTATTGTTTTTTATGAGAGAATATACATCTTTCATCAAGAGAATTCATGCTGCCATGCATGTACACAACAGTGTTTCAATACAACAGAATACAAAGGCTTCATAGTAATAAAATGAATCAAGAAGTATTTTGATATATATTCAGTACGTTAATGTAATTTTTTCAACAACTCACAACGCTGCTAGTGTTTGATCCGAATCAAACTTAACATTTATATTTCATCATTTCCACTGAAAGTAACTTGCTATGAATATAGGAATGCAATCCAAGGAGACACTAGACAGCAATTTCATATTGACTGATATCGTCAATACAGGAAACATTCTGGAAATTAGTACAGAAACAAGCATAAATTTGAGACAAAGGAATTGCATTGTACTTTCAATGCTATTTTACTGAATTTTTAGGGGGGTCAAAGATCAAATGTTAAAGAGAAACAAACAAAAAAAGAGTAGGAAAACATATATATTATACTGAAAGGCTAATAGACAGTCAAACACAAGTATTGGAGAAAAAGAGTAGGGGGTAGGCTAGTTATCCCCACTCTCCCTGCTGCTTTCCAATATGGAAGTTTACATTTTTAAAATGTTTCATTGTACATGTATGTAGTCCATCTTTTGTGCTACTCCTTTCTTCATCAAGATTCTGCCCATCTTTCTCTCCTTTCACCACATTCTCCTCCACTAGACCTTTCTAATAAGCATTCTATATATTTCATCATATTCCTCAGTTTCATTCTTCACTTGATATTCCCTTAAATGATAGTTCTTTGATCCCCTTCTTCCATCACCAATATTATGCTACTCTTTTTCACCTTAAACTAAGTCGTCTTCTGCTAAATCTACCTTTTTTTATCAACATTTCAAAATGTTTCATCTTAATCCTCTATTTCGATTTTGACACGTTTTTCCATAAAATGATATCAATTCTTCTTTCACCAATATTCTGCTCATCTCTCCATCCTTCCTTCCTTCCACCAAGCCCTTCATTTAATTATCTTCCACCACACATCTACCTTTTAATGAATATTCAAAACATGTCATCGTAATCCTCGGTTTCAATCTTAACTTGGCATTTTCTTAAATAATGGTGCTTTGATCCATGTCTTTCATCGATAGTCAGCTCATCTTCCTCTCCTTCCACTGAGTTCTCTTCTAGCGGATCTTCCTTCATCATTCCGCTTGACCTCTTTGATCTCTCGTCGTTCCCATCGATGTCAGGCCCCCGTTTGACACCTCTCGTGGCAGTATAATCTGTAAAAATAGAAAAAATGTTGAGTTCAGGGGAGTGTTTCACAAAGATCCCAAGTCGAATTTAAAGTCACTGAGTAGTCGGCTCTCATGGGGAATTCGACACCGTTCGGGTGTTTACCCAATAACAGGTGTTGTCAATCACCAGGGTTAGCCTCGAGTTTTATGACCATTGGACCTTATGTAATGCTTTGATTTGCCGAAGACTCTCGAGCTCTCCGAGAGATTAGGGGGTAATTCTTGACTGGACTATGGGTTTGCTGTGTGCAAATTTGTACCCCCATTCATGGTATTTCCACCAAGTCTGGTGTCAGCGAATTATGGCCTTCTGCACATGGAAACTGGCGATCCAATCCCTTTAACTCTGAAGTTGGACTTAAAAACTATGGAGAGCCATTTGTAGCCTTAAAATAAAATATATTCAAAAGCGAAAATTCTAGTATTTTAGACTTTTTATAAATACCACATCAAGAACAAGAAATCTCCCTGATAATAGAAAATATGAATGATTTGAATAAACATTTAATGCCTTTTACAAAATATTTTCATAGATGCTCACGGCTTTCCATAATTGTTAAGTCCAACTTAGAGATAAGTTCAACTTAGGATCTTTGTGCAACAACCCCCTGGTAATACTTGAAAGAAAAGTTTCACAGCAAAAAATAGATATACCGGTACTCTAAACTGAACATCTGGTATCAGCTATTGAAAAGTAAATGTTAATTGTCCCATACAGTAAATGAATGGAAAAGTACCCAAAACTGAGAAAATAATTCAAGAAAAATGAGATGTGGTCAGTTGAGAATTTGAGCATTCAAGTTGAGCAAATTTTCATGATTTTGTAGATCCAAATTTAGAGTGAATAGTATATTACCATTACCTAAGCTACAGTTTTCCTTACAGATAATCCCACATTGTAAATTAACAAAAAGCTTTTGTATTTCAAAATAGAGAATTGTGTGACAACTTTCATATTTACTGAAAAAATCTGAAAATGTAATATGGTAATATGGAAATACTTCAAATTACTCATGGCAGAAATAAGAAAAAATATAACTGAACTGTTTCAGTATATTCCCATAGCTGTAAGATAACTTGTTCATTAAAGAATATTGAACAAAGAAGCATTAAAGTCTTCAAGTGGATGAAAAGGTTTAATAACTTTAAAGTTTAATACAGAGCATTCAAGAGAAAGAGCAAAATGCAAAGGATTATTAGCCCATTCCTGTTATGTACTATTGTAGTAGTACGCGTTATATAATTGCTTCAACTGCTCCACTGGGAGTGGATCATAGGCACTATGTGTGGATTAGCAATTGAACCCAATGACCTGGATAATAATAATTACAATGTAAGGCTCTTAGAAACGTAGTATTAAGCACTATACAAATGTGACTACCGTTTATTATTATCACCACCACCACCACCACCACCACCACCACCATCATCATCATCATCATCACCACCACCACCACCACCACCACCACCATCACAACCACCACCACCATCATCATCATCATCATCATCATCATCATCATCATCATCATCATCATCATCATCATCATCATCACCACCACCACCACCACCACCACCACCACCACCACCACCACCACCACCACCACCACCACCATCACAACCACCACCACCACCACCACCACCATCATCATCACCACCACCACCACCATCATCACCACCACCATCGCCATCATCACCACCACCACCACCATCACCACCACCACTACCACCACCACCACCACCCCCACCCCCACCACCACTACAACCATCACCAATTATCATTATCATCTTTATCATTATTAAGAAAACAAGCAAAAAATCTTTAAATTGGCATCATAAAAGCACAAACAAGGTCTTTTTTTTACAGATTGGATATATTTTGTAGTACTGTAACATTTACATGAACATGAAGTTGCAATGCATCACATCTGAAGAATGTCAATGTGAAGCAGAAAACAAAATGTTGCCAATTGGAAAATAGAATTCTTTCACAACAGATTTTTGTTTTACTATTGATTTTTAATGAGATAAATATAACCTTTCTCGTCTGTTGTTGTGCCATCCAAAGTATCATCATCACTTTCATTTTCAGGCTTTTCAGGCTTTGATATATCTACAAGTAAAACAATTCTTTTTTTAACACCAGCTCCACACAGGTTCCATAAATCCAACAATGAATCAATGTCCAAAAAATGTTTGTGTATTTCTCAAGCTTATTAGTAATCCAAAAATTATTGAATAATGACTGACACAACACAATATGTTTGAAATTCACAGAGTTTCTTGCCATTAAATTGATCATCATCATCATAATTTGTAACTAATGAAGTGCCAATTATAATGATGATGATGATTATGATTTCTTGTACAGTACCAGTATCTCCCTAAAAACTATTTTTAGTTTTTGTTTCACTAATTAATATCAATTCTGAATTTTCCATTTTTACTAGAAGAAAAATCTTACCGTAAGGTTTTCTAGGGAAGATTTTTCTTGGAAATACCATAAAAATATAGAGGAACAAAAATTGCATGTGAAAACTGACCAAGGTTGCCTCTGCTGATGGGCACTCATGGTGTTTAATTTCTCTAAATTGTAATACAATCTTTTTAAAACTTATTTATCAATTTATTTATTTATATTTATTTAGTTATTATCATCATCATCATAACCTCATCATCATCATCATCATCATCATCATCATCATCATCATCATCATCATCTTGCAAAACAAGTTGATGTTAAATGATAACAAAACAGAACTTTTGGTCATTGGTACTACACGCCAGGTTTCTAAATTTAGGTCCCGTAGTGTATCAGTTGGTGACTCCACCCTAACCCCATCTGATACTGTTAGAAACTTAGGTGTGTCTTTCGATACCCACCTGAATATGGATTTACATATCACTAAAATATGCAAATCAGCCTATTTCATGATTTATAATTTGAGACGCATTCGAAAATACTTTGATCAGGACAGCATAAAAACTATCATGCATGCATGTGTTACTAGTAAACTAGATTACTGTAATAGTTTATTGTATGGATTGCCAGATTCACAAATTTCCAAGTTGCAGCGGGTCCAAAATACATGTGCACGACTAATTTGCAGCCTCCCAAAATTCTCTCGAATAACCCCGCTTCTAAAGGAACTACACTGGTTGCCAATTCGCCAGAGAATTACATTTAAAATATTAATGATAGTCTACAAAGCTCTAAATGGTCAAAATCCTAGTTACGTTACTGAATTGTTGCTTATCAAATCTCATACTCATGGTCGTAACCTTCGTAGTACACAAGACACATTTATGTTGCAAATACCCTCATATAAAACCAAAATAACCCTCGGGGACCGGTCATTTCTCTGTGCTTATGGAATAAATTACCACTAGAAATAAGGAAAGCCCCATCACTAGATAATTTTAAATCAAAACTGAAAACTCACTTGTTCATATAGTATGTATAGAACAGCATTTACGAGCTCTTGCAGCGCAATAGAATATATCCACATACTTATTGCGCTTTACAAATGAATATTATTATTATTATTATCATCATCATCATCATTTTTATTATATATTTTTTTTTTTTGCGGGGGGGATAGGGGATATTGTACCTTCAGGGATCCAAGCATCATCACCTTCTCCTGTCCCTCCAGCTCCATTGATGCTCCCTCTTGAATCACCTTCACTCAGGTTGCCTCCAGACTCATCCTCCATGGTGTCTTCTGTTGCTATGGAAACAAGGTTAAAAAGCAACCGATGACTCAAAATATTATACCTTTTTTTCTTTCAAACTATTGGAGGACCAGATGGGACTGTGAACTAATTTACTGAATGAGAATAAACTTGTTGATGCTACCAAAAAAAACTTGTAGCTCTGCGCCCTACACCATATTTACACATGTACATTTGATTCACTTTTAAAAGTGAAAATTTGTCTTTATTACAACATGGATACAAAAACAGATATTACGTTGATTCTATGGCTCTGAAGATGGTAAACACAATAGCCACTCACAGAAATTTATTGAGACAAGCTAAAAAGCCATAAATAATGATCATTAACAGATATATATTACGCTAATATAATACATGTATCATTGTAGATCTAGATCTAATTGAGTAGATCTAGATCTACCTTATAGAGTGAAGTTATAACAATAAGAAGAACAAAATCAAGTTGTAACGATAGCAGAGTGAAATATTACAAAAGACAAGATATTTTTATTTGGAAAATTAGGAAGCCCAAAGGATTACCAATAAAACAAACTAACCTTTTTCAGTTCCGTTGCTGTGTCCACTTTGATTGTCTGCATCCCTGGTCCCAGAATCAGCACTGTAATTATCATTGTCCTCACTAATCGGATCCTCGGCTTCATCTTGATCCTCCGGCGTGGTCGAACTCAAATCATCGCGATCACCGTTGCCCACCAAGTCCGGAAGTTCGCAAGCCAACTTTGATCCGTACACTTCGTCTATCTCGGAATACCATGACGGGAAAGCAATCTCATCTTGTGCGCACCCGCTCGAAAGCTGTCTCCTGATCTTGCGGTATTCCGACTTCATGCGATTCACCTTGTCGCGGACGCGGTCCCAGGGCCGTTTGGGGAATCCCATGTCTGATAGTGTGAGAGCGATGCGTGTGTATATGGGTTTGTTACGGCGAGTCGTTATTCCACACAACGCCAACTGTATTTCATCACTGCACCAAGTACCGATTAAGTACGTGCATTCCATAACGCTCCACAGAGCTCCACGGGAGCATTCGGTCGGGTGCTGTGAAACCCTTGGATTGAGAGCGGGTAGAATATATAAAATGGAACCAACATAAGTGACGTCTTTTGCAGAAATGCGTTTTAGGGCATACTTTTGAAAGCAAAACAGGGCATGAAATGATGAAAGTATATATGACTATATTTCTCCTTTGAATATAGAAGCAAACTGTACGCTCTAGAAAAATGCTGATGAGAATAGGAGACACAACATCATTCTCTCATTGATTTGTACATTACAGGGGAAATATTGTAGTTAGATTCATCAACGAAAAAGAAATCATGTATATATACCTGCAGGATTGTAATGAAAATAGTACTACTTTGGTACCGCCAGCATTATATTGTCTGCTTGAAGACGGAATTCCCAAGCAGACAACATACGGCTGCTCATCTTTCTCATCCTTCATCCCCCCCCCCCCTCCCCTCTCTCTCTCTCTCTCTCTCTCTCTCTCTCCCCTCTCTCTCCCCTCTCTCTCTCTCTCTCTCTCTCTTTCTCACTCTCTCTCTCTTTTTTTCTCTCTCTCTCTCTCTCTCTCTCTCTCTCTTTCTCACTCTCTCTCTCTTTTTTTCTCTCTCTCTCTCTCTCTCCAGTCATCAAAAGAAGTTTGACCACTGCCAAAGCATTGGACACTGCATTGTTGCACATGCATACTATGTGCACCACAATTTTAATTCTTAATGGCTTGTTCACTTAGGCCGGGGTATTAAAGGTACTATGTCCCATTTGCAGGCCAAAAAAATGAAAAAGTTAAATTCCAACTGCATTTGAAAGATAATACTTATTTAGAACTTCCCTAAAAATGGTGGGTCTTGAAAATGTCTTCAAGTGGGAAAATAATGACTATTAGTTGTCAAATCGACTTTAGGGCTATAGAGCCCAAAAGTAATAGTCTTTATTTTCAGACAATTGTACCGAATGGTCATACGTTTTATGCTGCGCAAAGATTCAATCAGTTTAATCTTGGCCATCACAAGAAGTGGGTTAATGATGTAGACAAATGCTCATGTACCCTTTACAACTCTTTTCATGTATGTTATTACCAAAGAAGAAAAAAAGCCAGTCAGTCACTCAATAGTGTCTGACAGTGAAGTCTAGCAAGTAAACGGGTTTCCTTGCATAATTTGAATATGAGGACACTGCTAACGTTTAAATTTTAAAGTTCTACAGCATTTGAGGTTGGCTGCAAAAAGGACATAGTACCTTTAAAGCCGCAGAGGTTTACTGTTGGAGTTTTTAAACATACTTCAGTGTAGCGTGCTTCACATCTTGTACCATCTTGTACCATCTTGTATCACTGCGGCTTAGTCCATTGTGAACTGGCCTATATAATCAATCTCATTGATGTCAAAATGCTTACCTATCATCCTCGGCATCTTGTCTCGCTCCTATCGTTTCACCCGCAGAAGATGAGGACGTTCTTCCGGGAGCTTGAGGCGTTCTTCCAGGAGCTTGGGGTGTTCTTACAGGAGTTGCATGGGACGTTCTTACAGGAGCTTCAGATGTTCTCACAGGAGCTTGGGCGGTTCTTACAGGAGTTTGGGATGTTTGTACAGGAGCTTGGGGTGTTCTTACAGTAGCTTCAGAAGTTTTTACAGGAGTTTGGGATATTTTTACTTGAGCAACAGGCAGTATCCTGCGAGGCTTCCCCGGAGCATGAGATTGAGGTTGTCTGATAAGAGCCAATGCAGGTAGAGCCTTTGAGGTTGGTGCCCCCTTTGTCAAGGTCACCATCGGATAGGAGGACAGAACTTGGACCTTCGGTGGTTCTGATCCCTTAGGCTTAATAGGCTTAGGAGGCCCAACCAACGAGGAACATGTAGGTTTGAGCGCAGCTGGCTTGGACGGCGTCCTATCGGCGATACTAATGTCCAACGCAGTTTTGATGGCTTCCTTGTCGACCTCGACTTTGACCCTGCTGTTGGTGGGAGTGGGGTCCCCCTCATCAAGGTCGACCCAGTCTTCGAAACCCTTGTCCCAGATCTGAAGGAGGACGTTCTTGAGGTTGAATAGTTCCATGGCTTCTTGCCTCAATGTCATTACCTTCACATTCTCAACCCCCTTGGTCACTGAGAACTCCACTTTCTTCTTTCGCTCACCAAATATCAACAGATATCTGGAAAAAACAAGAAAAAAAAAACAATCCAAATTTAGTCTCAAACATCATTCTTAAAACACAAACAATGTTAATTTATAACTGAAATATAAAGTGCTGTATCTCAAATTTCTTCGAGGGGGGGGGGCTATTGTTTTCTTGGGGGGGGGGGGAAGGGGCACCAGGAATGTTTTGAGCTTATATAATATACATGTATGTAAAGGAAGTGTGGTGACATTATATTTGCACAAAGCATTGAAAGTACTGTATAATCTTATTTTGTGCACTTTTCAGTACTTTTCAGGGTGGGGGGGGGGGGGGGGGTGGGGAGGGGGGATATAAATGGTGGAGGGGAATAAACCTTAAGGACCCCCACCCCCACCTCTCAACATTGCTGTTACGTTCAGTTAATACATGCTATTACAGTATTTAGTCTCATCATATCTTTTACATTTCAAAAATTAGGAGGAACATAATACAATACAGGAACTATATCAACACTTTCTAATTTAGAGTCTAAACAAACAGAAAAAAATGATTTTCAACTTTCTAATGATGCTGCATTTTAGCTATTGTTAATATTATCATTATTATTATCACAACCATCATTAATGCAAATATGATAATTAATAATAATGATATTAATAACAATAATAACATTAATAATAATAATAATAATCTTATTAATAATCATATTATCATATCATCATAATTATTGTAATTATTATTTATGATATTATATCATCGCCATCAATCATCATCATCATCATTATTTCCTGAGAATCTGCATACTGGTTGACTATGGAGTCAGTAGTGGTCTACTTACCTGAGTACCTGAGTCATCGTGTTAGCACTATAGTTCAGCCACTGTTTGTATGTACACATTATACACCCTCCAAGCTGATTAAAGAGTCGCTAGCCTGCAGAGTTATAACCAGGGATCGAACCAACAATCATACTATAGATTAGTCACGCAATCAAATCAATGTTTAATGACGTTGCAGGCAACATCTAATTAAGTTGAAGACATTGAACACATAACCAGGAAGTTATCTGTGTTGCAACCAGGTATGACTACCTGTACACATGCATGCTGTGCCTCGTTCCAATGTGCTACAGTGTATGCATGCATGGTTGGTGCACATACACACATCCCAACACAAAAGTGATTCCAAAGCCAATTTCTATAGTCATACCTCGTATGCACATCCTGTGACTGTATGTGACTAGCTACATGTATTGTGTGTGTGTGTACGGTGATTTGTGTATCCCTGTGTGTATGCAATCAGCATGTTTCTGCATTGCTGACTATGCAGTATGTGTTTGTGCTGTTGAATGACGGCCTGGCTTCCCAGTTTAGGGGACTCCTTGGGATTTTGTTCCCTGACTCTCAGAAAATGTGTTTTGGATGAATTTATTTTGATATCAAGTTACCTCCTAACAAAACAAATTTGTAGGCAAGAAACCATGGGACCTGGACGGGCTTGATTAATGCCTTACCAGTTGAAGAAACATAGACTCCCCACCACTTCAACTTTTGTTTTTGAATTTGTATATTTTTTCCTTTACGTCATTCACCCAGTCAATGCTTTCATGGTTTTTTTAAATAATTAAAGGGTAGGGGGGGGGGGGGCATATACTTCCACCAATTTCTGGTGCCCCCATGTGAATAATCTAATCCTATCCTAGACTACCATAACATTAATCCACACAGAAACTACGACCATATCCCCCTTCCTCCATAAATGTCTCTGTAAGCATGCAACAATAGAAATACTCAAAGTCAGATCATCACTACTAATGATGCAATCCTTCATCCTCATCATCTACACAAACATTAAATTCTTGTCTCTCCTTTCATCTTTCTTTCTTTCTCCCTCCCTCCCTCTTTAGCTCTCTGCTTACAGCAAGTTCAAGTTCAAGTTCATTTATTCAAAACCACACAAAACATGATATAATCTTTTACATGAAAAAGAGACTGGTAATAGTACATCATTAAGTGAATGGTTTTAGGACCCCTGTAGAAGCTAAGCTTGTGAGCGGGGCCCTATAGTCAACAAAATACATACATTAACGATATGGCAAGGTGAATAAAAAGAATGTAATGTTTATACAAGGGATGGAAACAAACTAAGCTACAGAATATAGAACACAAACAAATATTCACACACACGCGCGCACCCACACACACACACACACACACACACACAGTCCTTAGTGGTCTATAAGCATTTGAGAATGAGAAATTATTAAGATACAAAGTAGAACTAGACATATAATACTTGTTTGGAACAAGTATAGGTGGGCTGGCAACTAAATTTGAGACAAAATAGAGCAAAAATAAGCGAGATACTGCTTAAAAATTCTTAAAAAACAATATCGTGTAGATTCATTATGTGACCGAAATTCTCCTTTTATGGGCATAACACGCATATTATGAAATTTCTGACATGAGGCCTTTAATCGAAATTCATACTATGATGACGTCATCAAAATGAAATATGGTTATTATTGAGCTTGTAGAGAATTATCTCAACTACAACATATCGACATTTGGAAGAAAATCGATCAATTTCTACAGACATACAATCAATTTTCCATAAATATGCTGACGTCATAATATGCAAATTCATATTTTGTGTTCCAAGGCCATTAAGGTGATGTCACGATACACTTAATGGCCAAATGAGACATAAAATCATATCTCCAACTCATACTCTTTTCGAATATGAAAACAAAATTGGGGTCCAGGTGCATCCTAAAGAGCTATAATGGATTTTGTATAGGCATGTTTTTGCCCATGTATGTTGTGTATTACAAGAGCTCGCGCGCACGGACATTTATGTTAAGGGGACGCTCATTCCGTTAATAATAGTCATAAAGAGATAAACATGGTATCAATTTGTTTGTAAAAATATGTGAAATATCATGAAAGAAAAAAATGGCGATTCTATGTTGTGTAATGGTGTTACGCGCGAAAACGCGCGCGCATGTGTGTGCGCGCGATTTTTTATAAAATGCTTAAAATGACCTGAAACGTATGCAAAATAAATTTGAGACGATTTTGAGCATTTATAAATTTTGCGCGCACACTGACGCGCGGACGTACGCGCACGCGCGCGTTTTTTGACATGAAATTGACCAGACTGATATTGACCTTGATCATGATAAATATGAATGAGAAATTACTTTTCGTTATGAAGATATGATCATGAGTTAATTTTCACAAAATGGCGCCTAGATGACGTCATCAGTCAAGGTCAAGGTTGAAAACGTTATTTTGATTTCTCTAAATGCCTATACATATGTGTGTCAAATTTCAAGGTGTTTGATTGAACCATTTTCATGTTATCTTGTCCACAAAAAAGTGGGTAGAAAAAATATCATGAAAGAAAAAAAAAATGGCGATTCTATGTTAGGTAATGGTGTTACGCGCAAAAATGCGCGCGCATTTTTTATAAAATGCTTAAAATGACCTGAAACGTATGCAAAACAAATTTGAGACGATTTTGAGCATTTCAAAATTTTGCGCGCGCACTGACGCGCGGACGTACGCGCACGTGCGCGTTTTTTCGATTTTTTATAAAATGCTTAAAATGACCTAAAACGTATGCAAAATAAATTTAAGACCATTTTGAGCATTTCAAAATTTTGCGCACGCACTGACGCGCGGACGTACGCGCACGCGCGCGTTTTTTTACCTTAAATTGACCGGACGGATATCGACCTTGATCATGATAAATATGAATGAGAATTGACTTTTGGTTATGAATATATGATCATGAGTTGATTTTCAGAAAATTTCACAAAATGGCGCCTAGATGACGTCGAGAGTCAAGGTCAAGGTTGAAAACATTATTGTGCTTCGTACATATGCCTATACATATGTGTGCCAAATTTGAACGCATTTGATTGAGCCATTTTCAAGTTATCTTGTCCACAAAAATATGGGTGGAAATAAGAAAAATAAAGAATAACTAGACATATAATACTTGTTTGGAACAAGTATAGGTGGGCTGGTCAACTTAAATTTGAGACAAAATAGAGCAAAAATAAGCGAGATACTGCTTAAATATTCTTGAAGAACATTAGCGAGCTTTCGATTTAGGCACCCGACGTCGGCTACTACGAGGTACTGGAGCGTGGAGACGTTGCGCAGCTCACGTCCGTTCCCTTCGCGGCAGTGCTTTCGATTTTTCACGTCGGTGCTTTCGTCTGTCACGTGACAAATTTTTATAGATCAGGTGATTAAATCAAGTAATAAATTCTGAATAACATGAGGGTGACAGAAATAGAAAGTTAAAATGATAAAACAAAAAAGAACAAGAATAATAAACAAAGGATAGGAAGAGTAAATAATAAAAACAAGAATAACATAACAGAAGGTGATAAAAGGAAAAAACAAAGAACAACATAAGAGAATTAGGTGATTGAAGGAGAAACAAAAAATAACATAAGGAGAAACAGAAATTGATAGAATAATAAAACAAAGAATAACATAAGAGAAGGTGATAGCCTGAAGGAAGAAAGAATAACATAAGGAAAGATAGGAAGAGGAAGTGATAGAATGATAAAAACAAAGAATAACATAAGAAAAGGTGATAGAAGGAAGAAAAAAAGAATAACATAAGGAAAGATAGGAAGAGGAAGTGATAGAATGATAAAAACAAAGAATAACATAAGAGAAGGTGATAGAAGGAAAAAACAAAGAATAACATAAGGAAAGATAGAAAGAGGAATTGATATAATGATTAAAACAAAGAAAAACAAAAGAGAAGGTGATAGAAGGAAGAAACGAAGAATAACAGAATGAAAGACAGAGAGTGATATAATGATAAAACAAAGAATAACATAAGAGAAGGTGATAGAAGGAAAAAACAAAGAATAACATAAGGAAAGATAGAAAGAGGAAGTGATAGAATGATAAAAACAAAGAATTGCATAAGAGAAGGTGATGGAAGGAAGAAACAAAGAATAACATAAGGAGAGACAGAAAGTGATAGAATGATAAAACAAAGAATAACCTAAGAGAAGGTGACAGAAGGAAGAAACAAAGAATAACATAAGAGAAGGTGATAGAAGGAAGAAACAAAGAATAACATAAGGAGAGACAGAAAGTGATAGAATGATAAAACAAGGAATAACCTAAGAGAAGGTGACAGAAGGAAGAAACAAAGAATAACATAAGAGAAGGTGATAGAAGGAAGAAACAAAGAATAACATAAGGAGAGACAGAAAGTGATAGAATGATAAAACAAGGAATAACCTAAGAGAAGGTGACAGAAGGAAGAAACAAAGAATAACATAAGAGAAGGTGATAGAAGGAAGAAACAAAGAATAACATAAGGAAAGATAGAAAGAGGAAGTGATCGAATGATAAAAACAAAGAACGAAGAAACAAAGAATAACATAAGGAGAGACAGAAAGTGATAGAATGATAAAACAAGGAATAACCTAAGAGAAGGTGACAGAAGGAAGAAACAAAGAATAACATAAGAGAAGGTGATAGAAGGAAGAAACAAAGAATAACATAAGGAAAGATAGAAAGAGGAAGTGATAGAATGATAAAACAAAGAATAACATAAGAGAAGGTGATGGAAGGAAGAAACAAAGAATAACATAAGGAGAGACAGAAAGTGATAGAATGATAAAACAAGGAATAACCTAAGAGAAGGTGACAGAAGGAAGAAACAAAGAATAACATAAGAGAAGGTGATAGAAGGAAGAAACAAAGAATAACATAAGGAAAGATAGAAAGAGGAAGTGATCGAATGATAAAAACAAAGAATAACATAAGAAAAGGTGATAGAAGGAAGAAAAAAAGAATAACATAAGGAAAGATAGAAAGAGGAAGTGATAGAATGATAAAACAAAGAATAACATAAGAGAAGGTGATGGAAGGAAGAAACAAAGAATAACATAAGGAGAGACAGAAAGTGATAGAATGATAAAACAAGGAATAACCTAAGAGAAGGTGACAGAAGGAAGAAACAAAGAATAACATAAGAGAAGGTGATAGAAGGAAGAAAAAAAGAATAACATAAGGAAAGATAGAAAGAGGAAGTGATCGAATGATAAAAACAAAGAATAACATAAGAAAAGGTGATAGAAGGAAGAAAAAAAGAATAACATAAGGAAAGATAGAAAGAGGAAGTGATAGAATGATAAAAACAAAGAATAACATAAGAGAAGGTGATAGAAGGAAAAAACAAAGAATAACATAAGGAGAGACAGAAAGTGATAGAATGATAAAACAAAGAATAACATTAGAGAAGTTGATAGAAGGAAGAAACAAAGAATAACATAAGGAAAGATAGAAAGAGGAAGTGATAGAATGATAACAACAAAGAATAAGATAAGAGAAGGTGATAGACGGAAGAAACCAAGAATAACATAAGGAAAGACAGAAAGAGAAAGTGATATAATGATAAAACAAAGAATAACATAAGAAAAGGTGATAGAAGAAGAAACAAAAGATAGCAAGAGGAAATAATAGAATAATAAAAACAAAGAATAACATAAAAGAAAGAGATGAAACTACACTCACGTTGACGTTTTCACGGCGACGGCGATTCACGGAAATTACCCCCGACTCCCGTCGGGTGATTTGGAAGGGAACGTGGGCCCAGAAGCTCACGCATGCGCAGGGGATAAATATGACGTCACGCGTAGTAGCCGACGTCGGGTGCCTAAAATCGAAAGCTCGCTAATATCATGTAGTTTCATGACGTGAACGAAATTCACCTTCTATAGGGATAACGCAAATTATGAAGGCCTTTTGACATGAGGCCTTTAATCGAGATTTTCAGTATGATGACGTCATCAAAATGAAAAATGGTTATTACTGAGCTGATAGAGAATTGTCTTAGCTACAACATATCGAAATTTTGAAGAAAATCGATTAATATTTACAGAGATACAATCAATTTTACATAAATATGCTGACGTCATAATATGCAAATTCGTATTTTGAGTTCCAAGGCCATTATGATGATGTCACGATACACCTAATGGCCAAATGAGACATGGAATCATATCTCCCACTCATACTCTATCTAAATATGAAAAAAAATTGAAGGTCACGGTTCATTCCAAAGAGCTATAATGAATTTTGTATAGGCATGTTTTTGCCCATATATGCTATGTATTAAAAGAGCTCGTGCGCACTGACATTTATCTTGAATTGACGCTCATCTTGTTATTAATGGTCATAAAGCGATAAACATGGTATCAAATTCCTTGAAAAAATATAATAAATATCATGAAGAAAAAAAAATGGCGATTTTATGTTTTGTAATGGTGTTACGCGCGAAAACGCGCGCGCATGCGCTTACGCGCGATTTTTTATAAAATGCTTTAAATGACCTGAAACGTATGCAAAACAAATTTGAGACGATTTTGAGCATTTAAAAATTTTGCGCGCGCACTGACGCGCGGACGTACGCGGACGCGCGCGTTTTTTGACCTGAAATTGACCGGACACATATTGACCTTGATCGTGATAAATATGAATGAGAAATGAATTACCCATATGAAAATATGATCATGAGTAAATTTTCAGAAAATTTCACAAAATGGCGCCTAGATGACGTCATCAATCAAGGTCAAGGTTGAAAACTTTGTTGTGCCTTGTTCATATGCCTATACATATGTGTACCAAATTTTAAGATATTTGATTGAGCCATTTTCAAATTATCTTGCACACCAAAAAGTGGGTCGAAATAAGAAAAATAAACTAGACATATAATACTTGTTTGGAACAAGTATAGGTGGGCTGGTCAACTTAAATTTGAGACAAAATAGAGCAAAAATAAGCGACATACTGCTTACCAATTCTTAAAAAACAATATCATGTAGATTCATAACGTGAATTAAAATCACCTTCTATAGGCTTAACATGCAAATTATGTCATTTTTGACATGAGGCCTTTAATCGAGATTTTCACTATGATGACGTCATCAAAATGAAAAGTGGTTATCTTAAGGCTTGTAGAGAATTGTCTTAGCTACAACATATCGAAATTTTGAAGAAAATTGATCAATATTTACAGAGATACAATCAATTTTCCATAAATATGCTGACGTCATAATATGCAAATTCGTATTTTGAGTTCCAAGGCCATTGTGATGATGTCACGATACACTTAATGGCCAAATGAGACATGGAATCATATTTCCGACTCATACTCTACCTAAATATGAAAAAAAAATGAGGATCTCCCGGTGCATTCCAAAGAGCTATAACGGATGTTGTATAGGCATGTTTTTGCCCATATATGCTATGTATTAAAAGAGCTCGCGCGCACTGACATTTATCTTGAATTTACGCTCATCTTGTTAATAATGGTCAAAAAGAGATAAACATGGTATCAAATTCCTTGAAAAAATATGAGAAATATCATGAAAGAAAAAAAAATGGCGATTCTATGTTTTGTAATGGTGTTACGCGCGAAAACGCGCGCGCATGCTCGTACGCGCGATTTTTTATAAAATGCTTAAAATTACCTGAAACGTATGCAAAATAAATTTGAGACGATTTTGAGCATTTAAATTTTTTGCGCGCGCACTGACGCGCGGACGTACGCGCACGCGCGCGTTTTTTGACCTGAAATTGATTGGACTGATATTGACCTTGATCATGATAAATATGAATTAGAAATGGTTTTTGGTTATGGAGATATGATCATGAGATGATTTTCAGAAAATTTAACAAAATGGCGCCTAGATGACGTCATCAGTCAAGGTCAAGGTCGAAAAATTTGTTGTGTTTTGTGAATATGCCTATACATATGTGTTTTAATTTTTAAGATATTTGATTGAGCCATTTTCAAATTATCTTGCACACAAAAAAGTGGGTCGAAATAAGAAAAATAAATAAATAATAAATAATAAAGGCAATTTTAACAAAAATATAAGGTGGTCTGTATTAGATACAGCCCACCTGATAATAAAGAAATAATAAAGGCAATTTTAACAAAATTATAAGGTGGTCTGTATTAGATACAGCCCACCTAATAAAGGCAATTTTAACAAAATTATAAGGTGGTCTGTATTAGATACAGCCCACCTAATTATGTCAGTCTTCCAAGTAGGTACAACAACAACAACAACACAGACCCTGTAATAACTCCTTGCAGTCATCACTCCATTCTTCCCCACCAGTGATGCAATCCATATCCCTCATTCTCATAATTCTCCCTCTCTTTCTCCATCCATTCTTGGCTCTCTGCCTAGCAATACCATGGAAATTCAATCAAAGTCAAGTCATCACTCCATCCCCTCCTACCAGTGATGCGATCTCTCCTTCACATCACCCCCCCCCCCGACTCCTTGCCTAGCAACACCACATACTCTCAAACAAATTCAAGTCATCCCCCCAGCCCCCCCCCCATCATCTTTTACAACTTCCAGTCTCATCTTCCTCCCTTTTTCCTTCTATCTTGTCCTCTCCCTCCATCCTTGACCCTCTCCCTAACAACAACACAAACCCTGAAACAAAGTCTTGACCCCCCCCCCCTTCTACCCTTGATGCTATCCTTTTCCCTCATCCCCAGTCTCATCTCCCTTTGGCTCTCTCTCTCTCTCTCTCTCTCTCTTTCTCTCCATAGCTCTCTGCTAGCAAAACCAGACATAGTCAAGTCATTACTCAATCCCCTTCTACTAGTGATGCAATCTTCCTTCCTTATCCCCAGACTCATCTTCATTTGGCTCTCTCTCTCTCTCCTCCTCTCCATAGCTCAGTGCTAGCAACAACACAGACCCTAACTCTCCTCCTCTAATCTTCCTCCATTTTCTTCTATCCTCCTCTCTCTACCCATGCATTCTTGGCTCTCTGCCTAGCAACACCATGGATACTCAAACAAGGTCAAGTCATCACTCCACCCCCTCCTCTACCAGTGATGCGATCCCTCTTCCTTATCCCCATCATCTATTACAACTTCCAGTCTCATCTTCCTCACTTTTTCCTATCTTTTTCTCTCCTTCCACCCTTGACGTTCTCCCTAGCAACAACAAAAACCCTGAAACAAACAAAAGTCTTAAAGGTAATACAAAGTTTTGGGAAATTTTGAAAAATGGGCGGATAGTGATTCTTTACAATTTTGATATATTTGGATGCCCCTGTGGATGTAATAAAAGCACTATAAATTTTAGCCCCTAAAACGCTTCTGTTTTCGAGAAAAATTGAATATAAAGATTTACCGGTGCTCCCGGTAAATGTTGATAAATTTCAAATAGCTCCTACGGCCGTACTATGGTAGCTGCGACCATGAAAATCTCAGAATATGTAGTTGTGGTATATAATTTGCCAACGGGAATAGCTAGTCGGTTGATATTAGTCAAGAAACATTGTTTTATAGCTTAATTAATATCTTGACCTTGAGAGGGAGCTATACAACATAAAGTGATTATTATTTATAATTTCATTACTTAAGACTCGATTTCGAGCGCGACGACGATCACTGAATATTGTAGGATCCTATATGTTTCCAATATGTTCATTTGAACCAAATTCATGACCCCATACCAAAACTTTGTATTACCTTTAACTCCACCCGTCCGACCAGTGATGCTATCATTCTCCCTCATCCCCAGTCTCATCTCCCTTCGGTTTTCTCTCTCTCTCTCCTTCTCTCCATAGCTCTCTGCTAGCAACACAGACCCTAAAACCAGACACAGTCAAGTCATCACTCAAACCCCTCTTACCATCCCTCTCCCTCAACTCTAGTTCTAATAACATTCAGTCTCATCTTCCTCCCTTTCACCCCCTTTCCATTTGTCCATCTGCCTAGCAATAACACAGACCCTTTAGAAACACGGTTAAGTTATCACTCCATCTCCACCCTACCACTGATGCTATCCATATCCCAAATCCCCATCCATCTCGTCTTTCTCCCTCTCTCTCTCTCTCTCTCTCCAACCATGCCTCTCTGTCTATAGCAAGAACACAGACAACAATATCAAACAATATTATTCCTCTTTCCCCCTACCAATGATGCGTTCCTTCTGCATAGTCATCTATAATTCCTACATTCATATTCATCTAGTAGCTTGTCTTCCTTCCCCTCTCCCTCCATGCATCCTTGGATATCTGCTTAATATAGAAACAACACAGAGTGCACCAATCACTTAAAACATAACTTGTGTAGATCAACATCAACAAACTTTACCTAGCATTCTAATAACTATAAGGAGTTTGAAGAAATTTGAAAAACAAAAAACATAAAACAGCCTTGTGGGCCCTATTTTTGTGGACACTTACAGTTGCATCAAGGAGTTGCTTTTATGTTGATTGGGAGTGTATTTAATCTTGAAAAAGCTCTTTACAGAAGTAACATTAATTTTGAAGCTTGCATTTTTAATATAAGAACATAGACTAACGTAGGGAACTCATTTATTAGTGATTGGTTCATTCATCACTTCAGCCCCTATCAGTTATGCAATCCCTCTTTTATACTCATCCTCTTTTTAACTGGATATCTAAAGTCTTGTCTTCTTCTCTCTTTCTTTCCATCCTCCTCTCTCTCTCTTTCTTTCCACCCTCCCCTCCCTCTCTCTCTCTCTTCCCCATCTTTGGCTCTTTGCCTAGCAACACCACATACTCTCAAACAAATTCAAGTCATCCGTCCAGCCCCTATATACCAGTGATGCTATCATTCCCCGCATCATTCATCCTCCCGATGACTCTTTGCCTGGCAACACCACATACTCTCAAACAAATTCAAGTCATCCCCCCCCAGCCCCTACCAGTGATGCTATCCGTCTTCCCCATCACCCCCCCCCCCCCCCCCGACGACTCTTTGCCTAGCAACACCACATATTCTCAAACAAATTCAAGTCGTCCCTTCAGCCCCCTACCACTAGTGATGCGATCCCTCTTCCGCATCATCCTCACGGTTGACTATCATCACCTTGCCACTAAACGTAAAGGCATCATTAGTCAGAGCAAGCTCTCCGCACATTACACATGACTCATGCTTGATTCATGCGATACATCTTTCGTCCTCGTTAATATGTGCGATGTGAAAACACCTTCCCAATCAACAGCTACAAACGCCTCCAGGGAGATTCCTGACCAAGGGAAATCAATACTATAGATTTACTGCGGTAACAATGGACTTACTTTATCTATATCATAACAAGAATTAACATTTTAGATTAAAAGCCTATGGTTTTAAAGACATGGAGAGAGCGAGAGATGGAGAGAGAGAAAGAGAGAGAGAGAGAGAGAGGGGGGGGGGGGGGGAGAGAGGGGGGGGGAGAGAGAAAATACACCATGGGATATACAGATGACTGATGGAGAGAGGGGAAAGGAAGGATCAAGGATGGAAAGGAAAGGGAGGAAGATCCTAAGACAAGAAGAGAGATAAAGTTAGAGAAAAAAGAAAAAGAAAAAGAGGGAGAGATAAAGAAAGAAAAATGAGAGAGGAAGAGGAAGAGAGAAAGAGAGAGCTAGAGAGAGAAAGAGAGAGAAAGAGAGAGAAAGAGAGAGAGAAAGAGAGAGAGAAAGAGAGAGAGAAAGAGAGAGAGAGAGAGATAGCCAGAGAGAGAAAGAGGAAGAGAGAGAGAGAGAGAGAGAGAGAGAGAGAGAGAGAGGGGGGGGGGGAGGGGAAGAGAGAAAGAGGCAGACAGACAGCATGAAACAGACATAACAGATATGGAGACAGAGAAAAAGAAACATGATTTCTTTTTTTTAAGGTGAAAACACTTCCCATTTTACCAATGTTTTCCCAACACACAGAGGAACATTGAAAAAGACTTATCAAAAAGGACCTTTAAAAGTTCAAGTTATTTTGGGATTATAGGAATCCGATATCTGGCACCAGCGGCTTTGTTCCACAAGAAAAATAAACAAGCTCTCTGCACTTGACAAAGCAGTCATAAAAGGCCAAAATATTATCCTGTCAAACCTAGCAAGAACCATAATCAATAATAAGTTTGCTTCCCAGCTAGAATTACACCAAAATATTGACCTGTATGATTTAAGGTCAAGGATAGATTAGAAGAGACCTGTGGTGGTTTTGGAGGTAGCATGGATGGGCAACATTCATGCTTCAGTTCTGTTTTCACTCTTCATCCAGAGTCATGTTCATTTTAATTCAAACTTCAGAGTGAACTCTTAAACAGTCTTACAAAAATGAAAAAGTAATGTTTTAAAAATATCAAATGTTTAAGCATATTTTTGTGGGCATGCTTTTTATAAATTCTCATATAGTATTTGACCTTATGTGTTTAAAGAAAAATGCAGGGGCTACACCTTTATGCTAAACAAATTCCCCAAGTTCATAAAAATATGTCTGATAAAAAGAGTATCTACTTTCACGCTCTTGCTTTCTCCCTGTTCCCACCTATATCTTCAACTTGTCTTCTACTTTAATTGTTTCTCTCTTTACTCTCTCCTATATATGCTGTGTCGCAGTCTTGTTATGACCAACCTAAGAGGGATGAATTCACACCAACAAAACCACCATGAGTCACAAGTGAGAGTGTCAGCTATTTTTGACCATCCATTCTCTCCCTATAGGTCTACATGATGATGATGATGCATAATACTGGAGGAGATTAATGTATGCTATCACTCCCTAATGTTTAGCTGTGTAGAGAACCATTTTGTCTACCACCGATCCATCACTCACGCTCATTACCATCTGTGCTATCTTGAACCACATCCTGGAGTCTTTGGCTGGCTATGGTCAAACATTATCCAGCTGGATCTGGAGTAGCTAAACTACAGAGCCTATGCAGTATTCCCTCAGCTTAGTCTCAAATTGCAGACACTGTTTTGCTTAATGATGGATATAGGGTACACTAGACCACCGCTTCTCAACCTTTTTGTTAAAACTCAAGGCTCTTATAATAGTTAGGAGAAGAACAGAAATTAATGATAGTATTATACGCCAACAAACATAGCTGTGACTGTTTCGCAATCCATTGACCAAACTGCCAATCTGAGATTCATAAAGATTTAGTGATCTCATATTTCAAACATTCTTAACTTTCTAATGTTGGTCCAATTTATTTCAAACTTTCGTCATTCTTTATATCTTATTTTTCTGCTGTCATACAAATGAACTTATTAAACAGGTAATTGGATTGCCCTTTAACTTTAAAGGTAAAGACCAGTATTGGCAACGCCCCAATTTCAAAAAATGAAATGGAAGCTCTCATTACCAATCATGTGAAAGAATATGTTTTGACTAATACATGATGATAAAAAAATTGCCGGGAAACCGCCTACTAATTCATATATTTGGTAAATTTATTTCTCTCATGGTCTGGTGAGAGAGATAGGGTAGTCCCATATACATCTTTCTGTGTATAGTGCTTGTAACTTTACGAAGAATGAGCCAAATTTCTTATCATTTTGATGATTCCAGAACCTTGCAGATGCTAGATGCTAGATGATCGACCTTTTCTGATCGATTCCACAACGTTTCTTTCACAATGCAATCGCATGACCATTACTGGTCTTTACCTTTAAGAGTTTTAGTCTCGTTACCAAATAGGAGGGTACAAATAAAGAGTGAATAAGCCTATTGAGTCATCATAAGAACCCACACTAGGGGCATATTAATAGAAGTCAAATGCACTGCACGAAAAATAATGAATTACGTCTACTATGACTTTATATGACTCATTGTATGTATGGTAGCTTGAAAGGTAAAACCAGAATGACATTCGCTTCACCATTCAAGGCTATTACTCATCAATCGTCATGTAGTGGATTGTCTCATGTGTTGATAATGGACTTCAATTGGACGTATCAATAGATCATTTTCATAATGTAACCAAATCTAATTCAATTATATGTCTTTGTGAAGGGCCTCAGTACAAATCACCTGTCATGAATAATTATTGTATTTCAATAGTCAGAATGCAAAATTCATATATCAAGTGTTGTAATGTAGGGCAAGGCATAATGTTTGTCCTTTCTGGCGGCAAATAATGTATGCAGTTCGCATTCTGACTATTGTAATACAATTATGCATAATACCAATAGATGATTGAAATAATTTGTATAGAGGCACTTCACACAGAGGTATTGCATTAGATTGGTTACATTACCAAAATGGTCTATTATTGCAGCATCATACATATTTAGGTCTCCTTAATCATTAGAGGCAAAGTTTATTGTTTTTAATTTTGTCACTTACTGTCAATACAGTAATTTTTTCATCAATCAAAAGAAATATACAAATGTTCCTCCAGTGTAAAATGCAGCCACATAGTGGGTTGACAAATGGTTTTTAGTTTCATTGTAAAAACCAGGGAAATAATTGTGGATTAACATTAATATCATCATTATCATATTATTTTAATGTGGAAGATTCTCAAAGAAAAGGTGTCCCATTAAAAAAGAAAGGCTCTTCAAACATATTTGAATTATGAGGAGTAAGAGCTAATAATTGTGGACCACAACTTTCATGCCAAATGTTTGTTTACTCCTATAAACACATTTCTGTGTCCAGAGCATGACTGCAAGACTTGGGCAATTTCTTATCATTTTGGTGATTCCAAAACCTCATACAGATTACAGTCTAACCTGCTTTAACGACCACCTGTAAAGAAAGACCACATTTTTGTTTCCCTTGAAAATTGTTTCTCATTGAAACCTGTACTAAATGAACCTGTACATAAAGCCCACCTGCCTATAAAGACCATTTTTCTTGTCTACCTTGGGTGATCTTTATAGACAGGTTTCACTGTATTATACACCAATATCTATGTTTTACATAATCAGCCTTTTCCAATCGCTTCCAGACAGTTCCTTTCACAATGCAATCGCATGACCAGAACTCCACTTTATCTTTAAAGTGATTTTTAGACTCTGATATCCGGATACTGTTGAGCTATACCTTTATGTTTGAGTGCGGATGTTTACTACCGCAAATCAAAAATAGTGAAATCAGACAGACACTCTGTTTCCTGACACGGTGAGCTTTGAGCAACGCAATACAAAAACTTCCTCACATAGAAGCTGATATTGATAGCATCCACGGAAATCAATTACCCACACAAACCAGTGACACTGTTTAAGGGCTTTGGAATGAGGTCATGGATTTTAATCACATCTGTAGACTTTCCAGAAAATAACTCAAGGTCAATTTCACTACCTTACTGTACTGCCTTTAGAAATCATGTTTTGGTGTGAGTAAAAAAAAAGTTTACACCTAGAAAATTGCTAATTATTTAAAAGGTCATAGATGAACATTAAATTGTTATATGTCTTATGAAAGAGTGTTTTACCCCAAATCATTTGGTACCATTTTTGTGTGGTATGTGTTCACACTTGGATGAACAGGAGACATTGTTTGCGAGAGTGCAAAAATCGACTTGCGCAAAAGTTGCCTATGTTTGAATAAAACAATTGGAATTTGGGTATTAATTCGGTCTTTGCAGATCCAAATAATATTCCTAAAAAAATTAATCATGCCACACATATCAAATATCGAATATCAAATATCTACGAACATTTGTGCGCGTGTGTGTTTGTGTGTTACTTTACCCTTTGCAAAAAAACATATGCAATGCATTTCATTTGATACATTCAATCCATTCTCTCACTCCGCTAATCCCAACATAATACATACTGTAGGCATCACTTTGGCACAAGTCGATTTTTGCACTCTTGCAAACAATGCCACCTGTTCATCCAAGCGTGAACACATACCACACTCAAATGGTACCAAATGATTTGGGATAAAACACTCTTTCATAAGATGTATAATAGTTTACTGTTCATAGATGATTTAAAAAATAATTAGCAATTTTCTAGGTGTAAACTTTTTTTTGACTCACACGGTATAAAGACCACTCAAGGGATACACGAAAAGTGGTCTTTGTAGGCAGGTGGTCTTGATGTACAGATTCTTTTAGTACAGGTTTCAATGAGAAACCATATTTATCGGAAATGAAAAAAGTGTTTTTTATAGACAGGTGGTCTTTATATACAGGTGTAATTAGCTGAAGCAGGTTTGACTGTATATACACTGTTGTTCGTACAGCTAAAAGGTTCTTTTCTTCTTATCTTGATTTCATGAATTGATTGTGACAATATGGTTTATTGTTTGTAGATAAAGTTACGCTCTTCTCAGAACTTTATTGATCAATCTAATGAGTCACAGAGATTGATCAATAAAGTTCTGAGAAGGACTCTCTCTATCAAAGAATAAACCACACTGTTACAATCAATTAATGAACAGAGGTGAGAACAAATTAATCCACCTTTGAGGGCAAATGTATTTCAAAAGGTGAAACACAATGCTATCAATAGATCATTCTTTCTTCTTTTTTTTTTAATTGAAGAAAAAAAAAAATATAAACTATATATTTTTTTTTTTTACTGAACCTTGATTATCTGTCTCAAAACTTTCAGTGACGCCTTTTCTTACTTTTCTTTTTGTAATTTTGTTTTTATCTACTTACATCACCCATTACATAATTCAGTATCTTTAAGTTCAGGCATTTACTATGTGTAGCTTGAAGGTGAATGGAGAATGGTGAAAAGAAGAATGGTGGAAAGGAGTCTGGCAAGCAAAACGCTGAAAGATAAAAGTTTTCAGCATGGAGAGCTAAGGTTAAGAAAGGGACAGGGACTTTGGGGGACTCATCATGAGCAAACATATAAGTTCCATTACTTTTCTGTAAAAAAATATGGATTTCTAAGCAATGTTTTTCATACAAAATGTTACTTTTGAGTAAATACTAAAAATTAATATTTGTCTACAGAAACATTGCCCACAACAAACATTGAAACATATTTTATTGCCCCAGTTCTATCTTAGATTAGAAGATTAATCATTTCCCTTTTCCCCATCATATTGACACATTTGGAATGTGATGCCCAGGTCACTCACCCCAGCTGCCCCAACCCCCTCGAGGATGCCAACACTGATAACTGAAATTCTGTTTAGTACCAATTTGTGAAAGTACCACAAGACTTTGTGAAGATAATTTGGAGTCAAAATATTTTCTTTTCTGTGCAAGAAGCTTTCTGTTTTTTTACTATGTGACCATCCGCTTCCTGAGTTGGCAAACCTAGAAAGGAAACCTCAAATTTTTATGACAGAAATATAATAATGTTTGTTGTTTGTGAGAGCAATTAGGTAGTGGATGTGTACAAGGAAGTAAGTTGTCTTGGAGAAGTTCCGGAGGTCAAAGAATCAATATTTAATGACCTTACCACTATTTTGATAATCTTACAACTTAATTGTCAATAACAACTCCCTAAAATATGAAATTAGTTATAATTCAATTTTAACGTTGAAAATCAAAGAGTGAATTTTGGCAAAACTTGTATTCAATCCGGACCAGATTAAGGTTCAGAATTAAACAGATTGAGCAGGAATTATATTCACCCATCGACCCTCATGAAAGAAGACATGAAAATCAGTTTACGAGACACTTAAGTCCAGAAAGTAAAGTAAATCAAATGAAGAACAACAAAAAATATACATAATAAATTAATAAAAGAATTATCATATTTTACTTCTTGAAGTTTTGTTTCTAAATATGAAAGATTTTTTTTGGCAATACACTGTACTGTACATCTTCTAGTATGAATATATGGAAACATATATTATAATTGAAATGCAGAAATTCATTGGTAATAGTTGTGTACCATTTCCCCCCCCCCCCCCAAAAAAAAAAAAAGAAGAGGGGTGGAAGGAAGCAACTCCCATTATTGATAAAACAAACCAAACTATACTGTGATAGAAGTGGGATAAATTTTGCATTGGTTCCTGTCTTTTTGTTTTTGTTTCATTTGGAAAAGTAACAAAACTTGAATGTTATTATTTCCTGAGGTCCGTGATGGGTTAATAAAAGTGACGGAAATGCGGGTGAAATTTTACGAAGCTCTGTTCCTGCTGGAAAGCCACCAAGGAAGTTGTTCAGTCACAGAAATGCCCTCAGTCAAGTAATGCTATGTCTGTATTGGATCATAATTAAGATCTAAATAATCTCTTCTGTTGGGGAAAATATCCTTGTCATTATGATGCTGTAGGAATATACATGATCACATAGACTTGCAACAACAACAACATAGAACATAAATCAACCTCAGACAATTACAATAGTCTTGTGTGTCACATGTTGAAAGGTGCATACATGATAATCTGAACCTTATTTCTACCAGTAAAACAGTTTTATATTGAGATATATGTGAACATGACAAATATTATATACATCTAATTTCTATGTGCAATAAAATAAGGTATTAGACTTACCCTTAAAGGGGAAGTCCACCCTGCTCCAGTCTGCTCTGTACATACAATTTCATAAACTTGTATTTTGTTGCTACTATTGGTAAGTCTTAAAATTGATAACCTTGCCAAAAATACAATCTGCAATTGCAGATCGATAAGAATACCCTATATTGTATAGAAAGGCAAATCGACCATGATAAAGGGTCTTCTTAAATTGAACCCCTACATAAAAGACCCCCCCCCCCCCCTCCCCTGTAAAGAAATCTAACAAATCACAATTTTATATCTTTTCCTACAAAACAGAATAAGGTTTCTCTTTGTTTACCTAGGCCTTTCTAAATTCACAATGTGACCACAACCCTGGAAAAGTGCACTCTTTTCTCTAACTGGGAAGTAGAGCTGAGAAAATACTTTTATTACTATAAAGAATAAGGAAGTCAAATAAATGAAATACCCTCAGGATCACTACGTTTGTCGGGAGGCTGACCCTTTAAATGTGACTGAACAGATCCAATTACAACTATATTTATCATAATATGAATAGGGTTCATTAAATTGAATTTTAAAGGTACAGGTATTCATTCAGACTATAAACATCAATATCCCTCAACTACAAACTTATTGTGCATTAATTTTTTGTTAAAGGCATCTGCAGTATAGGTCGACAGGTTGAGTTAATATTTACCATTTCCTGCATGTTTGATATCAGAATATGACTTTAATACAACTTTTAAAAGTTTGATGATTTTTTTAAAAAGGAATTAACAACAGAAGATTATCACAATGGAACTGTGTTCTCTCAATTGAAAGATTTATAAATAAATTTAAAAAGCATCAAGCTTTATTACCACCATTCCCTAGTTCGTAGGCACAAACCCTTGTCATTCGTTGTGCATAAACAGTGTCTGCAATACTGTATAGGCTCTGTACTTTAGTCGCTCCTGACAAACTGACAGATCTACGCTCTGCTCAAGCCT
Organism: Strongylocentrotus droebachiensis; assembly: GCA_035222895.1. Taxonomy (NCBI): domain Eukaryota; kingdom Metazoa; phylum Echinodermata; class Echinoidea; order Camarodonta; family Strongylocentrotidae; genus Strongylocentrotus; species Strongylocentrotus droebachiensis. The sequence goes on from JAVYIG010002165.1 coordinate 248,998, forward strand.
AAAGGCTTTAGGAATTGTTGTAAAGTGTCAAATGAGAACCATTTCCCTCACCCCTCCCTACAGCCTACCCCCCCCCCCCCACCCCAAAAAGTATGTCCCTCAATCTATTTTCTGTCCATCAGGTCTATTATGTATTTCTCTTTTCCATCCTACAAAAACTTGTCAATGCCCATACCAAGTAACCAACATACTAAAGAAAACAAAATTATATGAGAAAATCCATGATTCTATAAACTGCTCATAAAAGTTGATTTTACAATCCCTGTAGATCTGCTCAGTATACCTGTATGCATTTCAGGTTATATGAATACTACAAAAATGTATTAAGTATGTCAGACATACCACATACAATACATGTAATAACACACAAATAAGCGAATCTGAGAGAGGGTTTCTATGAAATTCAGGGGACCGGGGTTATTCCTGACTGCCTTGTTTCGCTAGAAAACCAATCAATTGTGATAGAGGAGAGGCAATTGGATTGTGAACTCTGTAACACCTCTCTTTTTAGATTGCAAGGAACCAAACACTTGACCTCAATTGAGGCCTGTCACAAACCACTAAGCTGAAGTCTACAAGGTCCAGGAGAAGAGCCAATTTTTTCTCTCACTCTCTCTAGGTAAGTTTTCATCAGCTCGAGATTGCCAAATGGCCCGCTATTTCCGATTCTGGAAATAAGCCAGAGGTTACAAATCGTGTCTTCATCAGCTCGAGACTCAACCTGGAAACTCGCGCTTGAGAAATTAACTCGAGATATTTGGCTCAGCGTTCGCGGGATATTTTGGAAACTAGCCCAAGATATATGTTGGGATGATTATCTCGACCAAATATCCCGCTAAACTGCGGGCTGATGAAGAGGCAAATTAGCTGGACAATTTGCGATCGGGACAGTTAAAATAGCGGGTTATTTGAAAATCTCCAGCTGATAATAACAGGCCTTCTGATCTAAGCCCCTGTGGATAGGAAAAAGAATACCAATGGCCTATGATGCCTAGAGGTATAGAGGTGTGGTGGTGTAGTGGTTCATTCACTTGACTCTCAATCCAATGGTTGTGGGTTTGAATCCCAGCCAGGCACCAACATCCTTTGGCAAAACATTAATCTATTAAAAAAATTGCCACTCGATCCACCCAGGTGTAAACCTGAAATGCCAGAGCATTACATATCTAATCGCTCAGTTTTTACTGGGATAGTAACGTTGAAGCGCCACGGTGTGACCGACATGTGCGCTTACACATGCTATCTAAAAAGCTACAATAACACTTAAAAATGTGCCTTTATTTGTGTTTTTTAAGGATATCTTTAGGCAAGTGCAGAAGGTCTGTGATTTAAACAAAAATTGCCCTATTTTTTCCCCCATCAAGTCTCTTTAGATCAATAAAGTCAACTTCATTATTTCAGATGGAATATCGTTGATGTGCTTCATTAAAGTTAACAGATAATACCATTTTCCTTCATAATGACATGCAACGCTTCCCTTCTTCGATAATAATCTCACATCTCATAAATGACCTCAAGTTATACTGTACATGATATTGTATCAATTTCTCCAGTGGGCGGAATGATAAAGATCATTATTGAAGTGTCTGAAAGAGTCTTTGCTACATTTAATAGCATAGAGAGTGCCTGAGGTAGGAGAAAGAGAAAAAGAGAGAGAGAGAGAGACAGAGAGAGAGAGAGAGAGAGAGAGAGAGAAGGGGTAGAAGGAGAGAAAGAGAGAGAGAGAGAGAGAGAGAGAGAGAGAGAAAGGTTACTTGTACAAAGAATGTTAGCAAACTAAAAAGAAAATAATATTTACAGAGACTAGAAGAGGGACAGAGAAAGAGATTTGTATGACAAAGGGTTAGAAAAGGGCAGGTGAAACTAGAAATGTGGAGAAACGTAAAACACCAAAGTGACAAAGCAACAAAGATAATAAGGTAAAAGAGTGGCTCAAATTGAGGATGACATTTTCACATAGAGAGAGAGAGACAGAGACAGATAGAGAGAGAGAGAGAGGGGGGGGGGGGGGGTGGGGATGAAAGACAAACCAGTACATGTGGTAATTTCCCCTCTTTCAAAGAGAGGTATAGCTTAAAAATGCTATGTTTATATATCTTTGTAACATGTTAGAAAGATTAAAAGAGTGAGAGAGAGTGTGTGTATGTGTGTGAGAGAGAAAGAGAGAGGAGAGTATATCTCAAAAAATGAGAGATCATTAAAAGGAAAAACTTAACACAAAGAATACATTTAATTAGTTTGCCCCATACAGTCATGTAGGCAATATATAAATATAGGTCACTGCAGTCTAGCACTGAAAAAAAAAAACATCTTCGTTTAAAATATTTTGGTGTGACAAACAGGGTCAACCCAGCTTGAAGCCTATATACTGACCTAAATATTATTATGTTTACCTCTCATCCAGTGGTCAAGTTTAAGCCAGCTGCTACCCCGCTGACCAGGCCGCACTTCAGACAAAGATGACCCTAATCGGAGGACAATACAAAGATAATGGTGATAGCAGCATTTCCTGCCAGACTACAGCTGCTAACCAGTTTCATGTAAACATAGCATAAGTAGACTATAACAACCTATATTATAAATACAAATAATGGAATGTTCTAATCTATGTTGGAAGAAATAGATTGTCAATACTATTGCAAAGACTTAAGAATTGAGATTCAGGGTTGGCACATTTAAAACACTGCCTCTTTTACTGCTTTTTTGTAGGTTTTTCTACATCAAAACATGATTTAAAACACTCACGTAGACTTAGTGTGTCATAAATTTATATGCATTTTGTTCAATGTATTATTATATTCTCGCTTAAATTATTGGTTTGGGATTTATTTTGGCATGTACATGATTATACAGTTTATATACCGGTACAGCTTATTAAAGATAAGCTTGGGTTTTGGTGATGATAACAAATAAATTCTCACAGAATTCTACAAAACATACAATGAATGTTCAAGATTACAAATAAATGACATATATGCCAAAACGATTTTGGTAGAAAATGTATAGGGGCCGAGTATTAAAGAGCATACAAAGATAAGGAAATTAAGGTAAGTACTGTAATCTACTGCAGGATAAACAATCCAGAATGAATTAAAGCCATGTTTTTTCAACAATTGAAATACCTTATTTATGACAATTAAAAGCTCTTATTCCTTTAGATTTTGTTGTTGTTGTTGGAGTTGTTAGAGTTGTTGTTTGGTATTTCTTTGGATTAGAATGTCAAACTGTACATCTGTGATCAAGGCACCATCGCCTATACTGGAACATATTTTACAATTTCAAGGTAATTACTACCGTATCCCTTTAACTAGAAAGGCCATCAGGTGTAATTCAAGATCCACACATACAAGTGTATAGGAGGACCTCTCAAAGCCACGGGGGCGAAGATACAAAAATCACTTTTGCAACTTATTTTACTTTTACAAAAGAGATTGTTGAACTGCACCTGCCATCACATATAAAGCCAAAGAAGAAGAAACGAACAGCTTTCCAAACAAGAGAAGAGGATATCAACTAAACATGCCAAAATTATCAGTTTATCTGTCACGCACCAAATCTGAACTTTGAGATTGATTTTCAAGCTTACGTGCAACCACAACGAAAACAGCACTCATTCATCAGAATTTCTTTTACGCTTGCTTTGTTTTCCTCCTTCGATTTCAATAGCAAAGTTCTACCAGCTAGTGCAGACAACAAAAAACAACAACAAACAAATCTGTGGCAATAAACTTCCATTGTTGCTCTTCAGAGAGGCCCAGACAGGAGGCGGGGCTTGCTGGTAGCTCCACTAGCCAATCAGAGGCTGCCTTACAAAGGACTTTGTAAAGTGGGCTATAATGTATTCCCTTTGTCCTCATGTATTAACAATTGGGTAAATGGCTGGTCAAAATAAGGATGTCTGTCAGTGGCTTTGTCTAATGCCTGTAAAGTCTTGACCATAGGTCTTGCATTGTATGGACCAATCTACAAGCAAGTATGACCAATTGATAAAAAGGCCATGGCAGACAACCTCATTATACTCTAATTGGTAATTTTGTTCTATGCACAAAGGGAATATCAATGACAACAATTCTAGTTAGGGTACTTCGTTTTAAACCTTTATATCCACAAATTAGACATATAAAAAAAGAGTAAGTCTACATCTGTCTTTTTTTTTTCTCTCTCTCTCTCTCGCCCTCTCACCCCCCCTCTCTCTCTTTCTCTCTCTCTGATCTCCCACTTCTTGCTCTCTCCAACACTTTCTGTTCCTCTTATTATCTCAGTTTAGTCAATATCATTCACCCTTTCCCCATGCAGTCTGCATTTTTATTTTTATTTTCAATCTCTTTCAAGTCAACTCTGGCCTCCGATTGTAGAAAATAAAAGCAAGGTATCATTTCTTGGTAAATAAAAGTTACATCGACTTTTAAATCCCCCCCCCCCCCTCCTCCTCCTCCTCATTCTTCTTTTTCTCTTCTTTTTCTTCTTCTTTTTAATATTACAATGTATTACTATAAATAAATATCCAAAATGTTGTTTAAAGTTTCTCTAGACTCAGCATTCCATTTGCTCAACCCCCCCCCCCCCCCCCCCACCTTCCTCTGCCCATGTGGTCAGTAGAAGAGTGATCATTTTCACTAATTATGACCCCCAAACTGAGGACACTTGATACAGCCATCAAAACAACTGCTGGGCAGACATTGGTTGGATTCACATGCACCAGAGTCTGTAAACTTCAAGTTTAGATTGTGGTTTTAAAACATCCAGGTTATCTTGTAGTTATGGACCATACAAACTCATATGTTTATGAAACTTAAAGTTTACTCAAAGTCATTTGTACCACAACAACAAGATGGGTGGTGGGGGGGGGGGGGGGGGGGATGGGGTCCTTACTCGATAAAAGATACGTACCATGTGTACTGGAACTTAGAGGTTATACCAACCTGTACAGCTTTTGCACAGCTTTTAGTTAAAACGTTGAATACTTATTGTTCAGTCTGGTATGAACCCTAGTCGGTGTAGAGGATCGTTGTTTAAAATGTTGAGGTTTTTTCCAAATTAAGGTTTAAAATCATGCATGTATAGACTACAGTCCCTATGTGAACATGGCTCATATACATGTACATGTAGACACTAGTGGAGATAGGAACCCCCTGTTGGGGTGGTGTCGCTTTTGGAAGTCACCTTTGACCTCCATTCCGCAGAAAAGTGAAATGTTATCCATCCATGACCCAAGGAAGAAGATCAGAAGGAGAGGACCTCCTTCCTGTATTCCCTAAAGATACAAATCTGATTCATATAAGTTTTCAATGACTGAAACTTACGGCCCACTCCCATGCAAGAGGAAACACATATACATGTATAAAGAAGAATGAGGGGAAAAGCCAAGAGCAATTTAGAGAGGAGAAACTGAAAAAGAAATATAGCTGGAAAGAGAGAGAAAGGGAGAGAGAGAGAAAGGGAGAGAGAGAGAGAGGGAGAGAGAGAGAGAGAGAGGGAGAGAGAGAGTGAGAGAGGATGTGTGGGTGTGTGTGTGTGTGCTAGAAAGGCTGAGTGAGATAGAGGAGATACAAAGAGAAAGAAAGAAAAAGGGAAAGAGATAACATAAGATAAGATGTTTATTTGTCTGTCTTTCAAATGTCACATTGAGCATAACATTAGATCATTACACATTTACAATGCAAAAAGAGAGAGAGAAATATGGAGCGAAGAGAGAGGGAGAGAAATAAGGAGCGGAGAGAGAGAGAGAGAGAGAGAGAGTGAAAGAGAGAGAGAGAGTGAAAGCGAGAGAGAGACAGAGAAACCCCCTCATTTGTCACTTTGCATGTATTACTTCCACTGGCACTGCGCAAGGTTAGAGATCATGGACAGTTAGTATTCCATCAGAGAACAAAGATATTCATTCATGCTTTGCTTGATAGCAGCCACCATAGATTAGGTATCCCATACACTCTAGTCATGCTGACAGACTTGAGCAGGTGTCATTTGTCAGTGATCGAGTTGCCATGGTAATAAGTACTTTTCAAGATGCTGCAGTACCCATCAATGGACAGAACCAGTGCCACATCTAATAACACATCTCCTGTGCATGGGTTGAACAACATGTCCCTACTCCCTGGTCAAAATAAAGTACCTGTAGTCTAAACTATATGTAGACAAAACATTAGTGAAAAAACACACAGAAAATATATAAACATGTATGTATTTAAACAAAAAGTACTTTCCCCATCTCTGAATGTATTTTCATCTATTTTAGGTTCCAAATCTTTAATCTAAATATATGTATTTTTTGATCAATTTTCCATTGTTTTCAGTTGAAAATAAAAGAAATTGTCTATTCTTCTAAGAAATACCATAATAATGTAGAGAAAAATAGCAATATAATATATTTTTCTGCGAGTGAAAAATGGCCATGGATTGCTTCACAACAATTTTCTCTGTAAAACTAGTCAACTCCTAACTTCATATCCATGAAGAACCCCCCACCCCCTCCCCCCCCCCCCCCCCAAAAAAAAAATCAAATACAAGAGCAGAAAGCTTCAAAATATTATCTCATAAAAATGGTTCTGTTTTTTGCCCCTTGACCCTGTAAACTCTGAGAAAGTGAAAATGGAAGGTTTTCTTTAACAATGGTTTCTATTCATACCGCTCCAAATGGAACCTCTGTATCCTAAAAGTGGAACCCAAATCCCTCTGGAATTTCCCCTCTTGCACTTTATACCAGCACTTGAAAGCAACCATTATGGGTAAAAGCTTCAAAAGGCCTGTCCTCATCAGCTCGAGATTGCCGATTCGCCCGCTATTTCTGATTTGGGAAATAATCCTGAAGTTACAAATCGCGCCCTCATCAGCTCGAGACTTGACCTCAAGAAATTAGTTCGAGATATTTTGCTAAGCAATCGTGAACAGTGCGAGTCTTCGGGCTGGTAAGACGCACCGGACAAATAGCAGGATAATTTGCAAACTAGCCCTAGATATCTTGGGATGATTATATCGACCAAATATCCCGCTAATTGTAACTTCGGGCTGATGAAGACACAAATTATCTAGATAATTAGCGATTGGGATAGTTCAAATAGTGGGATATTTTGCAAACTAGCCCAAGATATCTTGGGTTGATTATCTCGACCAAATATCCCGCTAACTGCAACTTCGGGCTGATGAAGACGCAAATTATCTAGATAATTAGCGATTGGGATAGTTCAAATAGCGGGATATGTGGCTATCTTGAGCTGATGAGGACAGGCCTAAAGTGAAGTGAATGAATGAACTAAAAGATGAAGGTCACCAAAATGGATTGATTTCATTCCAGACAAAACTGATTTTCTCTCAGTCAATTTGATGCAATCATGGAGGAAACGAGCTGGAGAATATTTAGAAGGAAACAAGATAATACAATCATCATGTATAGTCATTTGAAAGGATACAATTTAGAAAAATATTTCTATTTGTAGTTTGATGTATGAATTAGTAAATGGAATTTCGCCTCATTCAATCATTAAATATTGCTCCTTCATTCAACACAAGAATCTGAACAAGGAAAAGGAAAAAAAGACTTGAATATACCCAAGGTCAAAACAACCAAAGGAAAGTTTTTAGTTTCATATGTAGGCAGTTCTTTATGGAAATGATCTCCCACTTACAGTGAAGACATTAGAAAAGCACTTATATTTTAAATGAGTATAGAATATGATAAACTGCTAGGTATGTGATACTTAACAATTGTATTATAGTTTATCTGTCATTAGCTTGAATACATATAACACTCCTAATTTGTTTGTTTACTCTATGTACCCAAACTACCCATACAGTGTTTGCATATGTTCCAAGGCACCAGGCTCGATTAGCATTCATGCTATTTTCTGTTTCCTTTTATCCTTTAAAGGTACTACTGGTATGTCCCATTTGCAGGCCAATAAATTGAAAAGGTTAAATTTATCCAACAGCATTTGAAAGATAATACTGATTTAGAACTTCCCTAAATAAAGGGGGGACTTGAAAATGTCTCTTAGTGGGAAAATAACGACTATTAGTTGTCAAATCGGCTTAAGAGCTATAGAGCCAGTAAGTAATAGTCTGATTTTCAGACCATTGTACCGAATGGTCGTACGTTTTATGCTGCGCAAAGATTCAATCAGTTTAATTTTGGCCATTACAAGAAGTGGGTTATTGATCGGACAAATGCTCATGTACCCTTTACAGCTCACTTTTTAGATGTTATAACCAAAGAAGAAGAAGAAAAAAGCCAGCCAGTCACTCAATAGTGTCTAACAGTGAAGTTTAGCAAGTAAACAAGTTTCCTTGCATAATTTGAAAATTAGGACACTGCTAACGATTAAATTTCACAGATAGGACATACATGACATATTCATTATTCCTGCAAAGTTCTACAGAATTTGATGTTGACTGCAAAAGGGACATAGTATCTTTAATGTTATTGTAAAAAACCTTTTTATACCTATTGTTATGTATTTATTATTGGATAATAAATTTCAAGTTCATTTCAAGTTCAGTTCAAAACTGATAACATAATAAATGTAATATAACAAATGGAAGATTGCCTAAATTTCGTATTTTCTCTTCTAGAAAATGTGTTTACATGTACCTGCACCCTAACATTTCGTCAAATGCAAGTTTATATACCGGTACAGACCTTGTATGAAATAAAGACATCAATGTATCAATAAATCAATGTCATATAGAATGAATTTGGACAACATTCTGTCATATCCAATACATGCAGCTGGAGACCTCATTCTGTTAATTTTGCACTGTCTTTAATAATGAAAAATAATACAATAGTGTTACAAGCACTACAGAACTACATTTCATGTCTGTACATGTGTGTGACCTGCAGTTATTTTCTTCTGAAAAAAAAACCTAACTATTTTTGTTTTAGACATCATAACACTGAAATATCTATGCATTGAACCGAACTTCAGTTATCTTGGATGGATCTGTCATCGCATACATCTCTCTGGTCGTGATCTTGTCAACTTTATCCCCCTGATTTACTGCCCAAAGTGACCCCGAAAGGAGACAATAATACAGGCATCACTCCACCAGGACCAGAGGGCCACTTGGAAAGGCACGAAGGTCAATGTAGTCTCAGGTTTTAAAGGGCAATCCAAACCTTGTAATAAGTTGATTTGTATGAAAGCAGAAAAATAACAGAAACAGAATGGTAAAAGTTTGAAATGAAATAGATCAATAGTAAAGAAGTTATGAATGTTTGAAATATGAGATCACTAGGCTTAGACCCCTGTTACACATGCGTCGGCTTTTAAAGCGTGCCCCGGAGGCGGCCTCACACCTGCAATTTGGAGCCGCCTCGAGATCATCAAACCCCTGTTACACATGATCTCGGGCCCGCAATTTTGCGTCTACACATAATAGGCCGGCCTCACGTCGCCTTTTCACGAGCTGATGTTAGGGCGGACTCCAGAAAGACAGAAAGAGAAAGTGATAGAATGATAAAAACAAAGAATAACATAAGAGAAGGTAATAGAAGGAAGAAACAAAGAATAACATAAGGAAAGACAGAAAGAGAAAGTGATAGAATGATAAAAACAAAGAATAACATAAGGAAAGACAGAAAAAGAGAGTGATAGAATGATAAAAACAAAGAATAACATAATAGAAGATGAAAGAAGGAAGAAACAAAGAATAACATAAGGAAAGACAGAAAGAGAAAGTGATAGAATGATAAAAACAAAGAATAACATAAGGAAAGACAGAAAAAGAGAGTGATAGAATGATAAAAACAAAGAATAACATAAGGAAAGACAGAAAAAGAGAGTGATAGAATGATAAAAACAAAGAATAACATAAGAGAAGATGAAAGAAGAAAGAAACAAAGAATATCATAAGGAAAGACAGAAAGAGAAAGTGATAGAATGATAAAAACAAAGAATAACATAAGGAAAGACAGAAAAAGAGAGTGATAGAATGATAAAAACAAAGAATAACACAAGAGAAGACTGATGAAAGAAGGAAGAAACAGAAAAAGAAGTGTGATAGAAACAAAGAATAACATAAGGAAAGACAGAAAGAGAAAGTGTAATAGGAACAAAGAATAACATAAGGAAAGACAGAAAGAGAAAGTGAGATAAAAACAAAGAATTACATGAGAAGATGAAACAAGGAAGAAACAAAGAATAACATAAGGAAAGACAGAAAGAGAAAGTGTTAAAAACAAAGAATAACATAAGAGAAGATGAAAGAAGGAAGAAACAAAGAATAACATAAGGAAAGACAGAAAAAGAAAGTGTGATAAAAACAAAGAATAACATAAGAGAAGATGAAAGAAGGAAGAAACAAAGAATAACATAAGGAAAGACAGAAAGAGAAAGCGATAGAAATGATAATAACATAAGGAAAGACAGAAAGACAAAAGGATAGAATGATAAAAACATTTCACATAAGGAAAGACAGAAAGAGAAAGTGATAGAATGATAAAAACAAAGAATAACATAAGGAAAGACAGAAAGACGGAGTGATAGAATGATAGAAACAATAACATAAGGAAAGACAGAAAGAGAGAGTGATAGAATGATAAAAACAAAGAATAACATAAGTGAAGGTGGCAAGCGCGCCCGATGTATTATGTTGATAATGATGACAGGTTACGTCACTTCCGCTTATAAGCCGGCCCGAGTCCACTTTGGTGTTACACATACCGATTGCGGGACTGAGGCCGGCCTCAAACCACATCCAGAGGTGGACTGAGTCCACCTGGCCTCAGTCCGGCTTTTCGAAAAAAGTTGGTGTTACACATACGTCGAGCCGACTCCGGGGCCGGCCTCAGTCCACTTTCAGACGTATGTGTAACAGGGGTCTTATACGAATCTCAAATCAGCAGTTTGGTCAGTGGATTGTGACGTAGTCACGGATAACTCTCCCATTCGTCATGTACAACAATTTCACTAATTTCTGTTTTTTCCATAAGTTCCCTCTCCCTTGGGGCACTACTCAAAATATATTAGATAGCATATCATTATAGGTCCACTAAAAAGTATAAACCCTCCTGAGACATGATATTTTGAAAAATTTAAATTTTGAGTCATTTTATATGTTAGAACAGATGAGAAAGTAGTCCAGCACTACACCACATTGACATTACTTCTTCAGCCAATATGAAGTGCCCATACGTATAGTATTTACAACTTCAAAAATTCATAACTTTCTTATATTTAGTTAGATTTTCATCAGTTTGCTTTTCTTATTTTTCTGCTTTCTTTGAGAGTAATTGTCTATTTGGGTTGACTTTCTCTTTAAAGGAAACCAAAACCTTCATACTAAGTTACTTTTATTGTAAAGTTTAAGATATTTAAAAAATATCAGTGAAAATTTGAACAAAATCGGGCAAGGAATAAGGAAGTTAGAGCCTTTTGAAATGACTAGTCACTAGAGGGCGGTATTCAATTTGATGACATCATCTGTGAACAACTCTCCATGCCTTTTGTACATCAAATTTCATGTTTTTCCTTCTTTCTTGTGATTGAGATAATCTACTCCCCTGAATGCAAGATATAGAATGCAAAATGATATTCTACTTCACATATTATGAAGTCGGATCAAGAACACAAATAAATACGAAGAAAACAAAAAAATTGTGAAATTTTATGTACAAAAGGCATGGAGAGTTGTTCACAGATGATGTCATCAAATTGAATACCGCCCTCTAGTGACTAGTCATTTCAAAAGGCTCTAACTTCCTTATTCCTTGCCCGATTTTGTTCAAATTTTCACTGATATTTTTTAAATATCTTAAACTTTACAATAAAAGTAACTTATATGAAGGTTTTGGTTTCCTTTAAGAGTGGGAGGGGGGGGGGGGGGCATAATATTGTCACTATGGAGTAGAAACAACTGACATTTTATTTGGAATAAACTACACTCTAAAAACTAGAAAGTATTTATGGGCTGAGGAGTGACCACTTTTTCTAAATGTCAGAGTAGCATGCTAGATTCAACGTTTATAAAGTTGGATCCAACAAACATGTGATTTAACAAGTTTTTAACCGTTTTAATTCCAAATACAATCTAAACATACTTGTGATGATGGTTAGAGAAGTTTTTTAACACTTTGATGTGGTTGTGAAAAGAAGCTGTTGGTCAAATAGTTTTTTTTTCCTTTTAAAACTCGAGAGCCTTGAGGAAATGATTATCATTTGATAAGTTGATAATGATGTTAAGTGAATTAAGATTCTAATTTCTATTCGTATTATGGTATAAATATCTGCAAAACCATCGATCTAGACACCATCACATCTAGGATAAAGGCCAATAAAATGAAAGACATAAAGAAACAAATGAAATAAAATTACTAAACATACGGTAGTCATTCGAATGGATGTGTCAAAGAGACAGACAAAAAGTCACACACAGTAATATAGGCCTCCAGTACACGGAGACGGTGTGGCGCAATCGGATCGTCGTCTGGCTCTCATGACTTTCGTCATGGGCATGGGTTCAAGTCCCGCGCTGAGCTAACGAAAATGCAAAATTGATTGTCGCTCCGTTGTTTGTAAGTGGGCCCCTCTCCTCTGTTCTCAAATGCAAGCGCGGGTTAAGGGGAAAACACTCTGTTCCTCGGACTAGAACGTCAAAACTAGAGGCCACATCATGTTTAGAAGAGTTGCACCCTACGCATGTTAATACGCTACACTTCTCAGTGTTTAGTGTGCCTGTATTCAAAACTGGTAATCATTCTACAGATATCTTCATGATAGGCTGCATATAGCCCTTGGAAGATTAACAATAGAAGAAGAAGACAGACATACAACCCAATGGTTCCAGGCACCTCTTGCATGGAAACAGTCCCAGGTAATTTGTCCACCCCTGTTTCAGTTCCTACCACAACACCAGGAAGCGCCGGACAAAAGATGAGATAATACATAAATGGTCTTTAATCAACGATGTCGGAAATCAATTTAAATATCTATAGCTCTAAAATGTAAGTTTCATCATACAGTCATTTTTTAATCATCTTTATTGTGCACTTTGCCTTTCCCAAGTACATACCACATTTGTTTGTAGTTGGGAAATTGTGAACCATGTGATCCACAGCTTATTTAATCTACTTGAGTTTACGTTTAAAGTATTTAAGTGTGGGGGTAGATTTGAAAGTATGTTAATTCAGATACTAATTTATATACAAACCTATTAACTGGGACCTACATAATCCAAGCTTTGCTTTTTAGTAGATCCCCACTTTATTGATTGATTTATATGATTGTATCCTCTGTTATAACTATCACCATGTACATGTACATTATGTTTTCTATATTGTATGTTTAGTTATGATAATTACCATGTTCATTATGTTCAATTATGTTATCTTCGATAAAGGGAAATAAATAATCTTGAAACAGTCCAGTGACGTATCCACTAGATCACGACACCTTTACAATAATTTTTTTCTTCTTCAAATCTCATTTCTGAGAATCTTTCTTCTAACACAAAAGTGCTGCAATTTCCTTTGCTATAACTCATAAAGGAGCCTCTTTATTGAAAGAAAAGATGTAATGCACTATTAAAGGTAAAGACCAGTAATGGTCATGCGATTGCATTGTGAAAGAAACGTTGTGGAATCGATCAGAAAAGGTTGATCATCTAGCATCTAGCATCTGCAAGGTTCTGGAATCATCAAAATGATAAGAAATTTGGCCCATTCTTCGTAAAGTTACAAGCACTATACACAGAAAGATGTATATGGGACTACCCTATCAGGCTATCTCTCTCACCAGACCATGAGAGAAATAAATTTACCAAATATATGAATTAGTAGGCGGTTTCCCGGCAAATTTGTTATCATCATGTATTAGTCAAAACATATTCTTTCACATGATTGGTAATGAGAGCTTCCATTTCATTTTTTGAAATTGGGGCGTTGCCAATACTGGTCTTTACCTTTAAGGTGATTTGAATTTCAATTAGCATCTCACTAATTAGAAAGATGTTTTGTTCATGCACACACACACACACACATGGATAGATTCTTATAAACTTTCAAAAATATATTATTCCACTATTTATGCAGGCTCTGTATGTGAATGGCCCTGCTTTCTTTGAACAGGACCAGATTGACCTGACTCAGGCCATCTCGTGTCCAGGTCAACTTCAAGCTTCGGGTGACTGGGTCACTGATTGACCCCCTGCCTGCATGGTGGGGGATGCCAGTGGTGTCATACGAGATGGTCAATGAAAGATGGGGTAGGTGGTCATTTATGCTATACATTGTACTTGGCCCGAACTTCCGAAGGAAGGAATTTATAAGACATCTAATCTAATCTCTGCATTCCTCTTCTTCTTCCTTTGAGCATCACATGGACCCTCTTCTCCTAGTAGTCTGCAAGTACAGCCTCTCAGCGTGTCCACACACAAAACAATTTATCCCGAAACTCTATAACGAAACGTTGTATAAAGAATCATAGTATAAATTTCAAAGTGTCCACACACAAGAAATGTCATATAAATAATCATCATATAAATTTAAGGATGTCCATTAGCAGAAGAAAGTAATCCTGAAACTCTAGTCTGGTCTCCTTTGGCTCGAGGTCACGTTAAGCCCCGCCCAGTTAGTTACACTAGTTACACTCCCCCTGTCCACACACAACATTTCCGTGATTAGGCGTGATTCTTTATTGAGTTTCAGTTCGAAACGATGCCCAAACCTGCGTTTCGTTATACGACGTATCGTTAGTGAGCGTCCACACACACAATTTCATCGTAAAACTATCGCGAAACGGTGTCACTATCGCGAAACGGTATAGCTAATCACGGAAAATGTTGTGTGTGGACAGGGGGTCTATCTTCACACTTTACCATGGTTTCTAAAGCCTGTCAACCTATGGTAGGGCCCTGCATTGTTTAGCTCCAGATCCAGCCTAGCCTTTTGACAAGGCCTCGTGACTCGGGCTATTTTCCACAGACAATCAGCGGCTGAGATGAGTCTGGTCAACTTGGAGAGCCCATACGTATATTGATCACATCTTTAAAAAAATAGAACTTTCTTATATTTAGTCAGATTTAATTGTAACTTCCATCAGTTTGCTTCTCTTAAAGGCACACTGTCCTACTTGTAGCTACTTGCTCCCTCTATATAGAAAACTTCCCAAATCGGTGCCTGTTTGGTCTCCCATGATCCTCTTTTTCTTATGTTAAATGAGAGCTGAGTTAATGAGATAGCCACCTGTCACAATGACCTCGCTGGCTCGCTGTGTGGTCTAATCCCTTCTAGCTGCAGTAGTAACGCCTACCTTTAAAGACCGTCACCACTACTGGGCAAGAAGGGATTAGACCACATAGCGAGCCATCGAGGTCACTGTGACAGGTGGCTATCTCATTAACTCAGCTCTCATTTAACATAAGAAAAAGAGGATCATGGCGGACCAACAGGCACCGATTGGGGAAGTTTTCTATATAGAGGGAGCAAGTAGCTACAAGTATGGCAGTGTGCCTTTAATATTCTGCTTTCCTTTAGAGTAGTTGTCTATTTGGGTTGGATTTCCCTTAACCCATTGCCTATGGGAACCGGGTGGTTTATGTATTAAGCCTATGGGAAATGATAGAATTCAGTACCCGTATATAACGGTGTATAAACCGCACTTTTTTTTTTTTTTTTAAAGTTTCAATTTATGCCCCTCCACCTGGCGCTATGCCGGGCAATGTCTCCCAGCTCGGTAATCGGTGTACTCAAATTTGTCTGTCATCTTGGTTTGAAAGTAATCTTTCTGATAGATCTCAATATGTAGTTTATAATAATAATTCCTCCAATTTTTCTTCTATTACATGGTGTACCACAAGGTTCTATCCTAGGTCCCTACTGTTTTTTTATTACAGTACCGTAATGATCTTACACACACAATTTTTTTTTTTTTTTTTTTTTAAGGGCGAAAAAGAGGGGTGCGGTTAATACACGAGGGCGGTTTATACAACGTTATTTACGGTAGTCAAAGGGTTGAATTGATGTAGATAACCTTTCCTAATTACGACCCATCAATCATCAATAGGACTTTCAAACAAACAAAAAATAGCACATGTACATGTATGGCACTCGAGCGGTATTGTTCATTTTTAGAAGAAAAAAGTCAAATTATCGTAACAAAACAAATATGAAATAAATATAATCCTATAATGTTACATCTATTCGAACAGCGTGTGCGGTTGAGCATTCATCTCCACTCTGCAAAGTGCAGTCTATTGCTCTAAGATTTAGACATACACTGTAATTAGTTGAAGTGTATATTATGAATTCAAGGTGATTTAATGCTAGTATGCTTTTTACTATTTGCAAAAAATTAATTTTTATCAGAATTATGTGAAAAATTCATTCAACTCTTTAAGCAACAAGGCATGTATATTCTTTTCATGGATGAGGGTTTATTATAGCCATGGAAATATAAAAACATAAGCTCCACCATTTCAATACCATTCAATTTCATGCTTCAGTTCTCTGCAGTAAAGTCTAAGATGAACTCTAATTCAACTTTGAGTCATATTGATGATTATTCCTCGGGTAGATAAAATTCCCTGCCGTTAAAATTCATAAATCATTTGTAGAACTATTCTGTTTGATTGATGAGTGATGAATTTAGATGTCTCGCTCGATTTCTTTCAGCAATTGATGCATCAAGATTAGCGAAATTGGGTCTGCATAAAGAAAGGACAATTTTGGTATTGCTAATTATTTAGAAAGAGCATAAAAAAGCCATTTCATTTATGATTTCCAGCACTAAATGTTCATTCCATCTAGGTGATGATTGCTATACATTAATACAATGTATTTGTATCTATATCTAACTTCCAATATTTCACTGTAATTGTGTGTGGGGAAAAAAAATGTTTACTGCTAATCATTTAAAAAAAGGAATGACAAGGCCATTTCAATTATGAAACCATGTTTCCAACAATTAAATATTCATTTCATTTAGGTGATGGTTGTTATAATGTACATGTAATTGTATTTATATCTTAATGCCAAATTTATGGTGGCTCCTAAGGGACACGCAAACGCAAATTTGACGTATACCTATGCAACAAATTTGTGGATTTTCACGTCAAAGACGTGAAAATCCACAAATTTGACGTATACCTTTGCAACAAATTTGTGGATTTTTACGTCGAAGACGTGAAAATCCACAAATTGACGTATACCTATGCAACAAATTTGTGGATTTGTACGTCAAAGACGTGAAAATCCACAAATTTGACGTATACCTTTGCTTGGTAATTTTTTCGTTTTTCTGTACTCAATGGCCCTGAAGGGACACGCAGACAAAAACAAATCTGCGTCCAATATTCATGTCTGCGTGACCCTTTTAGGAGACGCAGACGTGAATATTGGACGCAGATTTTCTCTCTCTCTCGCTCTCTCTCCTGTCCTTTCTTCCTTCCCATTCTCTCTGTACTATGTGTATTCGAAATTCGAGAGAGAGAGAGAGAGAAAAGGAGAGAGGGGAGAGACAGATTGGGGGAGAGAAACGTTGAAAGAAGAGAGAGAGAAATAGAAAGAGTATAAACAGATTGGGAGAAAGGTGAAGAGGAGAGAGAGAGAGAGAGAGAGGGGAGACACAGATTGGGAGAGAGAAAGGGAGAGACAGATTGGGAGAGAGAAATGAGAAAGAGCTAGGAGAGAGAGAAAGGCACATTGGGAGAGAGAAA
>JAVYIG010002166.1:0-266527 GCA_035222895.1 Strongylocentrotus droebachiensis
TATTTAAGAGAATCGAGACTTTCCCCGACCCTGCCTAATGAATATTCATGATAAAACAGAATCCGGCCTCGCCGTGGTACGAAAAAATAAGACGCGTGCGGGCGCGCGCTGGAGCTGAGCTAGTACGTTTCTGTGTATTGTGAACATGTGCGAACTACGTATGCATTCATGCTGTGCACGAAACTACATCGGTGCCGGTGGCTAGCTGTCCGACCGCCGGGAGCTTAGGCGCAGGCAGGCGGATACCGCCGTACGGCTAGCTACAGTAGGTACGACCGCCGATCCGCTGCAACTCACAAAACTTTTAAATGTTGATGGAAGTTTCTAGTTTTGGAGTTGGTAGTTGGAACGGAGATTTCACTCAGACACCATCAATAAATTGATTTATTAATTCCTAGGGAATATCAATTTATGTCGGGGGCGATTTTTTCAAGATATATTGATTTTTTTTTCGCCCTCGTCTTGATTTTTACCGTGGCGATTTCAGAGGTTTAGGGGGCGAATCGCCCGTCGCCACCGTGTATTTTTTTCGTTGTCATTGTCTCATCGTGATAATGAGGAACACTGGCACTGGGTTGGTACTGTACTACTAGAATCGTGTGCGCTTCAATTCAGCCTTCACGTTTATATGCGAATGCCATGGATTCCTGATCCTGGAAGCTTTTGAAGATTTGAATATCTGTACTCTGTAGCTTAGCTAGTCCGGATGCGTTTGGCCAAGAAGTTACTAGCCATCTTGGTTTGGCTATGCACTGATGCATGGGCATTGCGAGATCACAGAGGTCGAGTTGCGTCAATTTGCAGCCTTCAATTCTGAGGTAGGTTATCTCTCTCTCTTAATTTGAATGGTAACAATTAATACATTTTCAGTAGATAGGCCTAGCCCATTTTCATTTAACAACATTTCAAAATCGATTCCGGTCCAGGGAAATCAGTCTTTATGATCACAAAGTGACGTACGTGAGTAGCCCGAGCCGAGGCTAGAGGCGAGAGACTAGGCGCTTGTTCAGAAACCTATCCAAAATTTGACCCGTAGCTCCTGTGTGAAGTTATCTACCGACCGTAATGCCCGCCCGCAACCACCATCGGTATTAGACAGAAATAACCATCTGATTTGGGTCATTTCTTTAATAAAACTGACATTTGTTGTCATTCCCCAATACAGATGGTACACCAGAGATCTCGTACCCTAGGGGTGGCTATGTGCATATTTTCGTCCACGACATTTTCTCCCCGATTTTCTTTATTTAGATCTTATTTACTGATTTCTAAATCAGATGTAAATTAGGTCGGTATGTCATTTGTCCTAATTACAGTTATCAAAATTTGATAACTTAATATTAAATGTATAATTTACGGACTTACTTATATGAATTATCCAATTTGTATCTCCGAACTGTGAAACAGTACGTTCATGCACTCGAAAATAGAGCTATATGACCCGGCGGCCGGTATATTTCCGGGTCAACCTACGCCAATGGCCAATCAGAGCACTCGTTTCGTGGGAGTTCGTTGGTCAAGCCGTACGTAGCTACGGTAGCTATTGGACGTTCGAAAAGAAAAAATGAATATTCATCAACTAAAACCAAGACGGATAATGTTGACGACGAGACTTTCTCGAATTAATCATTAATTAGGATCTAAATGAGCAAGCTATCGTAAGTCAAATAAGCTATATGTTATTTTTAATTTTTATTATAATTGCAGCAGTTATGAGGATGTAAAGAGTGAAAATCTCGTTGCATATCTCATTCATCGCGGTCCGGTCGAACCGAACCATTTGTTCTGTACAGTCCCGTACAGTCCCGATGGGACATACTTCAGTCTCTATAATCGGAGGTCTAGTGGAGCCACGACGTAGTCTCAGTGGAACAACCGACGATTAGAGAGACTGAAGTTTTCGGTCTACATCGGTATGTACTTGTATTGTGCAGTGGTTTGCCATGAAACCGGTGAAAACTGTATAGACCTACTAATATCAACGTTTATCCGAAAATACTCCAAAAATAACAAGAAAATTGACACAAAACAGGTAATAAACCTAAATACTTTTAACTCATGATCTTATTTGGACATTTAATGAATATTTACTTCATTTTGGGTATGTTTTAGTAGGGTATCACCACGTCGGGAGTTACGGGTCAAATTTTGGATAGGTTTCTGAACAAGCGCCCGAGACGGCATAAAAATAATTCAAGTATTATTTAAAATGAAGAGACAATAAGTGAGCTACTTTCTGTGCTCGGGGGAATTGGGGGCGCTAGTTCAGAAGTCTATCTATCCTACTAAAACATAACGAAAATCGACTAAATCTTCATCAATTGTTCAGATAATGGTCATGAATTAAAAGTTGTTACGTTTCTGACCTGTTTTGTTTCAATTTTCTTAGCTTTTTTGGAGTATTTTTCCTCAAAACGAAAACTTATTATACCGGTATACACTTTCTCACAGGATTCACGGCAAACTGCTGCACAATACAATTGCATACCGTAAGTACCGACGGTGGTGTGTGGGGCGTGCGCGTGTGTTAAGTAAGCGACCGTATTGATGTAGGGAGGCCAATGCCCGGGCGTGAGGCTTCTACACCTACGATTTGTGTGCTTGTCGTCCAATTCAGAAAATTGGCAGAAAGAAAAAAACATAATAAAAAATATATGTTGAATAAAATAAAAACACACGAATACAATTGTACACTCCCACATCAAACATTGAGTACCGTATAATCACGGATCTGTAACGGTCTTTCACCATTTGTTGACGATCTTGCAGATTTTGACGTATTTGAATCCAATAATTGTGGTAGCAGAAGAACATGACGCGCACACAAGAACAACTAGAGGGCGCAGAGGTATGGTCACTAAAATTCTTCTCATTGGTAGAAGATAGACCCTAAAAATAAGGGATCCAATTTAAGTCACAGAACTTATGATAGACATTAACATTTCAGATGTGCACAAATGCCACTTCTAACAACTAGAAAATATGAATAAAAAAGATTATATCTGTTTAAATAGAGATTTTTATAAACTGCACATTCAAAGGTAGATGGAGTACGAGGTTTATGTCAATCTTGCATTTGTTTGAGCCCCATAGCTATATCCATCTCAAAATGAGAAGGAAAACTGTGAATAGTGACGTCATTGTTTGAGCCAAGAATAGAAGTTATTGCGACATAATATATGAATATGTACATGTATGAACTCCGGTCAGATCACGCGCCAAACAAATGTAGCGTAGTCTCACAGCACTAGACACGAGTGTCGTGCAGTAATGCATGAGAAGTGTTAAAAAAGATATTTCAGTAAAAAAAAAGTCTACATGAGCCGTCTATACTCCAATTGAGAAGTGGGATGGAATGCCATGATTTGAAGGCGTGTGTTTAGTGTATGATACATGGTTAGTGAGTGTGTTACGTATAGCGAGAGAGAGAGAGAGAGAGCGAGAAATAATACAGTTCACGTCTGCGTACGTTGCAGTCCTATTGTTGATTCCGGATTGTGTTCGCGGCCGGCAAGATGGATGTTAATTGGATTTTGATCTCGTAACTTTTCGTTGATAATGCAGTGTCAGACTGACATCTTTACTCATGACATGAGGACAGTGGCGTACGCAGGATTTTTTCAAGGGGGGGGTTTTAAAATCGAGTCCAAAATTTCGCAACGACTGAGGAAAATTAGAAAATCGCGCCGGCCAAAAAGTCGCTCAGTGGGGGGGGGGGGGGGGGGGGTAAGCGGACACTTTTTTTGGGGGGGGGGGGAGCCCAAAAAAAATCGCAACGACTCAGCCAGCCGAAAAGTCGCTCAGTTGGGGGGGGGGGGGGGGGGGTCTCCAAATTTGAAAATTTGACATTTTGCTCCGTTGGGGGGGGGGGGATTAGGTTAGCTTTTTTAGGTCAACCATGGGAATTTTTTTTTTTTTTTTTTTTTTTTTAATAACAAAAAAAAAAAAAAAGGGGGGGGGGTTTAGAGAAATTTAGGGGGGTTTACACACAAAAAATTACCAAAGGGGAGGGTTTAACCCCCAAACCCCCCCCCCCCCCTGTGTACGCGCCTGCATGAGGAAATGCTATTGGAATCCAACTCAAATCTAAGGTAATTATTAATTTTAATCACTTTCTGGGTTTAGATTTCTATATTGATTGACTACAATCACTGTGTTGGCTATCTCTCTCTGCTTTGTCCCTCCATGGCTTGATTTCAGGATTGCGGCTTGCAATTACCTATGTCGGTGTGTGCGACCAATTCAAGGCTAGCCGCTGATACTTTCGCACAAAGTTTTAAACTTAATTGTGGACTTTGTCCGGACAATCGGCGTGTTTCTATCTAAAGCCATTATCCGGTTAATGGCCGATAAGGGATAAATTTTTCCTAATAGAAACACACTTTCTCCGGCATTATCTGGATAATGCCAGGGAGAGCTTTTACATGTTCACCGGCAAAATTATCCTTCTTTTAGAAGGATAATGCAGGGGAAGCTAATGCAGGGGAAGCTAACCAGATAACGTAGGTAGAAACACACCCCGTTCCGATTGAGTGCACATACCGGGGAGAAACCGGAAATAGGAGTGATCACGTGATCGGAATATTTTACCCCGAAGCGCACAACACTACAATCCTGGGTTGACCTAGCAGTCCCACAATACTTTGAGGTGACCTAATTAGCCAGAGTTCGATGAACTTTTTCACGGCCTTTTTTCTGGCTAGATCGGAATGCGCTTAGATAGAAAGTGCCCTTACAGTACCTGGCATTATACGCTTATTTCTTCAACCGGATAAATTCAGTATAACTAATAGAAACACGTTGAATGACACGCCCATCCCCTCGGGCCTGTCTAATTATGAACGTAATGAAATTGATTATTTCAAGGCTCTTACGGACGGATTGGCGTAGAAGGAACACCCAACTTTAGAGCTGGATATCTCCTAGCGCCAAATCAGGAACTAGCATTCATGTGCACCTTGTAATTGTTTTGTTGAAGTTCATGAAAGAGCCTTCTGTTTTTGTTCTCATTGGAGATTGGACCAAATGAATATTAGCCTAAAAGGTCATTAGACCAATGGGTGTACACCATATGGGAATAGATTAATTAGGTAGTAGATCAACTGGTTGTAGACCAAACGGCAATAAACAGGGAGCAAAGGAAAGAGGAGATGGTGAGAAATTGTTGCAGCATCATCGCCATCTGTAGGAACCTTCCGAGTTCCGTAATCAACTGCATACGGTTGATGACACTAACAGTGGCTAGTCTTCTTCCATCCTATTCTATACATGAGCTTGTAAAATATTTGTAAGACCAACTAACAAAATGAAGTGTTTCTCGTCCCTGCTTACCTCCTTTTTGGCAGCCGCCTCCTTCTTTTAAAACTATTTTACTATTCACAAAAAGAAAAAAAGCCTCCAAAAAAGCCTCCCCCCCCCCTCCTAAAAAAAAGCATGTGATATACATTTTGTTTAATAATTTTAAAGTGATACAAATCATTTTTGTTGTCATACTTTGCATTAGTACACTGTACATGTATACTCACATAGCACAATATCTGTGAATAAATAGGCTTGGCCAGCTATAATTAGCATGGCAGCCATCTTGGAAAAAAAGAGCAAATAATTGCAAAATAGTCAATAGTAATGCCCTGCCTATCCTCTTTTTAAAAAAAAGTCTAGACGAGACTAATTAAGCTGTATTGTAATGTAAATGGCACTCGAATGGACTTCAATTGCAGTTAACACACACACACGCACATATTTTGCAAGAAACTTCAGTCAATTGAAGGACTTAATCAGAGGAAGAGAGAGAGAGAGGGGGGCGGGATGGAGTGAGAAGAGAGAGAAGGCAAATGTTGATCATACTTCACACCACACCCCCAATTATCTTTCTTTTTAGTTATAGGGGGAAGAAATCATTCAGCCTAGAATGTAGGCTACGTAAAAGCTTCCAGAAAATATATTACTGGTTCTCAACAGAAGCAGGTCGTAAATTTGACTTCAGAATCACCTTCATTGAAAGCTAGGTCACTTTCTCCAAGGAGCTTAGACTCTTTAAAGGCACATGTAGTGTATCCCTTTTGCAACCAACGTCAAATTCTGTAGAACTTTGCAGGAATCATGAATATGTCACTGTTGTCACGATGTCCTATCTGTGAAATTTAAACGTTAGCAGTGTCCTATGCAAGGAAACCTGTTTTCTTGCTAGACTGTCACTTCACTGTCAGACACCATTGAGTGACTGACTGACTTCTTCATTAGACCGAAGTAGCAAATTAGCTGGATAGTTGGTCGGGATAATATCCCAAGATATCTCGGTCTAGTTTGCAAAATATCCCACTATTTCCCAACTAGCGGGATAGTTTGCGACCGTCTTCATTAGACCGAAGTACGGAGTCAAATATCCCGATCCTATCATCCACAACGATTTCCGGTTTTCCGTGTTTACTAGTACTTACAGTTGTACTAGCGCGCACACATGTGATCTATTACCGCTCAGCTTACCTACCATGCTTTTTGGATCCGACTCGTCATAATTGTCTACAAATTTTACTCGTCTAGTTTGTTTTTGTCTTTATTTTTTTGCTGTTTGCTGTTAGAATTCGCCGTTATACTTCGCTGTTCTGTTCGCAATGTCTCACTGGATTTTGGCTTAGAATTTAGCACTAACGGGACTAACCAAAACGGACGAGAATATTATTAGCTAGCACACAAGTCTAACCTGCACAGCGTAGCCGGTACTTGTTTACGTTTTACAGCGCGGGTAAAATCTTATATCCGCACGCTGGTCGTACAGTCGTTCGCTGAAGTGCGCATGCGTCAATCTCAAGATTATTTTTTGAGCTAGTTGGTGATGAGCGCGTATCTAGTGAAGACGCAAATTAAGCATCGGTCACATCCCACCGTGCATGTTTTTAGTCCGTACGGTTTTTGGGGAGGCCATGGCCGCCACGTTTTTCTGAAAACGTAGGGAGGGAGTCAGTTGGCAAAGGCAGGGAGGGAGTACCGGCAACGCGCGTCACACGCACTGTGTAAGTACGTAGCCCGCACGAAACGCCTGGCCGTGAACGGTTGCGTGCATCCTACGTTGCGCACGTGGTAAGTGCGTTGTACGTGCTTACAACGCGCTTACAACGTGCTTACAACGTGCTTACAACGTACGGTCTCCGTGCGGTTGCCACGTTATCGTACGGAGGCCGTACTTACAAGTGCTGCTCACGTACGGTGTCCTTACTCACTCTCATGTTGTAAGTGCGTGCACGTGCGATGAACTCTGCGTTATATAGGACGACATTCCGATGTTCTCCAGAAGTCCCAGCTGTTGCTGTCTCAAGATGCCGCCCATTCCACCGAAGAGACTATATACTATATCTAATGAGATTTGGTAATAACATAAATAAAATCAGCTGTAAAGGGTACAAGAACATTTGTCTGTACATCAATAACCAACTTCCTGTAGTGGTCAAAATTAACTGATAGAACAAGGGTCTGAAAATCAGGCTTTTAATTAAAAGAGTGCGCTCGCTAAATTAGATTTGAAAAATGTTCCAATATGAATAGATACATAATCAAGTGATTTAGAAATGGTGAAAAAACAAAGTGTGCAGATGAAAAATGTTCCAATATGAATAGATACATAATCAAGTGATTTAGAAATGGTGAAAAAACAAAGTGTGCAGATGAAAAATGTTCCAATATGGATAGATAAATATATCATCAAGTGATTTAGAAATTATGAAAAACCACAGAGTTTGCAGATCATATGAAAAATGTCTCAATATGTAGATTAGAAATGGTGAAAAACCAGAAATATGGATCTACATGTATGATCCAGGAAGCTTTCATTGTTCTTCTTGATGCAAATGTTTGTAATGATGTAACATTGTTAATAATGATCCTCTTTGAATTGAAACCATTTGTTTTTCTCAAATCAAATTGTAGATCCATATGTAATATAAACATGTGAGCAGTTTCCACTATATCCACTATGACTACATGTATGCCAGTGAAAGAGTTACGTTTGGCTAGGTGAAATTGCCACTCCCTTTTTCAAGTGCCCCCCACACCCCCCCCCCCCCCCCCCTCTTATTGTCATTTTGTTTTGGATGCTTTTTATCCCCTCGCCTTCTAGGCACAGATGACTCCAAATACTTATATGTTTTCGGGTTGTCACTACATCAGGATGTAGTGAAGAAATGTGCATTTCTTATATAGTTTGAAGAGTCTTATTATGAGACTACCAGTGTCTTAATATGCCTACCAGCATATCTTGGAGGCTATTGTTTACTTTATGATTATACAGTCACAGAGACAGGAAGTTCTTTGTTCTTCTCAACCTATGTTCTGGGAGAAGCAAACTCCAGTCATTCTGAATGTCGAAGTGATGCAGTAAGGTCCGAATTACATAACATTGCAGCAGAAAGTTTTTAGTTATTTTGTGGAACAAACTACAGGCCCAATTCGATTGTTATTGTGGCTGCCTTCATAAATCTTTATATGAAGGAGTTTCGTCTAACAATAAAATCCAACTGTTGTTATTCACAAGGCACACCGATGAAAATTAACACTGGAAACAATTTGCTAAAGTCCAACCAACTTCTGTTTTATTCAGCAACTCGTAACTTCACTTTCATATCTTCGGTACAACCTGAAGGTTTACCGGAGATAGTAATTAACCTGAAGGTTGTACCGAAGATATGAAAGTGAAGTTACGAGTTGCTGAATAAAACAGAAGTTGGTTGGACTTTAGCAAATTGTTTCCAGTGTTAATTTTCATCGGTGTGCCTTGTGAATAACAACAGTTGGATTTTATTGTTAGACGAAACTCCTTCATATAAAGATTTATGAAGGCAGCCACACGGGTTGTCCGTCCATCCGTACGTCCCGTTCTCGTGATCGCGTTATCTGAAGAACCGATTGATGGATTCCTGCCCAACTTTGGTCCTGTATGTATCTTGCAGAGCCGATGAACTGATTAGATTTTGAGGTCACGAGGTCAAAGGTCAATGGTCACAGGGCTCATTATGTATGAAAAAACTGCTCGTGATCGCGTTATCTGAAGAACCAATTGATGGATTCCTGCCAAACTTTGGTCATGTATGTATCTTGCAGAGGCGATGAACTGATTAGATTTTGGGGTCACGAGGTCAAAGGGCAAAGGTCACAGGGCTCATTATGTATGCAAAAACGGATCGTGATAGCGTTATCTGAAGAACCGATTGATGGATTCCGGCCAAACTTAGATCATGTATGTATCTTGCAGAGCCAATGAACTGATTAGATTTTGGGGTCACAAGGTCACAGGTCAAAGGTCACAGGGCTCATTATGTATGCAAAAACAGCTCGTGATCGCATTATCTGAAGAACCGATTGATGGATTCCTGCCAAACTTAGATCATGCAGAGCCAATGAACTGAGAAGATTTTGGGGTCATGAGGTCAAGGCCAAAGGTCATGCGGCTCATTATGTATGCAAAAATAGCTTGTGATCGCATTATCATTAGAACAGATTGATGGATTCCTGCCAAATTTTGATCATGTATGTATCCTGCAGAGCCAATGAACTGAGTAGATTCTTGGGTCATGAGGTCAAAGGTCAAAGGTCATGGGCTCATTATGTATGCAAAAATAGCTTGTGAAGGCATTCTCATTAGAACTGACAGATGGATTACTATTTAACTCAGGACATCTTGCAGAGCCAATGAACTGAGTAGATTCTCGGGTCATGAGGTCAAAGATCAAAGGGTCATATATGTATATGTGAAATTGCTTGTAATCACGATATTCTGAGAACCTGTTAAAGGTACTATGTCCCTTTTGCAGTCAACCTCAAATTCTGTAGAGCTTTGCAGGAATTATGAATATGTCATGTATGTCCTATCTGTGAAATTTAAACGTTAGCAGTGTCCTAATATTCAAATTATGCAAGGAAACCCGTTTACTTGCTAGACTTCACTGTCAGACACTATTGAGTGACTGACTGGCTTTTTTTTCTTCTTCGGTAATAACACACATAAAATGAGCTGTAAAGGGTACATGAGCATTTGTCTACATCAATAACCCCCTTCTTGTGATGGCCAAAATTTAACTGATTGAATCTTTGCGCAGCATGAAACGTATGACCATTTGGTACATTGGTCTGAAAATCAAGACTATTACTTATTGGCTCTATAGCTCATAAGTCGATTTGACGACTAATAGTTGTTATTTTCCCACTTGAAGACATTTTCAACTTTTTTAGGAAAGTTCTAAATTAGTATTATCTTTCAAATGCTGTTGGAATTTAAACTTTTTATTTTTGTTGGCCTGCAAATGGAACATAGTACCTTTAATGGATTACAATTGAACTTGAATTTGAAAAATTTCTTCTGTTTTGGTTTGTAAAATTGCTCTATGACGGAGGCATCATTTTCCATCTAGTTCCATCTAGTTTGTGTATTTTCTTGAACTCCAAGCAGAACTCAAAACTTTCTTCTATAGAAGAAGGTTTTGAAGAGAACTCTCTCAAGGATTTTTTTATTTATTTCAATTGTTTCAATTATTATTTATATAGGACACAAGGTAGATAAATAAAAACACCGGAGAAGTGAATATTCCACTGACGTTTCGGGCATAGCCCTTTATCGAAGTGATTCAAGCATGAACAACAATATACAAAATCAAAAATATATAGGCGACGCTTGGTAGTCAAGATGCAAAGGCGCGTGAGAGTACGCGAAAGAAGAGAAAAAGAGATAGAGAAACGTCACAAAGCTCAAAAGTTGGACCATTGTGACGTGAGAAAATAGGAGAAAATTAGAAATATAGGGAGCGTTAGAAGAGCGTATCTCCAGGGGAGATACGCGGAAAGCAAAAGAAAAAAAGAAAAATAAGCAATTGAAAAAGCATTATGACGTAATATAGATATTAAAGTTCAACAAAGTTCAGTGTGAGTTAGGGAAAGATCTGAAAGTGGCGTTCATCCCGTCCGGGTGGAGAGTGCCAAGTTTGAAGATTATCCTCTCCTCCATCAGCTTCCTTTCTTTCTCATCTCGGCAAGATTTCAGCACACATACTTGAAGGTCATCAGCATTATGATCTCCGATGTTGAAGTGGTGAGCTACAGGTAGTCCGGCTGTCTTCAGGCGTATGGAACGCAGATGCTCCGTGATTCTATCGGCTAGGCGTCTCTTTGTCTCCCCGATGTACACCATGGAACAGCGGGTACATGTCAATCCGTAAATGACATTAGTGGTGGTACATGTGAATTCTCCTCTGATATGCCAAGTTCCTCTGGGGCCCACCACATCATGGGATGAGACATGGTCGCAGGTCTTGCAACGAGGACGCTTACACCGAGTGGTACCAGGATTAGTGATGCTGTGGGGTATCTGACTGGGAAGTCTTGAGCAGACAAATTCGTTTTTGATGTTCTTCCCCCTCCGGTACGCCGTGATGAATGGGTTGGCCCCAAATACACTAAGAGTCGTCTAGTCAGCCCGGAGGATGTTGATGTTTTCACGTACGGCCTTAGCAATTCGCTGAGATGTATGGTTGTACGTGAGTACAAGAGGGGTGCGGGAATTAGAATCCTTACGTCTCTTAGTCAGAGCGTCATGTTGTGTGATTCGGCTAGCCTTCATCATTCCCCCTTCGACGATCTTGTCGGGATAGCCTCTGTCAGAGAAGAAAGTTCTCATCTCCTTCGCTCTTGACTTGAAATAAGTGTCGTCGCTGCAAATTCGTCTTAGTCTCAGAAATTGTGAAAAGGGGATGGCCTTCTTACATGATGGGGGATGACAAGAGTCGAACCTGAGATATGAATGCGAGTCCGTAGGTTTGTAGTGAATATCAGTCGCAAGAGTGTCACCCTCCACACTGACTGTAACATCGAGAAATGTTATAGACTCATCTGAGATGTCATGAGTGAAACGCAGTGATCGATGATAACTATTCACGTACTGGATGAACCTCTCTAGTTCGTCTCTAGTGCTCGTGAACACGCCTACGTAATCGTCTTCAGGATCGTCTTCAGGAGAACCGGTTTAGGATGTTGATAATTCTGTAGCATTTGCTCCTCGATGTGCCCAACGAAGAGGCATGCATAAGCTGGTCCCATCTTGGTGCCCATGGCAACGCCCTTCTTCTGTGAGTAGCATTCACCGTCAAAGTTGAAAGACGACAAAGTGAGGACGAGCTCCGCCAATCTAAGTAGAGTAGCGTCGCTGGGTCTGTCTCTGCTTGGATAGCGTTGAAGGAAATGTTTGATAGCCTTCAAACCGTCATCTGTTGGAATGTTAGTATACAGTGACGAAACATCCATGGAGAAAAGTAGAAGTTGAAATCTTTGAAGAGCCGAATGGCATCTGATGAGTCCTTCACATAAGTAGGGAGCTTAGTGACCAGAGGGGAAATAATGCTGTCTAAATACTGGCTAATTAGCTCTGTAGGGCAGTTGATGGTGGAAACGATAGGACGTCCAGGATTATCAACTTTGTGGATCTTCGGGAGGAGATAGAAAGTAGCACATTGCGGGTTATCTTGGATGAGATTGGCAGCATTCGAGGGTAAAGCTCCTGCATGTATGAGTTCTTTAACGGTCCTAGAGATGTTGTCTTGTTGATCAGGAGTAGGATCGGTTTCCAGTCTTGAGTAAAACTCGTCGTTAGACAACTGTCGCATTGCTTCCTGAACATATAAATCACGTCTCTCCATACTACAATGGCTCCACCCTTGTCGGCAGATTTGATCACATACTCTTTGTTGTTGCGAAGCTGTTTGATAGTATGACGATCTTGGGGGGTAACATTAGCAGAAGCAGAGGTGTCCGACTTCAAGATGTTACCAATGTCAGTCCTACACTTAGTAATGAATACATCAAGAGATGGGTGTTTGCCTTCAAGTTCTGGAGGGTTCCAAGATGATCTACGTGGCTTTCAAAGCATCGAACGGATCAAGCTCATACTCTTGACCGTTGTCATTCTGAGTAACATCGTCATCTGATTCCTTGTAGAAATGAGCTTTAAGACGCAACCGACGTGCAAATTTCTCAAAGTCTCTACGTATCTCGAAATCATCAGTTCTTTCTGCTGTAGGAACGAAAGACAAACCTCGTTTGAGAACTGTAGTTTCCTCGTTCGTCAAAGGAAGATCAGAAGGTATGGTGACGACTAATCTATCATCATTGACAGTACCATGATGTTGTGGTCTGGCAATAGGCCTAAGATGCTCAACTTTCTTTCTTTTGTTAGAAACGAGGGATTCATAGTACTCACGGTTGGCTATGTGAATCAAATGTAGAGAGAGAGAGAGAGAGAGAGAGAGAAAGAGAGAGATAGAGGAAGACAGACAGATACATGTAGATATATATACAGGCATACCAACATACATGTATAGATGGATGGATAGATAGAAATAGATAGACAGACATACATATAGATATATACATGTAGATATGTGAGACGCACATGAAGGTCTACCATAAAAACTGTTATTACAATTTTTTAAAGTTTGAAGATAATTTTGCTGATTGGTCACCTTTGGAATTTCCTGAAGTTCAAGTTTCTTTTAATTTGTAGATCTATAACAAAATAGGTTTTACCCCTGATTTTTTGCAAATTTTCAAGTGAGATAGACAATTTTTGATATTTTTTTTGAAAAGGGGCTAAGTTATCTTCATTAAAAAAACAAATAGTTATCTGTAATAAGCCCACATTACCTAGCTGAGCTATAAATAGAAAGCATTTCCATTTAAACCCTTTGTGGTTTTAAGCTTGACAAGATAGAGTTCAACCTGGTGGCACGTTGTTGTACCATCGCTTTTATTTTTTTACTTTTAATTTGTCACTGCGAGTGCATTGTAAGCATTCTAGAAAAAAATCTAGAGGTCAACAGTCAAGGAGTATGAAGAAAATATAACATTTTCTTAGGCCTGAGTTGATATGGTTGCCCACCCTGGTCTACAACCACCTCGCTCAATTTGGGGTTTGACTTTTAGATGTAGGGAATTTCACAATTTGATTTTACCGGTACACTGATATTTTGCAATTGATACCTTTGTACAAGTACATGCAAACAAAGGTCTAAAGCGATATTATACAAATAATGCACTGATCCCTCCCTCTCTCTCTCTCTTGTTTTCATTAAATTATTTCCTAATATATTTCTTATTATATCTCATTATCCCTCTGCTCTCTCTTTCTCTCCCTCTCTCTCTCTCTCACACACACACACACATCCTTTCTTTCTCTCTCTCTCTTTCTTTCACACATACGCACACACACAGATATCCTATTTAGTTCAAGAATCTTTCCTTATGTCTCATTTCCTTGCCAAAAATGATGACATACAATTGAATTGAATTGAATCAAGGTTTTTTTTTAAAAACATGTGTCGCAGCCCAATGGCTGAATTGATCATGTGTACAAACAAAACACTCATTGGATATTTCAAACATAAAATACAGTTACAATTAATTTGACAATATTGAAATACATGTATATATAGTTAATTTGATAAGATTGCTTGGGCAGTAAAAATAAGAAAACAGAATATAACTTATACAGTAGGTTTGCGGTTGCACCATGTGTGTGAGAGAGAGAGAGGTTTGAGGAGTCCTGAACAGGACTCTGACTCGGTAATCTTTCTTGGAGGAGTGTAGTCCTGAAAAGGACTGTTTGTTATCTTTCTTGGCATATAGTTCTCAGGAGAACTATAGCGCTTGGAGAGGATGAGTGGCTCGACGTTTCGAACAGGTTTCGAACAGGTTGACTATCCTGACGACGGATAGTCAACCTGTTCGAAACGTCGAGCCACTCATCCTCTCCAAGCGCTATAGTTCTCCTGAGAACTATATGCCAAGAAAGATAACAAACAGTCCTTTTCAGGACTACACTGAGTGGCTCGACGTTTCGAACAGGTTTCGAACAGGTTGACTATCCTGATGACGGATAGTCAACCTGTTCGAAACGTCGAGCCACTCATCCTCTCCAAGCGCTATAGTTCTCCTGAGAACTATATGCCAAGAAAGATAACAAACAGTCCTTTTCAGGACTACACTCCTCCAAGAAAGATTACCGAGTCAGAGTCCTGTTCAGGACTCCTCAAACCTCTCTCTCTCTCACACACATGGTGCAACCGCAAACCTACTGTATATCTACATCACCATGCAAGCCGACACTTACAAGCAGCATCAGAATATAACTTGAAGTCAGGAAAACGGAGAGGAGAAACATGAAGAAAAAGTATAAGAGGAAGTTGTAGAAAATGCATGTACATCAAAAATATAAATAAACAAGAGGACTTTAGTATAAATAACATAAGAAAGAATTATTTTTTTAAGTTATGGGGGGGGGGGAGGAAAAATAAAAGTCTACAATGAAGAACAGATTGAAACAACATTAGATGAGGAAAATAAATCAGAATTTTTTATCAAACAAAACTATGACTTGACGATCAGGCCGGCAGTACGAACAGTTTGATTCTTCACTAAAATAAAACTTGAACATTCTTCTACCTAAAGTTCTTCCTATGATTCAAAGTTACTTTTATTACAATGATGTCAAATGTAGTTTAAGAATGACTGAAGTACTCCATATTTACGTAAAACTTGATCATGCGCCAACAAAAACTGAGTGAGTGGCTTCCCCCGATACGCACTATTGGGATGCTACTTCTCACGCAAGGGCAAGGACTATCACATTCAACATGTTGGCCAAATATCTAGTGGATGTGTTACATTACTGGTCACAGTCCCTTGAGACTTAGTCTAATCTTATCAATTTACAATAAAATCTAGGCCCATTTACACGTATCCCAAACATTTTGAAAATCCTTGATTGTTTGGACTACCATGCACTACTGGCAAAAACATAAAAGTTTGCTCATACCAATCCTTTTTTTTTAAAAGGAATAGTGCGCATGCGCCACTTGTCGGTGCCCTGTATTCGTTAACATTGAAGCAAGGAAAGTCGCAAGAGCAAAAAATCAGTGAAACTTCAGCAAGCGTTTAAAAAAAAAACGCAATCCATAGCAACTACTTGCAAAACACCGGATGTGAGAAAAATCAATGATTTGGGGTTGCAGTGTAATACAGCTTCTGTTTAGTGCTTTTTTTTAGATGTTTAGTGCACGTACATGTAAGAGAAATCATAAACAAATATGAGAGTGTCCCATATATGTATAATATGCTTCTTTGTTGTCTATTTTGTTTTATGATACAGGTTCATGACAAGCATTCTTTCTTACAATCAGCTCAAATCTACAGTGGAGGGGGGGGGGGGGAGTAATTAAGGTTGGGAAAGCTCTGAGGGCAGCGAGTCAACCCTCAGATTAAGTCTTGGTTTCATATCAATAGACGAGGGCCAAAAGAGAGGACTGGGTCAATTCAATTTTTAGAACAAAAATCTAATGAAGTTTTTAAAAAAATGCATTTTGAATTTGTAAGAACACAATTGGGAACTGTCTGGAAAATGGTCATGCGACAAGTGTAATATGATTAATGAATGAGTGGGCTGTTTGTAAACAAGATGATGGATAAGTTAGATTGTATGTGGGAAGATGTAATCCCTTTTTACATTTTTGAAAGGGTATTCCTATCAAAACAACAAAGTAACTAGAATATTCAAATCATCTGCCTTGAGTTGAAACCATAGGCCCGAATTCACAAAGGAGGTTTAGATTTAACCCAGGCTAAATCTAACCCTGGGTTATCTAGCCCAGGCTAAATCTAACCCACGGTTTAAACCTCGCTCGGTATTCACAAAGCGAGGGTTAAATAACCCATGGTCTAAATCTAACCCACGGTTTAACCCACGGTTTAAGCATGCCTAAGAGAGCAAAAAAAATGAACTGAGCATGCGCAAAATTGAAGCATTAAACTGAGCATGCGCGCTCAGTACACTTGGTTACTCCACCTAGTTCACCGTCGTCTGCTAAGTCCAGATTCAGTTGTATTTGGGCTATTACTCTTCGCCTACAAGTAGAGACTGAAAACCGACCGATTCCAAGTTGAGATAAGAATTTAAACCACTATTCACATACTAAAACAGTTCTCTGACAGATGTCCTCAAAATATTTCCGCATTTCGCATAAATTACCTCAATAATTCCTCACTATCGTTGTAATTTATGGCCTATAATCGTCCGACATAATTATGATCAGCTGGGCAGCCGCGCCAGAGCGCATTGTTGCTCTCAACACACTAAACATCGACAGGAGACTTTTCGTGGAAGAGTTCAAAAAAACCTTCTGTAAACGACCCTTTTACCAGAGTAAAATCTATGATGTAGTGTTCATTTTAGAGCTATATGATCACATTTTCGTTGATTGTTATGATGATTTTAGAGCGTAGGTCATGCACACTATAGTTTAGCAATTAATCAATCCGAAGTAAGACTCGTGTTATACTGTATATAGCGTAGACTCCGTAGAGGCAGCGAAAGAGATCGATGACGTTTAGTCCAGAATGTGTTGTTGATGTAGAAAGAAAGGGCTGAAAGGTTACGATAAATACTATCTGATGGAAAATACTGGCATTAATGCATAAAATGCATAGATGTATTGAGACAAAAACTGGGCTTACTGGTCATATAAAATAAGAGGACAGCAAAAACAAAGAAGTCTTGACATGTGATAAAGAATTATTAGGCCCAATTCGGGGGGGGGGGGAGGGGGCATTAATTGTTTTCTTAGGGGGTGGGGCTTTATTGGGGGGGGGTTAATTTTGTTCTTAATATTTCTTAGGGGGGAGGGGGCACTAATTATTTTCTTCGGGGGGGCATTAATTTTTTCTGAATTTGTTTATATGCTGTATTAATTCTTTTCTTAGGGGGGCGTTCATTTTTTTCTTAATTTTTCTGCTGTATTTAATTTCTCAAGGGAATAGTGATTTAAACAATAAGAAAAGTCAAACTTTTTTGTAAATTTCGTCTCTATTTTTCACTCTTTCACCTTCCTTGTTTTTGTTTGTCGTTTCTCTTTTTTCACCAGCTCTCTACCCCACCTCTCTCAAATAATCTTTTTATTTTGTTAGAACTCCATTTTTTTAAATCCCTCTCATAGGCTTTTTCTTTCTCTTTTTTACTCCACCTCTCTCTCTCACACATACCCTTTCTCCTTCTTTCTTCACCTCTCTCTTTATCTTTTGTTCTCTCTCTCTGGGTGTTTGGATTTAGCGAAACATACTGAATCCATTTTAATTCATGATGTGTACTGGGTAATTATAAGTAATAGATAACAGCGAATGGTATATTAATAATTAAACAAGATAAACCAAGTAGGTCATTCACTTGTAAAACGTTTACCTCCTAATTTAATGATTTCACGAGAAAAACCACACCATCAAACAAGAGAAATGTATATTTAAATATTGACGATTTAATATGGATAATCAAAACAAGTATTCAAGGTTATTGACGAAGACAATGTTGAAGTCGATGATGATGTTAGTGATGATAATGATGACAGCGATGTTGTCAGTGGCGATGGTGATGAAGCAGTCAAATAATGATTTCAGTGATGAGGTCGATGATGATGAAGATGATGACCATTTCCATTTCAAAGTGGTTGGTACCTTTTGCAAAAATGTTTTTGGGAGGAACTATATCAACCATTATATTTCAAATCATACGGTCTAATTGTTTCAGACCACAGTACTGCATGGGTGTACGTTTCGTTCAGAGTAACTAAAGGGTGAACCAATTCCATATCGGTTATTTAATTAATTGAAATAAAAGTAAATGGGGGGCATCTCCAAAAAAAGGTAAAATTTTCATTTCATTAATAGAGTATCTGTTGTTCCTATTAATAAAATACAGGGCTTGATCTCCACCAGGACTCCTGATGTAGACATGAGTCCCATCAATTGCACCTAGAAAACCTGGCAACCTGCAGTACTGGTACTATAGACCTGCTGCTGTGTTGCTTCTACTTCTTCTCTTGATGTTGGGAACTTCATGAATTGTTCCCTTCTTCTCGCAAACGCTTCTGACACGTCTTTGATGACTCTGCATACAGAAGACTGTGAAAGCTGTGCCTCATCACCATGCATCTTTTGGAATGACCCTGTAAATAAAAAAAAATCCTTTTAGTGAAATATCAACTAGTACAATTTCTTACAAGTTACATGGCCGGATCAAATTCTCAAACTGAGAAATGGTTAATGTCCTTAAAATTGTAGAATAGATTTTTTATTAAATCAGGGCTGTCAACCCTCTTGCATTTAGAGGGAGTCTCACGCCACCATGCCCTTCCTCCTGCTTTGATGTAAAATCGCCCTGTTTTATGAAAAAACCTCCCGCAAAACATGGTAACCACAATTTTACCGTTTTACTTTTTCGCTCAGCCCAGATTAAATAGAATTTTAACATAACATTCCCATACTAAATAAGGTAAATTCCTCACCAACAGCATAGAATCGAAGTGCTGTCACTACACATTTCTGGTATTGGGCTGTTTCTGTCTGTCGTCCTCCTCAGCTTTTCATCCACCAAGTTGATGAGGTAGAGCGCTGTCTCTTTGGAAAACCAGGACCTGGTCCGGAATGACTCATCATCATACACTTCAAAAGGGTTCATGGGTCACGAAGGCCTCTCTGAGGTCTGCCTATCAACTCTCTGTTCCGGTCAAGCCGGCGGAGATGGTGAATATATTCAGCCATGCTGTCTCTGTCACAACAAAATAGAAAAAAGTGAATTAAAATTAGAACATGAAATGAAAAAATACTATTCATTAATTGTTTATCAAATAAATCCTAGATTCTAGACCCTATGATATTATATGTTTTGCATTCTTTGTATTGTAGACAATCTGATTTTGAATAGCTTTTGCAAACTCTAAAAAAAATAGTAACGATAGGCCTAACGGTTAGATCTAGACCCTAGTCTACTTTGATTGCATTAAACTAGATCTAGAAAGGAGTGCTATTGTCGATTCATACTAGGCCTATTGGTATTGCTTGGGTAATTAGGAAAGATGATGTCACTGAACCTCCATAAGAACGTAGATCTAGGTGCCAATTCCTGTCATGTTTTGTCTAGTGACTTCCGTTAGACCCTACGGCCTAGGTCTAGACCTAGTTCTAACTTCTAGATCTAGACTAGACCTAGATCTAGATAACTAGATCTAGAGGTCTATTTTGAATTTTTTTATAGGGTCTAGATCTAGGCCTAGAAACTCTATTTCATTTCAATTTCTAAATCTAGGGTCTAGAATATGGTCTAACTTAGATCTAGATCTACACCTTTTACAATAATTAACGAAATGCTTTTCATAAATTCATAGGTCTACCATGGTTTGGCGTGCTTTGTCCTTTGACTAATATCTTGAGACTGAGGACTAGATCTAGATGATACTAGATCTATATCTACGCCTAGCCTAGCTAGGGCTAGGCCTACGTGTTTGAGTGTATCACCACCACCGACTTCGAGCTCAAGCTCAGTCTTATTCAGTCAGTACTGAGTGTCAGTGTAGGCCTAGAGACTAGTCTAGATCTAGGTCTAGAAATCCATCAGCGTGGAAGAATTTTCATTTTCATTTCGGCATTTTTCGTTCTCCTCCGTTAGATGAGAAGCAGCATCAACAGACAACAGAGCAGAAAATGCAAATGGAACTGTCGCCCCCCCCCCCCCCCCGAGGCCAGGAATGTCTCAAATGTCATGATCAACATATTTTTCTTCCCGAATCACACAATTGTTTGATGTTATAACTTATTTCGTATGGTTTAGCTGGCACATTCGCAGTTATTGCGAAATTGCCTCGCCTCGCAGGATTACATAAACAACACAACACAAATACACACGCATGGGTCCGAGCTGCGTTAGGTCTTGCGACAATGTTCGCAAAGGCTGTGCAACTTACGATTAGATTATTATTCGTGCACTTTTTACGCACATAAAACATGTTCAATTGTGCTTTCATTGTAACTGAGCTGAGAATATGGTACAAATATGTTGTGAATAACTAAAAATACTTACAATGTAGGCTATCACAGTTGAAAAAACAGCAACTTTGTGAAGGTCTCTTCACTTTGTTTCACCACAAATTTGTCAACAAAATTTGTACGATCGTCTGCGCTAAAAAGCCAAAGCTCGCTGGTATGACGTCATATGACGCGTTAAACCGTGGGTTAGATTTAACCCGCTGTTTAAAACCCCCCCTCTGAGCAGGTTAAAAATATGACGTAATATGACGCGATTTAGCCTGGGTTAAATCTAAACTTCCTTTGTGAATACCAAAATAATGACCCATGGGTTAAAGCTCGGTGTTATGACGTATTATGACGCGATTTAGCCTGGGTTAAATCTAAACCTCCTTTGTGAATTCGGGCCATAGTGTTTGTATTAGACATAACAAATGAAATAGCAGAATTAAAAGACATATTTTTTTCTTCTGATATGTACACTGATAATACATGTGCTGCATCATGAAATAGCCTAATAAGAAATTAAATGTGCAGGTGTGTGAACCATTTTAATACATTGTGCTATATCTATATCAATATCATTTCAAATTGATTGCGTAACCAATATGTTTTCAAATTTGGCTCTTAGAACAAAGTATTATAGTTTTCTCTCTCCTGCATGCGTATAAATGATGGCACT
The DNA here is from genome assembly GCA_035222895.1 of Strongylocentrotus droebachiensis. Lineage (NCBI taxonomy): Eukaryota > Metazoa > Echinodermata > Echinoidea > Camarodonta > Strongylocentrotidae > Strongylocentrotus > Strongylocentrotus droebachiensis. The sequence continues at coordinate 21,560 of JAVYIG010002166.1, forward strand.
TACATGTATAGGCAGAAAAATATCTTGACTAACGTTTGGAATGTTGTAAGTACTTAGATGTGATTATTATTCTTCCATTGAGAGTGCTATAGCAAAAGACATTTAAAAAAAAAAAAGTGAATTAAGAATTATACACAATGTATATATTTTGTATGCCATGCCGCCCCTTGCCCCCCCCCCCCCCTTCAGTTATTGTGATAGAAAATGATGCTACATTGCATTCAAACAGCTACCTCTATGAGTCTATGTGGGTATTGTTAGGTGCTGAGAATCAGTGTATGGGTACACTCTTATTTCCACGGCGTCAAATTTCACTCTAAATGGCGTCAGCTGGGAGTCAACTCTATTCCTCGATTATGAAAATTACTTCAAAAACGAAAAGTATATTGCAAATTCGACTTGTAGAAATAATAAATTCACAAGAAAATGTTTTCAATTCAGAAATTTGTTTACTGAAAATGATATTTTTTCTGTATTTGTTTTTCTTTCCATGAGTGTCAGAAATGAAATATTGATTTGTTAGTTTTCTGTTAACTCAACATTTCAACAATACTTGTATCTTGAAAAGCCAATTTTATTTATGTTATACATGTAAATTACCTTGAATATATATTTGTTAATTTGTTTCAAATGAAAATCAATAAAATCCCTGTGGAGGGAAAAAATATGGAGAAAAAAAAAATTGATTCGGAATCCGTGTCACTTTAACTAGGAATAGAGTTGACTCCCAGCTGACGCCATTTAGAGTGAAATTTGACGCCGTGGAAATAAGAGTGTATTAAACATTAGGGCTCTTTAGTACCGGTAAGTGTTGGGGGGGGGGGAGGGGTCATCACCCAGGCAACATAAAGGAAAGTGCTTTTGTTGCCATTTTGAACTCTTGATGTTTCTGTTTCTAAATTGATTGCATAAACAATCACTTAAAGTAATAGTTTGATCTAGTAACTTTCCTGAGATGCCTGCAGAGCAAGAAAGGCAGAACCAGATATGAGGTGATTAATTAGTAAATATGGGTATGAAGGTGCTGATTGTTTAGCCTTTGTAGTAATTAATAATTTAGTCGCCCCCTGGGCTTGACAGGTTACAGAACTGTTGTGAAATCAGTCAGCCATTGGGTTTGAGCTTGAAATATCTTTCCATTTTGATGTATATTCCCAGTGAGCTACTCCAATATTCTAAAAATAGAGTGGGCCTAATATTTGTGACTTTGCCTGCCATGGGCTATGTAGAATGCCAGGAATGGAGAAGTATATGTAGTTTGGAGTTTGATGTGCAGGAAGTTTGCCCCTTATTGAGATGATCAATGCCTCTGAATAGTCCCATTGCTAAGAGTAAGAGTTTGTGTCATCTTCACTATTCCCATAAATCATTCATATCATCAATATCCTTGAGGTAAATGATATCTGGTAGGGTGAGGAGACCGATTATATTAGCATGTTTTTCCATTGGATATCAACTTCAGAATACTGAATAGCTAACATGCCAAATGATTCTCAGTTTATTAGTAATGCCAAGGGGCTAGGGGGAGAGAGAGAGATAGAGAGATACCTATAGAGGGAGAGAAAACGAGGGAGGGGATATAGAGAAGGAGGGGTGTAGAGGGAGAGAGAGAGAGAGAGAAAGAGAGGGAGGGATGGAATAGAGAGAGAAAGAAAGGGAGGGGAGTAGAGAGAGAGAGAGAGAGAGAGAGAGAAGGAGGTAGAAGGAGAGAGAGATGGGATATGACAATTCCTGCAATATTTGGTAGAACAATGACAAACTGTTTGACTTTCTAACAGGCAACCATCAAAACAATCATATACGCCCCCCCCCCCTTTTTTTTCCTGGGGGGGGGGGGTCAATTCTTTTGTATACCTTGTGATATACTCTATTCCCGACTTATACATGTACCCTTTTATGAAGAGACAATTGTACTCATCCTCATATTCAACATACAGCATGAGATGAAATAACCTAAAAATCAATGAACTCTCTGTCTTGTGTTATTATCATTTCAGAGAAAGATTGCAGGAATAGTTTTGATATAATCTTTATCTTGTGTTAAAACCATTTCAGATTAATAAAGACTGTTTTGTGACAACCAATGTACCTTTTTTTGTAACTCTCTGTCTTGTGTAAACATCATTTTTGATGGAGGCTGCATCTGTGGTTTTGACCGATTTTACTCTCTATTTTGTGTTAACATGATCATTTTGGATGAAGGCAGTGTTGCTTGATATGACCTACTTTCTCTTTCATATCAGATGAAAACTGTATCAATAGTTTCATCCTTCTTTTATTTAACTCTTACTGTACCAAGGGGTTTTTCTTCTTTTCAGATTTTACCTACATGTAACATAAACAATGCTTTCTTTTCAAATACCTGCATATCATTAACCATGTATCGGTACATGTTGTGTACAAAAGTTGTAGGAAGTTTATTAATACCCTTCAGATGATAAACAGTATTGTGACATACAGTGTGTTTCTGGGGTCCTTTATGTCTGAGTTCTTCATTTCTTTACTAAATTGTTTAACATTAGAGGGTCCTTAAAAAGTTCAATTTCCTCCATAGATACATGTAGCATATAGCTTTCAACTATTAGTTTTAAAGAAGTTTGACCATTGATATGCAATTTATCACCACATACGTGTAAATATTTCTGAATGGAGCAATACCCCGGTATGTGATTGAAAATATCCATTGTATTTGTCACATGAGTATAGAAAGAGTTAATTCTAATCATTCTGTATCTTGTTTAACCTGATTTCAGATGAAAGCTGTATTGATAGTTTCACTGATCCATCCAACTCCCTTGGTGAGAGTATGAGAGTAGGAGGAGGAGGCTGTACTGCTGATGGTGTATGTCTACCCTGTAAGGTCTGTGGTGATAAATCATCAGGATTTCACTATGGTGTCATGGCATGCGAGGGATACAAGGTATTTTAATACATTCATGCGCTCATCAAAAAAGGCTGAATCTGAATTTTTAGCAAATTTTTAAATTTTATATTTAATCAAAGGATCTAGAAATATAATGTAGAGAAGTTATACCCTAACAATAATGCAAAAGAGTCTAATGCTCTAGATGGTGTATTGACCAAAATATTTTGTGTAGATGAAATCAAGAAAATCAAAGTTTACAACAAGTATTTCATGAAATGCTATCTGCTAGCAGAAGTTGTTAGTTACCATACTGAGCTACCGTGCCTCCTTCATCTCCTCTTGAGATGTATAAAGCAACATGGACATGTAATTAATTCATTTTTTATCACAGTACTTCTGAATTAGTGCGAGCTCAATTGCTTGCTGCCCATAAATGTGGAAACTTTGACATCTTTGGTGACTATCAGCATCTAATGGTAGTAGGCTGGAGTGCAATTATCTCATACTCTTTTGACAGTTTTGATGGAATATGAACTAAGTAGGTAGTGCTGATTCAACATCATATCCCCTTTCCTACTGTGGTTTTATCTGGTATAAGTATAGAGTTCATATGTTACAATAGTTTGTCTGAACTAGGCATTTGGTACTCATCTTGAACTTTTATCACATACCCCTTTTGTACTTTTATGTTCCATTGAATTTAATGTAATTGAAATTCTCATCATCAGTACAATGTGATAAACATATGATCAGTACTGTGAATAATACAGAAAATACATGCAGTAGGAGGTGAAAACCAAGAAAGCAAGGGTTTTGTTGGTAATTTCCATCAAAAGTACAGACAAATTACCATGGAAACATGATTATACATATATATAAATATATTTCTTGCATCTGAATAAGGAACTGATTGTGGAAAAGGAAATACAGTAGATGGAGAAAAACTGAGAAGAACGCTAGGCATTGCAGTATAAGTTAATGTGAATTACATGTTATGTAAATTGTGTACTGTATTATCATTTTGAGATTTCTGTACCAAGAGGTATCTGTGATGAAAACAAATTTAAGTATACAGTGTTCATGTACTAGAATAGACAGCACTACAATAGGCAGTATACATCTTATCGAAAACCAGATGACAAAATTATCCTGAGGAGTACAATAGAGTGTGTCTGATTTTCTCAATGTTAGGGTTTCTTTCGGAGAAGTATTCAGAAGAGTACAAATGTCACTTTTCAGGCAACTGTCCCATTGAGAGGGTTAATCGCAATCGATGTCAGCATTGCCGATTCAGAAAGTGTCTTGCAGTAGGAATGTCCAAAGAATGTGAGTATACATTTATCTGCCAAGAGGCCTGTCCTCATCAGCTCGAGATTGCCAAATAACCTGCTACCGGTATTTTAACTATCCCGACCGCAAATTATCCAGCTAATTCACGTCTTCATCAGCCGGCAGTTAGAATTAGCTGGATATTTGGTCGAGATAATCATCCAAAGACATCTTGGGCTAGTTCGCAAAATATCCCTCTATATGTCCGGTGCGTTTTCACCAGCCCGAAGACTCGCAACTATGCGCAAAACGCTGAGGAAAATATCTAGAGCTTGAGTTTCAGGTTTCGAGGTCGAGTCTCGAGCTGATGGAAATAAGAATTGTAACTTTGAGCTTATTTCCCAAATCAGAAATAGCGGGCTATTTGGCAATCTCGAGCTGATGGAGACATACCTACACTGTACTGCTATAGGTAATATACAGGTCACTCCCCACATCTCAAGTAATCTATAAGCCAATATTTTTTTATGTATGATTTACAATGTAAGGACAAATTTGCAAGCTGTTAAATTCATGTAAAGCTATTACAACTACCAATTATATGCTTTTCAATAATTATTCTATTTTCGTTGATAATGAACTTGGTATCACAGAAATAAATGAAAATGATCTTTCAAAGTGCCCCATTCTGATCAGGGTGGTGTCATACTGTGTTGCATGACCTGGTTATAGAGTACAGCTTCCCCTGAAGCCATGTAATTTTATGAATATATATCAAGAAATAGTTTTGAAAAGGGAAGTAACACAAGGGTGAGTCATGCTGGTAGAACTGAAGAAGGAAAGGACATCTATACTGGAGGATATATCGTCACAAACATGAAATAAGTAAATAATACAAATCGACTTTCAGAGATTCCTTTACATATTGAAGCAACATCCCATTATTTTCAGGCTGTATACATCAGTACCCAACAGTGTGAAATTAAAAAGGCTTTCTAGATGATTTAATCACAGAATGTGGAGCAACAGGATATGAAATGCTGAAACGGATGGCTCAAGACTGAGGTACCTTGGAGAGACACTTGATATAGAATTCTGATAAAATGACAGATCACTATTGATGATGATTACATTGGTACATATCTAACTAAATATCACCTCTTGTAACATTTGTTACGAGATGACCGGTCTGATGCCAAATGTTATAATTGTATTGACTTCATGCAGCGGTGAGGATTGGAAGGTACTCCAAGCGAGTCAAGCAGAGTAATCTAGATGAGATCCGCAAATTGGCAACGCGGCCTGAAACGGCAGAGGAACGAGAGGCCCGTGAGAGACATGAGATGGAGATCTACACAATGAGTCAGACTATCTTACAAGCCAAGGAAGCTACTTGTCTCTACGATAATAAGATGATGCAGACTTTACTTGATAGACGGTCAGAACTCTTGGTAAGATGATTAAATGTCATACTATGGAGAGTTGCGATTGATCGCAACTTATCTGCGATTGATATCAATCGTAACTATGGACATAAGAGATAAGAGATTGAAAACTTGCAATTGATTAGAGGACTTACGATTGATTTGGATCAATCACAACTCTTTATAAGACGGGGCCCATGATTGTTATCTTTCCAATGCAAGTTATTCACGGGTTTTGTGGTTCTAGATTTTGTGTTGGAGCAAATAAAACGTGTTTGATTCTGAGATAATTGATCGACTTGTTTTGAATCACTTTTATTTATGTTTTCAATGATTTGATGTATTTGGTGGGAGAGTGGTTGTAACTTGAATGTTTAATCACCCCGACGTAACGCTATGTTCTATTTTGCAGGAGAGATTAGAAAGCAGTGATACCCCAGTGGTTCCAGAGTCCTTCATATCTGACCTGACTGAAGAACAGAAGAAGAATAGCAAGCTGTTTGCTTGGAAGGTATTCCTTGAGGCTATATCACCCTGCATCCGTAGAATAGTGGAGTTTGCAAAGTGCCTTCCGGGCTTCATGAAGATACCTCAGGTACAATCAGAAACTTGATTCATCTAGATCAACTCCTGATAACATCAAACAGGTTGAATAGGGGTGCGTTCAAGCGACACTTTTTCATCCTAGAAACACGGTTTTCAAAGACGTTTAGTTTATGAAAAACACGGTTACGTTCAAGCGATTTCCGTAGGTCGTAAAAATAAAAGTGTTAACAAAATGCAAACATGAAACGCTGAAAAAAAGTGTTGCGTTTTGTACCGGATTCTGCAGAATCACGGTCGCTAAAAATCGCTTGAACGAACGGAGATCTCAATCATGATTCTATAACGTCATTATCCTGGCCTGCTTCCGATTTGGCCGACAGTCGACCGTAATAAATTCAGAAAGCAAGCGGCGAAGTTGACTTATACGTCCTAGGTCGAACTGCACTGTTTGTGATTCTAGCTTCACAAAATCACTTGAATGCACCCTAGGAGTAATCACTGTGAATAAGAATATTAATGGTAAAGCATTTTGTCATCTTCTCTCCCAGAATTTATGCAGACCCTTTTTATGTCATGAATAGAGAAATCAAATGGCAAAAAATGAGTTTAAATCATTTTCCTAATTTTGTTTGTATTCATCCCGATGTTTCTATTCAATCGTGTTTTGTTGTTCTAGAATTTCATTTGTACATTTATTTATAGAATTATGGTGATTTGTATGGTTTTTAGACATTGACTTTTGGTGCTCCATAAGTTGCAGGACTGACTGTTCGCACTAAGTGGCGGTTTAAACCTGGACGCTAGTACTGAAATTGTGATGTTCATTGTGATGGTGGTCAAAGGTCATTGTCATAACAGTGTGAAGATATCGCAGAAAATATCTTGTTACCATGATAACCAGATAATCTAAAGCAAACTGGGCTTAAATGTGAAAATGTCAACTGAAAAGAGTTTGGGTTCATAAGTCAGATATCAAAGTCATTGTGGAGATGCAATGTTAAAGATAAAGTTGAGTTCTGGTCATGCGATTACATTGTGAAAGAAACGGTGTGGAATCGATCAGAAAAAGTTGATCATGTAGCATATAAGTATTGGTGTGTACTGTAAGTTTCTGGAATCATCAAAATGATAAGAAATTTGGCCCAGTCTTGAAAAAGTAACAAGCTCTACACACAGACAGATTTATCTGGGACTACACAAGCAACCTGGCATAAGATTAAGCTGTTACATGTCATATTTAGAATATGAAGGCATTTAAGAGCCATGCTTTTCAGGGAAAACCAATTCTCTGATGTTCTGCCACTCTTGCATAATAACAATGATAACGCTCACAAATTATTGTTCACCTCTCCCCAGAACTTGACTTTCTCTTTAACTGTCGAGTAAATTATTTTATAAATTACAAAGTGACTTTAATCAGCAGGTACAATATGTCAACTCGTCAATCTGAGAAACTTTCATCTTCACCATTATCATGATTATCCTATTGTCATTGTGATCACCTCAAATTATTGTCACTGTCTTTATCATCACAATTTCATTTATCATCATCATTGTCATCATCATCACCATCATCATCATCACCATCATCATCATCATCACCATCATCACCATCGTCATCATCACCATCGTCATCATCATCATCATCACCATTATCATCACCATCATCATCATCACCATTGTCATCACCATCGTCATCACCACCATCATCATCACCATCACCATCATCATCATCACCATCATCATCATCATCACCATGATCATCACCATCGTCATCACCATCATCATCATCACCATTATCATCACCATCGTCATCATCACCATCACCATCATCATCATCATCACCATCATCATCATCATCATCACCATCATCATCACCATCGTCATCACCATCATCACCACCATCGTCACCATCATCATCATCATCATCACCATCATCATCACCATCGTCATCACCATCATCACCACCATCGTCACCATCATCATCATCACCATCATCAACAGCATCGTCACCACCATCATCACCATCGTCATCATCATCACCATCATCATCACGATCAACACCATCATCGTCATCATCGTCATCACCATCATCATCATCACCATCATCATCACCATTATCATCATCATTATTTTCAGGTGGGCTGTATATAATACAGACCACCTTATATTTTTGTTAAAATCGCCTTTATTTATTTATTAGGTGGGCTGTATCTAATACAGACCACCTTATATATTTGTTAAAATCGCCTTTATTTATTTATTATTTATTTATTTTTCTTATTTCGACCCACTTTTTTGTGTGCAAGATAATTTGAAAATGGCTCAATAAAATACCTTGAAATTTGGCACACATATGTATAAGCATATGCAAAAAACACAGCAAATTTTTCAACCTTGACCTTGACTGATGACGTCATCTAGGCGCCATTTTGTGAAATTTTCTGAAAATCAACTCATGATGATATCTTCGTAACCAAAAGTAATTTCACATTCATATTTATCATGATCAAGGTCAATATCAGTCCGGTCAATTTCGGGTCAAAAAACGCGCGCGTGCGCGTACGTCCGCGCGTCAGTGCGCGCGCAAAATTTTGAAATGCTCAAAATCGTCTTAAATTTATTTTGCATACGTTTCAGGTCATTTTAAGCATTTTATAAAAAATCGCGCGTACGAGCATGCGCGCGCGTTTTCGCGCGTAACACCATTACAAAACATAGAATCGCCATTTTTTTTTCTTTCATGATATTTCTCATATTTTTTCAAGGAATTTGATACCATGTTTATCTCTTTTTGACAATTATTAACAAGATGAGCGTAAATTCAAGATAAATGTCAGTGCGCGCGAGCTCTTTTAATACATAGCATATATGGGCAAAAACATGCCTATACAAAATCCATTATAGCTCTTTGGAATGAACCGTGACCTTCAATGCTTTTTCATATTTAGATAGAGTATGAGTCGGAAATATGATTCCATGTCTCATTTGGCCATTAAGTGTATCGTGACATCATCACAATGGCCTTGGAACTCAAAATACGAATTTGCATATTATGACGTCAGCATATTTATGTAAAATTGATTGTATCTCTGTAAATATTGATCAATTTTCTTCAAAATTTCGATATGTTGTAGCTAAGACAATTCTCTACAAGCGCAGTAATAACCATTTTTCATTTTGATGACGTCATCATAGTGAAAATTATGATTAAAGGCCTCATGTCAAAAACTTCATAATTTGCGTGTTATGCCTATAGAAGGTGAATTTAGTTCACGTTATGAATCTACATGATATTGTCTTTTAAGAATTTGTAAGCAGTATGTCGCTTATTTTTGCTCTATTTTGTCTCAAATGTTAGTTGACCAGCCCACCTATACTTGTTCCAAACAAGTATTATATGTCTAGTTTATTTATTTATTTTTCTTAATTCGACCCACTTTTTTGTGTGCAAGATAATTTAAAAATGGCTCAAGCAAATGTCTTTAAATTTGGCACACGTATTTATAGGCATATGAACAAAGCACAGCAACGTTTTCAACCTTGACCTTGACTGATGACGTCATCTAGGCGCCATTTTGTGAATTTTTTTGAAAATTTACTCATGATCATATTTTCATAACGGTAAATCATTTTTCATTCATATTCAACATGATCAAGGTCAATATCCGTCCGGTCAATTTCGGGTCAAAAAACGCGCGCCTCTGCGTACGTCCGCGCGTCAGTGCGCGCGCAAAATTTTTAAAATGCTCAAAATCGTCTAAAATTTATTTTGCATACGTTTCAGGTCATATTAAGCATTTTATAAAAAATCGCGCGTACGAGCATGCGCGCGCGTTTTCGCGCGTAACACCATTACAAAACATAGAATCGCCATTTTTTTTTCTTTCATGATATTTCTCATATTTTTTCAAGGAATTTGATACCATGTTTATCTCTTTATGACCATTATTAACAAGATGAGCGTAAATTCAAGATAAATGTCAGTGCGCGCGAGCTCTTGTAATACATAACATACATGGGCAAAAAAATGCCTATACACAATCCATTATAGCTCATTGGGATGCACCTGGACCCCAATTCTGTTTTAATATTTGAAAAGAGTATGAGTCAGAAATATGATTTCATGTCTCATTTGGCCATTAAGTGTATCGTGACATCATCTTAATGGCCTTGGAACTCAAAATACGAATTTGCATATTATGACGTCAGCATATTTATGGAAAATTGATTGTATCTCTGGATATATTGATTGATTTTCTTCAAAATTTCAATATGTTGTAGCTAAGATAATTCTCTACAAGTTAAAAAAAAAACTTTTTCATTTTGATGACGTCATCAGAGTGAAAATTTTGATTAAAGGCCTCATGTCAGAAATTTCATAATTTGCGTGTTATGACTATAGAAGGTGAATTTCGTTCACGTAATGAATCTACATGATAGTGTTTTTTAAGAATTTTCAAGCAGTATCTCGCTTAATTTTGCTCTATTTTGTTTTCAAATTTAAGTTGACCAGCCCACCTATACTTGTTCCAAACAAGTATTATGTCTAGTTATTATTATAGTTTTATTTTAACAGGGTGGTCTCATTCAAGTTCATTTCTGAACCTGCTCTCCCAGAGAGCCCTGCATTCACATAAAAAACATGTACAATAATAACATGAATTCAAAACATACATACAAAGGTAAAATATACATGGTATATACAATAATTAAACATAGGTAACGAAAAACACGCATTAACAATTATAAGGAAAAAGAATACAACTATCAAATTGAGAAAAGTAGATGAATGAAATGTAATAAATAATCATCATCATCATCATCATTGTCATCATCACCATCATCATCATCATCGTCATCATCACCATTACAATTGGAATAATAATGCTACCACTATGACACTTATCCGAACTATCTCATTCTTTCTATTTTTCTTGTGCGTCTCAGAATAGAACAGTCTAGATAGACGTCTCTATATAAATGCCTATTATTATTATTATTATTATTATTACCCTTTTCTTGTAGTGTGATCAGATGCAACTTCTGAAGCAATCTTACTTTGAAGTTTGGATGATTCAGATCAGTCCTCTAATCTCTACCACCGATCGTAGCCTCATCCTCAGTAACAACACACTCATCGATGCTCGTCTCATGGATGACATGGAACAGGACAATCTCTGGAGGCATATTCTGGAGTTCACCTCTGCTCTCAATAAGCTCAATCTTAACGAGATGGAGATGTCCCTATTCATTGCATCCACTATCATTAATCCAGGTTTGTATTTAGTGTGTTGACTATGTGTTCCATGTAATGACTGCTCTGCAGGGCCCTGTATTATAAGGAGTTATGATTGATTCACATCAATCAAAACTCAAAATGTAGGAGGTGAGATAAATTTGAAGTTGCGATTAATTGTGTGTATTGGGTTTTTACAGACGTTTATCAATCAGATATAATTATTTGCGTCTGGGGACCGACCTTTAAATGTCACCATCCGAAAGATGTGACTCAGTTTCAAACCTGCGTCCTCGGCTGAATCAGTTTGTAACTTCCATTGTTAGCTGGATTACAGGCGCACGCCACAACGCCCAGTTAACGCCCAGATTGGATCAATGGTAACTCTTTATAAAACGGGGCCCTGTTGTGGTATCAAAGCAAAATGTACATTTAGTGGCAGAAAAGAAACTTTGGTTCTAATCAAGTATTATTTGTATGAAGGGCTTTGTGCAGACCAGAAAAGAATCGGTGTGTTTTACGTTTTGTGCAAAAGTACATCGATGACATGCATTTTTGTCTTGCCTGCGTAGCAAAAAGCGAGACATAGGCGCCGCTTTAGCATATTTTCAAAATTGTTTCTTCAAATTCCATGAAACTTGTACCCAAGGGTTTATCAAGTATCACAAATCATATGACACAAATTCCAGGTCACAAGGTCAAAGGTCATTTTCGGTCAGTAGACTTGGATTATGTTTTCACAACTTAATATGAGAATTACTTAATCAATGTTTTTTATTAATTTGTTCATATTTCATTCAAGTTATCAATCGTGGTACAATTAATAGTAAATAATTTTTCTGGTTCATTCTTAGTCAATATTCGCTTCAAAATGCTGAATATATTCAGGGGATTTCATTTTTTAGGGGCCTGCTAATAGGCCACCCTGCCTATAAATAATGTTCCATCATATCGAATTGCGTAATGCAGGCGAGGCCGCCGAGAGCGTTTCCCTTGTTAGAATAATACATGCATGTCATGGGTTTGGAAAAAGTATGCGAAAGCTTATTTTCAATTGTGCCTATTCATGAACTTCCCCTTTTCTTACCATGTTTTCAGATCGTGCTGGTCTCCGTATGAAGACCGAGCTTGATCCCCAGTCAGAGCTCATCATGGAATGTCTACGACGGGAGCTGAGCCGTAAGGACCCTCGAGACACCAGACGTTTCTTCCACCTGGTTACGAAGATGCAGCTGCTGCGCTCAACCTCCATGCTCCAGGCCGAGTCTTTGCTTGGGTTCCGTCTAGAGCATGACACCATCCCAGTCCCTCCTCTCCTGGTTGAACTCAATGGCCCGAATTCACAAAGCAAGGTTTGAGCTCAAACCTTGCTTTGTGAATTTGGGCCAACGACTCTATAGGGGATCCACCTAAACCAGACATACATGATCTATGTAGTGGGATCTTCAATGATTCAAATGGAAATGTGTAAGGCTCTACTCACACACACACTTTGCCTCTTTCAAACTGTCTTCTCTACTTCTTTCCACCTCCTGCCATATTCAGAGATTCAACTGCAAATGTTTAACCTGCTACTAATTTTCCTCTTGTTACTTTCAACCTGTCCTTCTTTTTACTCTGTATTTTATGAAAGGATATTCACACAAATATAGAGTGGCATCATGAATGGGTGAAATGGTAATGTGTAAGGCTCTGCTTAATTTGATCTTGCCATATTCGATCCATGTTTTTGTTTACTCAATATTCTTCTTCTTCTTGATGTACACAAACATACATGTATGCAGTGTTGTCCTGAGCATTTGGAACAGAAAAGGCTTTCTTACTTTGTCTTGATGTCATTCTATTTCATTATCTGACATGATAAACTGCTTCTCTGGATGTCTTTATCCCTCAGAAAAATGTGTATCTGATTTTCAGAGAAAAAAACATATTAATTGCATCTTGAAATTTTCCTTCATTTCTATCTCCTTTAAAAAAGAACAGCCCTCTATAAAGATTTAGTTTTTCCTGCTTATTTCTCGAACAGAAATAAAAGATGTCAAGACATTTGGGAGAAGCTTCCTCTTCCAAAGCTCATCAAAGGGGGCGGGCTTTTCCATCCTCCCAAGTCTGTGTGTGGGGTTCGTACCAACCTCATGCCCTCCACACCTAAAGAGGAACAAGGTGAAAGGTCAAGCTGTGCGGCATCCAATGGTTTCAATCAAGATTACTGAACCTCACTCTCTGGGTTCCATGTGACATTTATAGCACACAACAAACGGGTATTTCCCTTGTATTTTCAGAAGTTAAGGGCAAAAGGAGGATTATGTCATCTTGTTTTGTATACTTCATGTAAATCACTTCTTATTTTTGTAACGCACATTATACATTAGAATTGGTCAGAATATTGCATGAATTATATAGTGGTCTTGTTTTAGAAATACTATTCATGGTACATCAAGCAAATGCTGTGTGTTGGTAATCAGCTTATTTACTCATACCTCCATGATTACATCAGCCAATAGATTATTGTCAACACTTGTTGAGATGCTATCGAGGAGGTATGCAGATTGACCTGTAAATGCCAGTAGGTATTGAGAGTAACCCATTTAATGAATTGGTGTAGATACAGTCATAAAAGTGCTTCATGATTTGAGAAGAATTCTACTTCAGTTAAAGTCTACAGCAAGGCTAAAGCAAGGAAGTCATCTATAGAACCTGTAGAAGGCATGTACAAAATACCAATGATAAAACTTATATGGGCTTTAGAATTTGGTTGTACTTCAATAAATATAGTCTCCAATGATTGACTCATGTAGGTTGTGTAATGACATTGCTTGTACTGTAAGCATGTTTCAAAATACATTCCAAATACCCCCTCCTTGTTTACTAACACGACTGTTAACAACAATTTCATAATTCTCCAAATGATAAAGGGATAAATATTTACTTGATTTAAATCAGGGCCCGTCTTATAAAGAGTTGTGATTGATCCAAATCAATTGCAAGTCCTCTAATCAATCGCAAGTTTGCAGTCTCCTAGCTCTTATCTACATAGCTGCGATCGATATCAATCACAAATAAATTGCAATTAATCGCAACTGTTTATAAGACGGGGCCCAAGTCTCAGTTAGACCAATAATTGACAAATTTAAGTCAATGGTGTTGATGAATACTGATAGAAATGATTATTGACATGATGTACATGACAAAGCCTTTTCAGTCATTATGTGGAAGATGTGACAGAGGGTAGATTCAAACCGAGATAGACAGGACAGAGATGCCATAACTGTTCATCTCAACAAGATTTGACTCATTTCTTGAGCAAATTGTTGTGAAGGTTATTACCTTAACAACCATGAATAGTCCCTAGGAAGTAAAGAGTGTGTAAAGTGGTGCGTGATTCCAATGAATGGGATGATGATACACTCTAATGCACTTTGATCAGTCACTTTTATATTGAAAAGTGTAGTATAAAGATTTGTTGAATAGATTAGACATGGCTTTTAGCACTATGCTTGGGAAGAATCCTATTTGGTAGTGAATTTGATTCAGAAATTACAGCTACAAAACTAGCCAATATTTGTGTAGAACTTTATTATAACCTGCCTATATTGATTATATACATTAACCTGAAATATTTGTTGTTTGCCATCACTTTTTCTTCACCTTTGTTCAATTATTTAGTGGGAAAAACTGTTTCACAGCAGTCTAAATATAGGCAATTGTGAATGCATTTTTGAATATGGAATGCAAACTTACACTTTCTTGTTATTTCTCTTCATCTTGTGTGCAAGTTTAATGTTAAAATGCCTGGGTAAAGGTATTATTTTACTGTAATAATTGACTTCTAGATCTAGATGATCTTTTTTTATTTCTTTCCAGAAGGTAAAACCTTTAGGATTGGCTTTGATATTGAGTTACTATTAGGTACATGTAGCTATTGTGTTTTCTTTTGAATAACATTGTAGAATACAATATATCTTGTTTTAGAATAGTTGTCTTCAGAATGATTGGGATTTCTGGTAAACACAATGGAAGTAATCTATTTTTAGGAGGTAGATAGTTGGTGCATACTGCATACAGGTACTTACATGTATGAACATTCATTTTGCAGCAAGGGCATTAAAAATCATTCTACTGCATTAGCATTTTATGAAATGCATCAATTTTAGAAACTATTCATAAACCCTATGAATTCCACATAATATCTGAACAGAAAACACAGTCAAGATTATTAGCGAATTTGAATTCATGCCTATGCGAGTACTCTGAGAATGAAAATGTTTAAATGCAAAAAAGCATGATAATCTTGATTAGCAATGGGCATTTGGATTTTTATATAATTTATATGTATATTCATACAGGTTCATTCAAAACTTTCATCCTATCTAGTTAAGAATGTAAGAATGAATTAAAAATATAATAGCTGCACATTGAAAGACCCTATCAGGGATTTACAAGCCCTCAAAAGCTTACATGTAGATGCACTGCATGTTTATGTAAGGTCATATTTGAAATATATATATATATATATATATGAATCGTTTATCTTTAATGAACTGAAATTAAAAGTGACAACTCATGGTACACTGTAGTCCAGTATACAATTAAGAAAAATTACATGAGATCTGAAATATATACATGTACCTTTATCTCTTAAAAATTTAATCTAACGAGCTGAAACCAATACTATATATAGTATAGTATATATAATAATTTTATTCTATTTCATGATTATAAATTGGCCTTCAATGAAACATATTCGTTTATTTTTATGGGTACATATATAGTATATTTGTGCTCCTTGAACAATTGGGTTTGCAAGCAATATTGATACCTTCACTAGCAATGAGCAATCGGCCTTCACTGAATGGCTGAGAGCTCATAGCTTCTTATTCTACAATACCAGTAATACTTCAATGCTTCAGTGCACATCATTCATTCATACATACATATACATGTATACGTTTTAGTATAATAATCACCAAAACATGTTTGCTCTTAGTGTACTAAAGGCTTCCCGTGTTGCTATATTGTCTTCAAATTATGAGCTTGGAAAATTACATCTACAACTCTCATTTAAACTCTCATAAGAACAACTTGTTGAGTAGACACGTCAAAGCATGTGTATGCACTTAAGATGCGCAGAGCCATGTTAGACATGAATTCCATCTTATATGTTAATGACATCCTTCATTTTCTTCATATTCCTTATCAGTTAACCTGTAAAATGCAATGTAAATTCTTTTACTTTTAGGTTGATTTTATACATGCTACATTCTAGCTATATATAAGTTATTTTTCCAGATGTTTGGCTCACTTAAATTTATATCTCCTCCATGTATTTTGCCTCTATTGGCAGGGAGGTGGGGCAGTAGAGGGAGCCACATACACCTCTATTGGCAGGGAGGTGGGGCAGTAGAGGGAGCCATATACACCTCTATTGGCAGGGAGGTGGGGCAGTAGAGGGAGCCACATACACCTCTATTGGCAGGAGGTGGGGCAGTAGAGGGAGCCACATACACCTCAATTGGCAGGGAGGTGGGGCAGTAGAGGGAGCCACATACACCTCTATTGGCAGGAGGTGGGGCAGTAGAGGGAGCCACATACACCTCAATTGGCAGGGAGGTGGGACAGTAGAGGGAGCCACATACATAAAGGGACACTACTCTATTGGCAGGGAGGTGGGGCAGTAGAGGGAGCCACATACGCCACAATTGACAGGGAGGTGGGGCAGTAGAGGGAGCCATATACACCTCAATTATTGTACAATTTCACATTAAAAAAAAATGTTTTGAGTAGTTCAGATTATGTGATATGTTTTAATTGTATTGCATGAAAGCTTGTTGCTATGAGGACTGCCATTGTTTAAGCTTCTATATTAATGACATGATAGTTTGTTGTTTGTAAGTATACTGCATGTAGAAGGATAGATTATGTTGTATTCTTGTCATGAATCCCATACTTAAAACAGGGTATTCTTTGATAGTACGTGCCTTGGTTTGGTTTACTGAGTGAAATGGGATTTGTTTATGCAAGGGTCATTTTAAGTGGAACCAGTACTTTATCATGTGTGTTGTTTAGAGCCCCCACCCATCCCCTTTATCAATAGTTGTCTATAAAGACAGGCCAATGCTGTTGTATAAGAATCATTGTGCTAATGTTTGAAATTCACATGGTAAGACTCAGTTAAAGGATATTTTACTTTACCCCCCCCCCCCCCTCTCTCTCTGGGAGAAAAGTACATCTTATATCTTACTCAGTTAATTATTGAGAAGCAGTGAGTACTTTCCATCCCAATGAAGGCGCAGTGCTCATAATTAAAATTTTAAAAATATTACAACATTCATTTAAATTGTGGTTTTAAAAAAATGGTACATTCCACAATATGGATTGAATTAAGTACTGGTTCTTGACAGTTATATCATTACATGCATTGGTGTTTAAGATGCAAAGAAACTATTTTTGCTACTCTAGTTTTAAGAGAATATTGTCAAATATACATACAATTTGTATCTTTAAAAGAAAAAGATTTTATGTTGCAAGTGTTTAAAACAGATGTTTTATAACTCACCATTTTTATTGTACCAAGTAAGTGTACATAATGAGTTTGATACAAACGGGTAAAACATATTGTGGTCTATTTTCATGAAGCATGAGTTACTCTCAGTCTACATTTAGATGTAGACCAGGATGAATATTTTGAATATTCAAAATGTTTGTTTTGACAATAAAACAGCAAATGAGTGTGAAGTAGGTTGCACTGTTCATATTGCCTGACTGTGTGCCAAGACATCTCTCAATGTCTATTCATTTTCAGGTGTCATATTTACAGAGATACATGTATATAGATACATATAGCATTTCGGTTTAAAATGTCAATGTATACCATGTAGTGTCATATATTTCAGAAGGTGTTGTCTACATTTCTTCATTATTAAAATCAGAACCAACACCCACTATTGATTAGCTTTGTGCGTATGGTGGTGGATTAATGTCGTGGGAGCATTTCAAACTGCCTATGATAAAGAAATGTTTTCATTTCACTTTCAGGGATATCAGGGACAAGGCATTTTTGAGGCCGTTATGCAAAATGATGCATTAACATCTAAACATTGAGGTTGTATTGGGATGGGGATTAACCGTAGAGCTACCATAGGTGTTCCAACCGTCCGAACAGAGTTTGTTATATATTTTGAAGAAAAAAAAAAAAAATCATGCTTTTTTAATTTCAAAATAAAATATGTGAATTTGGATACGTGTATCTTGAAACGATATTTGTAATGAAAAAAGTAAATGGAAACGGGTTCAAATGTGTAAAAAAAATTATTGAATACATATAATAATAATGATAATAATTGTGGGTTCTTATAAAGCGCTCATGTCTGTCAAACTTGACACTCTTGGCGCTCCACAGATTTTATTTTATTGTTGATAGATGTTTGTAAATTTGTTGTCATTGTAAGGATGAAAAGCATTGATCAGAGTAGAACCAAGAGAATAGTTTGAAGCAGTGATTTCTTGCAGATATTTAATACCTTGATGTGTTCATTTTGCAAGTGCCCCAAAACTGTAACAAGATATTAACAGAACATCAACATTGCTTACATGTACTTTTCAAATGCTTTAACATATTTACCATACCTTGTATACCAAAATATTATGCACAAACGAGCTACCGGTAAACATTTGTGCTTGGTGTGCTAAATTTGATGTCAAAACTTTTGTAAAATACAAGAGAGTTTATAACAGAATTTGAATGTACTCAAGGTCACAAAGGATGTTAAGTCATCAGATTTGATCAATCTGATAAGAAGTGAGTTTACTCTTACTTCAACATTTTGTTCAGTTGTGTACCTCTGTTCATAGTCAACTTAAAAAAAGATCTTGTAGAAATTCTGCAGATTTCTACAATAATTTGTTGTATGCAAAAAGCAGACAATGTATTTATCACTTTATTAATTTCCAAGCAGCACTCTGGTGGGCAGGGGTTCAGACAAAAGATGTAGACTGATGATGTAAGGGGGGAGTTGTCTTTCAGAACAACTTAAAAGGGTTAATCTTCCATAGAAAACAACCTCCCTGTATATTGCTGCCAGATTTTGCTTTGTACAAAATAGAAAATAATTAAATAAATATGTGGAAGCAGAACAAGGCCTGTGGGAACATTTGAATTTGAACTTGAATTTGAATTTATTACCAACAACACTTCACATTAATGACAGTACATTATATTATGAACAGTCGTACAATGCAAATAATAATACTGATATATGTATACATAACATAAGAGTAATGTTGATTGAACAGTAATGGTTTTAAAACAATATTTAGACAAAGCTCTGCATACTATTAAATGTACAAAAGACATACACATAAATATGTGTATTAATAATATTTAGGCGAAGTTGTTAATGGGAACTAGAAGTTAGCACAAATGCTAACTTCTAGTTTCCATTAAGAACTTCACCTTAATGTTAGTGAAGAAAAGATGTAAAAACCTTTCATCATAATAGAAAATTAGAAGCATGTTCAGCGTTTACCTATCATACATCCTTTTTTGTGTGAAGAACTGTAATATAAGTTTCTAAAAGGCACAAAAGATATAATGTACTTCTCTATCTTAATGTTTTTGTATTATTTTATTTTATATTCCATCCAACAAGAAATGTACTCTACTCTTCTCTCGTCCAGTGTCATAGACAATTAGCATGCATGGAATCAATTGTCATTTCCTTGTATTTTATTTCAACTAAATAATAATGTGATGTGATTGCATTATTTGTTACTGTATTCTCTATCTTGTTCCAGCTGTGTATATAGTCATGATTTTTGGCAGTAATATGAATTGTTACATTTTGTAAAGTGTGTTAATGCATAATCATCGCCAGTTTCTTAGCCAGACTTAGCCTTTACCCTATATATTTGTTTTATAAAGGAAATAAAGCTTGAAGTAAATGTCTTTAAAGCTAATGTCTGGCTCTGCATGGAATTCGTAAGCGCAGGGGTATACATAAAATAATACCTGTGAATTTTCCTTTGAAATGATGGATATACTCTTGTGCTATATATGTCTTTAGTATTGACAACATCTTGAAATGAACCAATCATCATACTTATGCACAACAATTGCAATGCCTTCGGTTTGAGCTACTCAAGGCAGTAGTATTTTTGTAGACATGTATTTCCTCCATGAAATGACTCGCCAATCTGAAGCAATTTTTTGCCATCTCAACTCTGTGTAAATCAATTACCTCCGGTGATACCCATTCATCAAAGTAATATGACATTTTGTAAGAGAAGTAATATGCATGAATTAAATGGTGAGTTTAATACTGTTGTGTTTATACAATGTTTTCAGGATGGCTTGTAGCCTTCAATCACGCCAGCCTCTGCTGCCTCCCCTCTAACCATGACAACGTTAAACATCCCTATGATAAAGGACACTTGGCCTGTCCTCATCAACTCGAGATTGCCAAATAACCCGCTATTTTACAGGGGCGGATCTAGCTTTTTGCTAAGGGGAGGGGGGATTGTCCCAGCAAAATTTGAAAATCGTGCTGACCAATATTTCGCTCGATTGGGGGGGGGGGGGGGGGTAGTGAGTACTCTTTTATTTTGCCCCCCAAATTTCAAAAAAGTGCCGACCAATATTTCTGGGGGAGGGGGAAAAGCACTCCAAACAAAAACAAAAACAAAAATCATTTATCCAGCTAAAATTAGCGGAATGTTTGGTCGAGATAATCATCCCAAGATATCTTGGGCTAGTTTGCAATATATCCTGCTATGTGTCCGGTGCGTTTTCACCAGCCCAAAGACTCGCACTATGCGCGAACGCTGAGCAAAATATCGAGGTCGAGTATCGAGCTGATGAAGCCGCGATTTGTAACTTCGGGCTTATTTCGCAAATCAGAAATAGCGGGCTATTTGGCAATCTCGAGCTGATGAGGACAGGCCTAATGTGCCGTCCGCGGCGTAATGTGCACGCTGAGTCCCGAGTCACTAGGGTATTCAGCTCTTTGGTTAAGATAGGGGGGCAGTGCATGGAAGCCATGATCGAAGGCTAGCAGATTTGATGTATTTTTCAAGATTTCAAGTAAAGCTCACAAGTACCTCTTCTTTTCATCATGTTACTTTATATTTTTATTATGATTCTAAGAATATGCATATTGAAAGAAGAGTATATGAATAAATGAATATTCAGCATAAGAATATGGTGTTTCAATGTATAGTGTGTATTGGAGAGCAATTAAAACAAAAGCAGTAGAAGAGAGTGTGTCACAATTGGAATTGGCAAGTGAATCTAAGTGTAATATATTTACACTAAAGGTTAAATCCGATGATATTTTTGCTGCAAATTAAAAAAAAAATGTAAACGATGAATCTGTTGATGTGCTGTTTAGAGCAGTTAAAGTTCAGAAGGGTAGTGATTTGACAAAACATCTGATGATAATGTTCAACTTTTAGAATACGGTATGAAAATTCATGAAACAATTGATGATAACAAGTCATCAAGAAATTGTGAAAGAAAATCCAAACCTTGGTTCAATCATAATTGTTGCAGCTTTAGAAATTAGTATTTCAACCTGAAAAATCTTCAAAAGAAAACTAAAACGAAAAGTATTTTTGAAGAACTTGAATTAAAAAAAATCCTTTGTACGGCCATGCATTATGGCTCAAGGCATGGACACACAGAAGATTTTTGTTCTGTTGGGGACGTGAGGGTGCAAAGAGGTCACAAACAATTGGACTTTGATTATTTATTGCTTTGCCTCACTATTTATAAACGCAAAAAAACTAAATTTAGCTAACGATGAGTTGATGAAAGAATGATTTGTATAATTACTATTACCCTACCGGATACCAATGCGCATGCGCTGGTTTTCTTTACGAGTGCGCATGCGCAGGTTCCCAAAGTCTGCTCCCTCGCTATCCCACTGATCTCTACCCAATTATCTGGATTGCGCATTAGCCCATACACACTGTACAAACAGTAGACGCGAGTGAGCGGCCATTATACCACTCACAAGATAATGCGGACGCGTCGGGAAGCACCGCATGCGAAGCACGTAGCTTGTGTGTTATAATTGCATTTACTGTCCTGCTTCTCTTAAGACCTACCTGTATTTCTCCTTTTTTTTCCACAGCATTTGGTAGAACATTAGATGTAACCTTTTTGCCCTCCTTGCCTTTGTCTAACATCACATTTTATTTGTTATTTTTCTCTTTCTTTCACCTTTTCTTCCTCATCTGTTCTCATGTCTCACTGGGACTGATTTTTGATTCTCAGAGCTCAAAGTTTAGGCTGTCTGCATTCGACTCTATTATTACATACAGGTTTGTTCCAATACACGTAATTAACAAATTTTATTCAGATTTATTACGCTTCTAATGTACTTTCCATTGTCGCATATGATATAATAGTTATTGTGTTATGATCATACATGTATTTCCACTTCTTTTCAAATTCTCTCTCATTTTTTTTCTCAGTTTTCTCCACAGCTCTTTCACACTATAGGTGCCTCACACAAAATACTCATGTTCTTGTTTTCACTGCTCTGAAATTATTTCTCGCCAAATCTTTCATACAGCCTAGTTTTAAAACTTCTTCCAACCACAAAATGCCACATTCAACTCACATTCACACCTATTTCCTCAATCCTCACACTTACAACATCAACAATGATATTTTCATTTTTTAAATTATGATTCTTTATTACTAATATCATATTCATGTAATTCTCAGCAAGCTCTTCAACATACCCAGCAGATGATTAATGAAGTCATATCATAAACAAACATAGGTTTAAAAAGATTAAGATGTCCTGCTCTGGTTCATTAGACTAAATTACTTGTGAATTTGGTACTTAATCCTACAATCATATATTCCTGGATACCACAATCCTCATAATATGTAAAATGTAAGGACTCTCAGAATCATAAGAATATGTAAACTAACCAATTTTTCTTTAACATAAAGCAAAGTAATAAAACATCCACTGACTCAATATAGGGAATATTGACATGTCTGTCTCTGTATCTGTTATAATCTGATTAACTCGAAACCCTACATCCTTAATTCAATGATAAAAAATCAATAGATTGGCATGCATACTTGAGAAAAACATTTTAACAAATCTGGGAGGAAACTTTTAAGGTGTGTTATGAATGGGATTGATCGCCTCATTTTCATTCGAAGAACTAAGGACAATCTTTGCAGAAATCAAAATGTCTAGCTCTTACTGATATCCATCACATTTGTTTGAAAATTAATACACTGTACCAAGTGGATAGAGTACATCTTCACATGCATATTTAAGTGTGTAAAATACAATAATGAATACATGCACTTGTAAATAATTTCATGTACATGTAGGAAGCAAGTCAGATACTCTCACAAAGCATAATGTATTGCATCAACCAAAGCAAAGAAATAGTCCCATATTTCAAATTTATGAGTTAACTCTGTGTACCTAAACCAATGTAATTTACTTTCTCTCTCCTGATGCATGAAACATTCATAAAACTTTGAGCAAGTACATAACTAGAATACTAGAGTCCATGGTATTTACAATGGAAATATACTTCATTCACAATGCATGACATGCATATAATAGAGAACAGCTTAAAATGTACCAATCACTAAAAAATATTTTGCTCTGTACATTAGAGGTTCCATGTCACTATATACCATATTCGAAATGTGAGCTTCAAATGTTGTTTCTATAACGAGATATTGCAAGTTAAGATATAATCCCAATAAACGAAACAGCGACTTGTGAGGAGACTCGTTCATGCACCCTTTTGCCTTTTTTAGAATAATGGCCCGTGCTGAACCAAATGCAGGAGTTGGGTTCCGTGCAAGGGAGTTTTATGTTATCCTTTATAATCTTCATACTCATTAACCGTACAGTCAACCCACAGAAGGACAGGTAAAGTGTTTTGAGGTTGATTTTATACATTCCAGCCGTATACAAGTTATTTTTTAGGTGATTGGTACACACTAAAGCAAATAACGGAAACTGCACCATACTAACATGAAGACAACATACAGCTTCAAAGAAAAGCCTGATAACAGCCTCTTTCTTTTTGGTATACAAAAACATGTCCTGTCCAGACAGATACGTGTAGGCTTCTTGGAGAAATTTCCTCCACAACTTCTCATTTTCCTTCCTCATTGGAGCCTTGAAGTTACGGGCCAGTGGGTTCCTTGAATTCATGATGTCAAAAAGATGATCAATGTAACGGATGAATTTAATGGTAGCTTCTGATCCCTTGAATTGAGGTAGATGAAGCTCTTTGTTGCAGAATTCTATTGCGTCTGTCACACTACTGCTTAGAGCTTGGGCTGCAAGGTTAACTTTCATTTTTTGCTTTTCCCAGTGCATGTGTGCTGCCCTGAGCCTATTGCCAAGTCGAAGCCCTTCCTCGTCTTGGAGTTTATGAAGTTCCTTGATGAATGTCCACGAGATCTTCCCCCCCTCACGATCTGTGATGATCCATCCAGATGCCAGTGTGTTCCGGATAAGCTTAAGCATGTGGCATATATCTAGGAGGACATGCACGCGTTGATTCGAGTCTGCAGGGTGAGGGAAGCTAGGGTCCATTGTTGGTAGTTTCATTGCTGCTCCCAGCTCTTCCATCATTTTGAAATGACAGGATGGACCGTCACATGTCAGTGAGACACAGTTGACGCCGACATCATGGAGACGTGTCAGGCATTGCTGGACAAGGTTGGCCCTTTCTGCTAAAGAAAAACCGTTCACAAGGAAATACCCGACCGGAAGCTTCCAATTGCTGTTCAGAGCCACAACCATCAGAACGAGAGCATCATGAGCAGGCGGAGTTGTGTCATCTTGAATATCGACGCCTATGTCTACATATCCGTGAAACTTTGAGCCGTCCCATTCAATATGTTTCTTGATGGCCATCTCATCCATCATGAGGGCACAGACAACTTCATTTCCTTTGTCCTTGGCTTGCTCTACCTTCAGCCTCAGAGCAGAAAACGACTCCTCAGTGAACCCTGGTTCCCCTTTTACTCCAGAGTACCACTGCCTGATAACTGATGGATGGGGTAGGGCAAAGTTGAAACATTTTCTCACATATCTGTATGCTTTTGCACTATAAAAGTTCAAAGTTAGTGCAAAGGCTCTCAGCGCTGGGGGATATGCTTTCCTACTTAGTTTCCCACTGGACTTATCTGCCACCATCCTTTTCATTATATCTGCTGGGACATCCGAAAAAGTCTTTGAAAGGATTTCTGCCCCATTCGCTGAAAGCATGTTTTTGTCCCTCAATGTGTCCACAACCTCCTGCAGATCTGTGACTTTCTTTCCCAATCTACGCGACTTTTGCTGCAGGGTCTTCACCTTCTTCTGGAGATGATCAATTTGGTCTACAGCTACATCTAGCTTCCTTTTTACTGCTCTAGGACTTTGTAGTGTAGAGTAGGAGTGATCTGTATATATGCTGGATGACTTGGGTGACTCTGGCGTGGCTTCCGTTTCTGCTTTTCCAACGTCTGAGTTCCTTGGCTTTGGTGGTTTTCTGGAAGCTTTTGTGATCTGGAGGGAAAAGTATGAGAAAATGTAATATAAATATAACCTTACAAAAAATGGCAACAGGAATCAAATTTTTGACTTATCATATCTAAGGACTCTTTTTTTTTTTTAATTTACATCAAGATACTAATAAAATGTACACCACATTCATAGGATTGCAAATAGCTGTATAACCTTGCATGTTATATTATTTCAGTACAAAAGGAGTGAAGCAAAGCAGAACAAAGCAAAGCAACAACAAAAAAGTGAATCAAGGAAATTTAATTAATTCACATAGGCCTACTCAAGATAACCGGAATAAAAAAATAATAACAAAACAAAGCAAAAACAAATACGCAATCTCAAAACTGACAGTTTTGGGGAAAAATTATATCCATTAAAAAAAAAGCACTTAATTCATATACCAGGTCTTTCATGAGGTTGCGGCTAAAAACATCTTCTATTTTGAAGATTTTTATGCAATTAATTTAGTGCCCTACTAGAACAATATCTGTTTTATTTAGTACTCTTTCAAAGCTTTACTTAAAAGAATTTCTTCAATTTTTCAACCAACGCAACATGGATATCATGTTCATATACTGTTACATGCACTATGGTCTATAATATTGATTCACTACACAGTGGCGGATCCAGGCAGGGGCGCCAAGGGCGCGCGCCCCCTTAATTTTTCTGTTTTGTGAATTTTACTGTGGGAGGGGGGATACCCCCTCCCCTCCTCCCACACCCTCTGCTTCCTTGCTGCTGGCACCCCCCCCCCCCCCCCTCCACATTTCAAATTCCTGGATCTGCCACTGCTATAAAACTAGTTTCATCGTAAACATACATAGGTGAACTCAATTTTAGCAAACATTGTTAGAATTGATAGGAGACATTGTTTGTCACTTCTGGTATATCACTGGTTTATATTCTACCTCCTCCCTCCCCCCCCCCCCCAAAAAAAAGATCAAAGTAATGAATAAGGCATGTTCATTACTTCTTTCTTCTTATTTGGGGGGGGGGGGGGAGAGGAGGAGGGAGAATGTGTGATGGTAATGTAAGATACATACCTTCTGCAAATGGCTTGGAAAATGGAAAATTGTGGGAACGGCATCTTCCTTCAGACGAGTTGTTTGGCCAGTGTTGTCAAAGCACTCTGCTTTAAAGTGGTCAGAACAGAGGACTGACCTCCGGGTTGGTATCCATCGATCCCGCCTCATGTTCACTAACCATACTGCAAGTACCTCTTGACGGCTGAACGGAAACCTGCATACATGTAAGAAATGAAAAAAAAAGGAATAGTGGGGTTCTATGTGACAACAAGAATTACTCAGTCACTTGAATTAACCATGAAGGGACAGGACTCTTCAAGCTATCTAATTCTTAATCTGAATCTCAGCTACAGAGTGATGAAACATTACGAACCTTCGTACATGCAAACTCCACATCAATACTATAATATACACATTCCTCATGAAATTTTGACGTGAAAAAAATGAAAGCAATTTCCAATTATGCAAATATTCTATTTCTATTCTTTTTATCTTTTCAGTTATCAGATTTTCTAAATTTTAAGAAGGCATGGGAGGGAATTGATCCCTTTATCAAACACTGAGGGGGTGGTTTGCACAGTTCACAGTGCTTGGGGATAAGTGATACGAAGGCCTAATTCCAAATTAGTTTGTTGACATCCACTCACAGTCACACGGAGTCGGGCTAACTCGGCCCACGGGACTACTCGGCCCAGCTGGAAAAACTGGGCCGAGATGTCCCGACCTGATTAATCGATCGAGCCATACCAATGTGTATATGTTTGTGCTCTTTGTGACTTAATAATGCCCTTTCCAACCTAAATCTTTAATGGAATTGTGTTAAATGATACTAATGAAGACAATCTATGACTTATCTTTCGGTAAAATGACAAAAAAATGACATTTCGGACAATTTACTCACAGCTCGCAATCCGCATTGCCGCACGTACATTAAATGTGCGTTGTATCTACTCGGACCACTGAAATTCGAGCAGTGTTTTCGTCGGTAAATCACTGCAAAAATATCATTTTTATCTCGTATGAAGGTCTATTTTTTATTCCTGACACAGATTTCATTATTGAGAAGTCGAATATAGTACATTTTAGACGAGATGGTTGATGTTTGTTCACATTCTTTCGTCCTGGCCGTAAATTAGCAGACTACTGCCTAGTGCTACCGCAGCAGCTCAGCTCAGTGTGCAGCTAGCCGTACAGCGCCGCCAGCCGGGTCGGCGGGGGCATTCACTGACTCGGCGCCCGTACCGGGCCGCTGCACTGCATTGCATGATTGTGCTGCCCAATTTGATCGAGTGACGTGAGTATAACTAATCAAACTAGATCTATATCTACTGTATTATCATTATTCATTCCGAGTAGAATATCCAATTTGATATAGTGAGTAAACTAGACCTAGATCTATATCTACTGTAGCTACATCATTATCATATACTAGATTAGTCATTCAGAGTAGAATATTCAATTAATGAAGGAATGGAATTTTTCTTTTTCATAATCAGATAATCATATTTTACTCCTAAAAGCTAAAGACTTGATAAATAGCTAGATCTAACGTAAGGGCCTAGCCTAGTACTGTAAGAGCTGAAGAATCGCCTTCTTCTTTTATTTTGGAGGGGCATAGCCAGGGGTGGGGGGGGGCAGTGGGGGCGGTCGCCCCCCCCCCCCCCCAAAAAAAAGAGAAAAAAAAAGAAAAAAGGAAGAGGACGTAAGAAGAAAAAGGATTAAGAGTCGAGAACGGTACAACGAAACGTCTTCTTTCTCTAATTATTTAATGAAACATCAAAGCTTCCGCGCTTCGCGCGAGAAGGGGGGGCAGAACTGAATTCAGGTAAAGATGAAGAGTCGAGAACGGTACAACGAATTGTCTTCTTTCTCTAATAATTTATAAAACGTCAATGCTTCCACGCTTCGCGCGGGAGTGGGACACTCGATTCAGACAAGGATCTAGAGTCGAGAACGGTAAAACGAATCGTCTTCTTTCTCTAATTATTTAATGAAACATCAAAGCTTCCGCGCTTTGCGCGGGAAGGGGGGATGGAACCAAATTCAGATAAGGATTAAGAGTCGAGAACGGTACAACGAATCGTCTTCTTTCTTTGATGAGAGGGATGGAGACGAGAGGGATTGGTGAGGGATGGAGATGATGAGAGGGAAGGAGACAATGTTGATGATGTAAGGGATGAAGACGCTGTTGATGAGAGGGATTGGTGAGGGATGGAGACGGTGTGAGGTATGAAGATGATGAGAGGGATGGAGATGATGAGAGGGATGGAGACAATGTGAGAGATGGAGGTGATGAGAGGGATTGGTGAGGGATGGAGATGATGAGAGGGATGGGGACAATGAGAGGGATGGAGATGATGAGAGGGATGGAGACAACGGGAGGGATGGAGACAATGAGAGGGATGGAGATGAGAGGGATGGAGACAATGGGAGGGATGGAGATGATGAGAGGGATGGAGATGATGAGAGGGATGGAGACAATGTGAGAGATGGAGGTGATGAGAGGGATTGGTGAGGGATGGAGATGATGAGAGGGATGGGGACAATGAGAGGGATGGAGATGATGAGAGGGATTGTTGAGGGATGGAGATGATGAGAGGGATGGAGACAACGGGAGGGATGGAGACAATGAGAGGGATGGAGATGATGAGAGGGATGGAGACAATGGGAGGGATGGAGATGATGAGAGGGATGGAGACAATGGGAGGGATTGGTGAGGGATGGAGATGATGAGAGGGATGGAGACAACAGGAGGGATGGAGACAATGAGAGGGATGGAGACAATGAGAGGGATTGGTGAGGGATGGAGCCGGTGTAAGGAATGAAGATGATGAGAGGGATGGAGATGATGAGAGGGATGGAGATGGTGTGAGGGATGGAGACGGTGTGAGGTGATGAGAGGGATGGAGACAATGAGAGGGATGGAGATGATGGACATGATGAGAGGGATGGAGATGATGGGAGGGATGGAGATGGTGACAAGATGGTGGGATGCATGGAGACGTCTCCATCCCTCTAATCATCAATATCGTCTTCATCCCTTGCATCATCAAAATAGTCTCCATCCCTCTTCTCCAATTCTCCATCCCTCACATTGTCTCCATCCCTCACATTGTCTCCATCCCTTTCATTATCAATATCGTCTCCATTCCTCTCATCATCTCCATCACTCACCAATCCCTCTCATCATCTCCATCCCTTACATCATCAACATTGTCTCCATTATGTATTATGCCACGTTGTGGAAATGCAATTTTATTTTTTTAATTCATTATTTATTTATAGTAATAATTACAGGTACACAAGATCAGATATAAATCTGTTAACCCCCAGCCCCCCCCCCCAAAAAAAAAAAAAAAATTTGTAACATGCAGATGACACGCCACACCATTCCTTGTGTTGTGGTATTGGTACGTATTATTTCATATGCAATTTACAAGGCAAAAAAAATCTAAATAAATAAAGTTAAAACAATTAAATAAAAATGAGGACATGTTTGAAAAACACACATAATAGCAATAAACATTATTTGTTTACGACTCCAAGATACAAATTCCAACAATATGACGTCAAGCTGACTCATAATAACAAATTATTATTTATTTATTATTTATTTATAGTATACATATTTATACAGGTACACAAGATCAGATATAAATCTGTTAACCCCCAGCCCCCCCCAAAAAAAAAAAAAAAAAAAAAATCCAAAAAATTGTAACATGCAGAGACCAGCACAGATGACACGCCACACCATTCCTTGTGTTGTGGTATTGGTACGTATTATTTCATATATGCAAGTTACAAGGCAAAAAAAAACCTAAATAAATAAACAAAGTTAAAACAATTAAATAAAATGGAGGACATGTTTGAAAAACACACATAATAACAATAAACATTATTTGTTTACGATTCCAAGATACAAATTCCAACAATATGACGTCAAGCAGACTCATAATAACAAATGATAAGCAGGTGTAATCGTGTATTAATTTTATGCCACGTTGTGGTAATGTAAATTTGTTTTTTTTATTTATTATTTATTTATAGTATACATATTTATACAGGTACACAATATATCAGATATAAATCTGTTAACCCCCAGCCCCCCCCCCCCCAAACAAAAAATAATATAAAAATTGATTTTGCTCATAGATCTTTGCCTCTGTTGCTGATTACATACCCGGCCGAGATGGATGGGAGGTGGGGGGGGGGGGGGAGCTGCCTTTTAGAAATTTGAGGAACGGTTAAATTAATGACCAGTTGACCAAAGGTCCAGGAGAAGGCTTACAAGAATTAAGATCCCCCTGCCCAGGGGCGGCCGAGCGACTTCCAAAGTGGGGGGGGGCACCAACAAAAAAGGGCACTTTCTGGAGAAAAAAAAGGGCACCTACAGTGGGAAATCTCAAAGCGAAAATATACAATTTTTTAGACATTGGTATATACCCCTACATTGTGATTACATTATCAGGGATGATTTCAATATTTGTTTCTCTTCATACATCATACAAGATATCGTTTAAGCATCATACTTTACAGTTGGGTGTGATGTCTGAATATGCATTTATGAGCGAGCGAAGCGAGCGTGAAAATTTTCAAAGATCTATGAGGTCGCAGTGCGAAAAATTACATCTTATAAAGAGGAAAAAAGCCAATCGTGATGGGGTTATAAGCACATTCTCATAACGGAAGACTGAAAAGACCTTTGATAAGTAACATAATTATATCATCTTTAAATGCGAGCGAGCGCAGCGAGCGAACTTTGGGGGAAATTGCTCTTAGTCGCCTTAAATAAGGGGCACGTTTAATGATTACATAAAAAGGGGACAATTATCGAAAGGGATAAGACACTTATTATATTATTATAAGAGGTGAAAATGAGGCATTTTTTCACCTGAAAAGAGGCACTCACCAGTGATGACAAAGAGGCGTTTACGAAAATGGGAAATAGGCATTTGTTGACGGAAAAGGGGCACCCATCAGATTTTGATAGGGGCATTTATAAGAGGTGAAAAGGGGATAGTTCCCTTATTAGAAAGGAAAAGGGGCACGTATCATTATTAAAAGGGGAATTATCAGAGTTGAAAAGGGGCACTTATAATAATGGAAAATGTGCATTTGTTGAATGAAAAGGGGGCACCGTTCAGATTTTTAAAAGGGGCAGTTATGAGAAAGGGAAGGAACTCTTTCTTTTTAATGGGGGCACTTATCATAAGGAAAAGGGGCACTTATTAGAAAATAAGAGGGGCACATGTTAAAATGAAAGGTGTACTCATCCGAGTTTAAAAAAAGGGGATAGTCATTAAAAGGAGAAGGGGCACTTCTTACAAAGGAAAAAAGGGGAAGTTGTCAAAGTAAAAGGAGCACCTCTCAGTTTTGAATAGGGCAATTATCAGAGGTAAAGGGGGCACTTATTAAAAGTGAAAAGGGGCACTTCTCGTACCTGAAAAGAGGCACTTACTAGAGATTAAAAAGGGCACTTATTCAAGATTATTTCAAGATTCATGAGAATGGAAAATGGACACTTATTGCAAAGGAAAATGGGAACGTGTCGAAGGAAAAGGGGCACGTGTCAAAAATAAAAAAGGGCACTCGTCAGAGGTGAAAAGAGGGAAGGGGCACTTTTACTAAGTAATAGGGGCACTTGTCAAATGAAAAGGGGCACCTTTCCTATGTAAAAGGGGCACTTCTTACAAAATAAAAGGGGCACTTTTCCTATGTAAAAAGGGGCACTTTTGGGGTATCTGAAAAAGTGGGGGGCACTGTGCCCCCCCCCCCCAGGAGGGCCGCCTCTGCCCCTGCCCCTCCATGCACCAGCACGTCATTGCAATATCATGTCTTAATTGCTTTGATTCCCAGAAAAAGGGAACAAAAAGGAGATTTTTTGGTTTGTTTGGGGGGGGTGGGGGCTGCATTATTTATACAAAAAAATTGAAGCCAATACCTTCTTTTCGTAGAATTTTTTTGAAGCAGCCCCCTCCAAAAAAATAAGGCGATTCTTCAGCTCACTTCTCTTACAGTACTAGGCTAGGCCCTTACGTTAGATCTAGCTTTTTTATCAAGTCTTTAACTTTTAGGAGTAAAATATGATTATGAAAAAAGAAAAATTCCATTCCTTCATTAATCGGATATTCTACTCTGAATGACTAATCTAGTATATGATAATGATGTAGCTACAGTAGATATAGATCTAGGTCTAGTTTACTCACTAAATCAAATTGGATATTCTACTCGGAATGAATAATGATAATACAGTAGATATAGATCTAGTTTGATTAGTTATACTCACATCACTCGATCAAATTGGGCAGTACAATCGGTGCCGTACAATCATGCAATGCAGTGCAGCGGCCCGGTACGGGCCCCGAGTCAGTGAATTCCCCCGCCGACCCGGCCGGCGGCGCTGTACGGCTAGCTGCACACTGAGCTGAGCTGCTGCGATAGCACTAGGCAGTAGTCTGCTAATTTACGGCCAGGACGAAAGAATGTGAACAAACATCAACCATCTCGTCTAAAATGTACTATATTAGACTTCTCAATAATGAAATCTGTGTCAGGAATAAAAAATAGACCTTCATACGAGATAAAAATGATATTTTTGCAGTGATTTACCGACGAAAACACTGCTCGAATTTCAGTGGTCCGAGTAGATACAACGCACATTTAATGTACGTGCGGCAATGCGGATTGCGAGCTGTGAGTAAATTGTCCGAAATGTCATTTTTTTGTCATTTTACCGAAAGATAAGTCATAGATTGTCTTCATTAGTATCATTTAACACAATTCCATTAAAGATTTAGGTTGGAAAGGGCATTATTAAGTCACAAAGAGCACAAACATATACACATTGGTATGGCTCGATCGATTAATCAGGTCGGGACATCTCGGCCCAGTTTTTCCAGCTGGGCCGAGTAGTCCCGTGGGCCGAGTTAGCCCGGATTCAGTCACACTTATGAGAGGCATAGGCTATAAATTATGTGCATCCCATGTGCAGCTTTGTGGTTCAATTACCACTTTTCATAAACCACAGAGCTTCACTGCTAGCCCTGCCCCTGGTCCGGTCTGGATTGCACTCAGTGACTCGACACACATATGCCAGGTTATTTTGGACATGGTGATGAAATTCATGGATTCTGAATCGGACTTCAAGTTTTAAATTTGAGTTTGCTTCACTGATATTGAAATTACTTAAACAGTCACAAAATTACCTTTTTGTTTGAGATCTTATTTTGGAAATTAGTCTAGTGTGTCTAGTGAGTTAGGAGCCGTAACTGGCGTAGGATATAATATTGAATAATAATAATAATAATAACATTGAATAATAATGAAATTAATGTAGTGGGTATTGGTGGCGTGACATCTCAATTTCTCAATCTAATTCTAGAATAGCGTCCGTACCAACACAAAACACTACATGTGGGTACACACACAGTCGTACAAGCCACACCACTCTATGACAGAGCAGGTGATTTATCTTTAAAATTTCTTACATTACTACGCATTATGAGTCGTACTTACAGGTGAAATGTTCGTCCACAACCTTTGAACTGCCGATTTGTGCAGTTTACAGCTGCACATGCGGGCATTTTCCGTCAATTTATTCACGAGTCTCAAGCGATGAATTACATATACAACAAGTAGAAAATAGCGTTCGCTCGATGTTTTCTGTGCGTGGTAAAATGGCGGCCGACCAATCCGACCCGCGTCACTGTGAGTGGCCAATCGGATATCCAGATAATTGGGTAGAGATCAGTGCGCTATCCTCATCAATCAAAGGCTAATTTCGAATATGACATCATATACGGAAGCTCGCAAAGAGGTCACAAACAATTGGACTTTGATTATTTATTGCTTTGCCTCACTATTTATAAAGGCAAAAAACCTAAATAAACTGATATTTGAACCCTCTCTTTAACTCCAAATAGACCGGGATGCAAAGCCCAAAAAGTCGATTTCTTGTGACCACCGTTAGACAACTACCTTATATTCTCAGATATTATGTATAAATATTATAAATGTCTTGTCTCAAACTCGACAAGCGTGAAAATGGAACATTTTTTAGTAATTTGAAAAAAACCGAGAAAAATATTTATTTTTTCAGCAAGATCGTAAGCCAACCAGCTTGCGCGTTTCATCCGATTTGGAAGGGTGAATCCTCTCTCGACCAATCGCATCACTCGTTGCAAATCACCTTCACTGTACAAGATGGACGCGTACATGTCTTCATCATTGCGTCGGAAGCTGATGATTCTGAGGGGAAAACTTCTTTTTACTGTTTCATGCACGCAATCGAAACCCATGAACGAGTTATTCCCTTTTTAGAGAAAAACTTCAATCAGTTTTTAGAGTGTTCCACCCTATGGAAAGAGCTGAAGAATCGTCCAGAAAGTGTCATCGCAACCAAAGCAGACGATGCAATGAGTGACGATGTATGCACAACAACAAGGTGGGCTATGTACTAATGTAGCTGTATGTTATGCACTAGCACTTGCATGGCCTTTGTTTGGCAAATAGTGGCATGATGCCATGTTTAGACAATAAATCGAATCATGTTCGTACCAATACGATATGATGTGTAGATGTGATATTTATTGTGTTTTAGTATTACTGCAATTTAGGTGTCTAAAATTGTACCTGAATTGCATTAACCTACAGAGCAGAGCTAGAGTAGGCTAGAGTACGGAGTAGGGCTAGACTCTATAATTCATTCACAGTAATGTAAATTTGTTCTGGTTTAAACTCGTTTAACGTCTGACATAATTAAGGTATCTGTGACCCCGAAATAACATTGAAGTCAGTCAGGTCACTAGCTGTAGAGCATCTACCAATACCATCCAAGTTTGTTTACAAAACGGGCAAATGATCGCAAAGTCATTACAATTTTGCAAGCGAAATAGACCGACAATATATGGATTCTTAATCTCACTCCACCACAATTCGAGCTGTATGAAAACTTATATCATATTCATGTATAAACATCACTTGCGATGTACATTGTAGTGCACAAATAGTATGTCACTTTTCCAATTTGCCAATAGC
Organism: Strongylocentrotus droebachiensis; assembly: GCA_035222895.1. NCBI lineage: Eukaryota > Metazoa > Echinodermata > Echinoidea > Camarodonta > Strongylocentrotidae > Strongylocentrotus > Strongylocentrotus droebachiensis. Next base: position 57,514 of record JAVYIG010002166.1, read on the forward strand.
TTGTGGAGGTTAAGGAGAATTCTTATAATTCGAGCTGTATTAACAGAACTTGTTTAATTTCAAGTATCATTACCATATATTAATCTTTTTAAGTATTCAAACCAATCGCGATGTACTGCAAGAATAGTACGGTATGTGACTTGGTAGAGAAATCTTCTATTTCGATGTTGTAAATTAACAGAAAACCAATCCACTTGTTTTTTTTCTTCTTCTTCAAGATAATCTGCCATTCTGCCTCCTTCAATACTGAAGATTCTTGCTGATGCCATATATATACTTTGCCTGATTGGGGTATGCGGGTGGACCACTACACCGGGGTTTCCTCCTACTCTTATACGAATAGTGCAATGGGTTCTTAACGTGCAAGGGTGTGACTTTCCTGTACACGGGCCTCCATTTAAAGTCCTATCCGAGGGATGGATTGTTTTCCACTTAACATAGCCTGTGTCTATGAAACAAGGGGAAGGTCACGTTTACACACAACGCAGGCTTCAGTCATCCGCCTGGGTGCATGGGATTCGAACCAGAGATCTTTGGTTTGACAGGCAGACGCTTTACCGACTGAGCCATCCATCTCGCTTCCTATAATTCATGTATCACAATCACTTGTGATGCACTGCAAGAATAGTATGTCACTTGGTAGATAATTCTTATATTTTGAGTTGTATTAACATATATCTACAATTCTACATGTATGTTTCAAAATCCCTTGCGATGAAGGCAGTAAGAATAGTTTGTCATTTTTCCAATGACTCGTAAAAGTGGTAAATTCTTATAGGTTTTTTTTAAAAGCTGTATTAACAGAACACCAATTCACTTGTTTTATATTCATGTATCAAAATCACTTGTATAAGTGTATAAATCAATGAAGAGGTGATATTCTATTTTTATTTGAGCATGTTTATCATGGTCAATATATCATTATTTGAATATTCATTGCTTTAATCACACTTCTATCTAAGTTCTTGCACAAATCTTCCTATTATTTGCCTATATTTACAAGTAGCTTGGTATTAAAACGTGAGCGAAAGAAATTTTCAACTAGATATTTTGTTTTGCAAGAAATACCAGTTTGTCTTAATATTGTGACGATTTTGACACGGTTTCATATTAATTTATATTGGAATTTATCTGTGTCCTTAGAAAAATTATATAATGCTGAAGATTTTTGTACGTACATGTATTGCATACTTTATATTTATGTTTTGTTTACCGGTATATGTATGTTGATAGTTATTCAAAGCTAATGTATTATGTGGTTGACATTGATACACATGATTAGTATGTGGACACATAACTTTATTGTTACACTACATACTCAATGGATGTGCAACTCAGAATAAGAAGAGAAAGGTTAATGACATAGTATCTCATGAAATGCTGTTAATGAAGAAAAGCTGAAAACGTAAAATAATAACTACATGCATTTATTATGTGTCAAATGTGCAAGTTATGATAATGTTCAGTACTGTTATCAATATTATACAAATTGAATATGATGATGCTTTTGTCCTTGTGTGGATACTTTTTGTCATTCAGTCAAAATTATTTACGGTCTGCGATGTTGCAGGGGGGGAGGGGGTTGAATTAGGCAAGAAAGGAAGATTGAGATAGAGAGATAGAGATTAAAGAAACAATGAGTGAGATAGAGAGAGAGAGAGAGAGAGAGCAAAAGACAGAGTGAATGTATAGAGAGAAAAAATCAGAGAGAGAGAGTCAAGGAGGGGGGGAGGGGGTGACATGAGAGTAAAATGTGGGTGAAGGATACTTTGGAAAAGAAGATCAGAGAGTCAAGGAAAAGAAAATGTGATGAGCATATACACGTATCAACACAAAGCAATGGTGATAGTTTAAAATAATATAATCATCCTAATATTAATAAAAATTACTTCACTAATTATAATTAAATCAAGATCTATATAATTTATCATAAATAACACTTTCATGTTCATATCAATATATCATCTTTATTGTTAGTATTATCATTGTTATCATGCTTATTATAGTTATTATTTATGTTATTATTAAATTAGATCAGTATCATCATAATCATGATTGTTGGTCTAATTATATTCATTAAGTAAAAAAAAATTAAAAAATTGCAGCAACCCCCCTCCCCCCCCCCCCAAAAAAAAAAAATCCCTCGCATAGGATGTAAAGCTAAGCTAAGTTCACACTTTATTCTTTAATCATGTGAATAACAAAGTTCAACATCCTGCACATCACAATATTCACCTCGAAAAAAAAAGGAACAGTAGATCGATATCCACACGCATTGGGCTTATTTTCTCTATTTGGACTCAAGAGGGCGACAAACAAAACTATGATTAATCTAAACTATGATTACTAATTAATGTGCAACTTTCACGCTTGACGAGTTTGTGTGGTTATTGTTCTTATTTTTTTCCATCATTGTGCAAAAATTCAGGTAGTTGCCGCTCGGTGGTCACAAGAACCACAAACTAGAGCACTTTTTGATGTATGCATCCCAGTCTAAAAGTTCTATTAGTATCACGCTGTCTTTACCGATTGAGCTAACGATGAGTTGATGAAAAAATGATTTGTATAATAAGCAAATAACTACCGTTGGTGAAGGTGATGGGACGAACTATCACTTCCGAGGCGATCTGGATGTAGCTATCTTTCCGAAGCGAAGCTGAGGAAAGATAGCGTATACATTCTGATCGACGAGGAAGTGATAGTTTGCCATCGCCTGTAACCAAAAGGTGATTATTTGCTTTATATTCCACATCTAAAACAATTTAACTACAAAAAGAAAAGGACGTGTATGCATCTACATAAAAGACACCATGCCCAAATTCACACCAAAAAAGTGAAACAGTAGTTTAACCCAACCTCTTGAGGGGATGGTGCGCGCACGTGTTTGTTTTAATTGCGCTCATTGGTAATGCGCGCTTAATTACGCCTGTTTTAGTGCGCTTTTGGATAATCTTCAGTGAAAGTGCGTTGCCCTTTGTAGATAGTACCTCTATCTTCGGTGAAAGTGCGTTGCCCTTCGTAGATAGTAGTACTATCTACAAAGGGCAACGAACTTTTTGTTTCTCCCATCAATAATGGGCGATCTATCTTTCATCACGTGATTTACTTTTGACCAATCGTAGAGCAAGATTCTTAGTATGTGGAATATAATTACTATTACCCTACCGGATTCCAATGCGCATGCGCTGGTTTTCTTTACGAGTGCGCATGCAGGTTCCCCAGGTCTGCTCCCTCGCTATCCACATCAATCAAAGGCTAATTTCGAATATGATATCATCTAGGAAAGCTCGCAAAGAGGTCACAACAATTGGACTTTGATTATTTATCGCTTTGCCTCACTATTTATAAAGGCAAAAAAAACTAAATAAACTGATATTTGAACCCTCACGTCAACTCCAAAGTTCTATTAGTATCACGCTGTCTTTACCGACTGAGCTAACGATGAGTTGATGAAAGAATGATTTGTATAATTACTATTACCCTTCCGGATTCCAATGCGCATGCGCTGGTTTTCTTTACGAGTGCGCATGCGCAGGTTTCCGAGGTCTGCTCCCTCGCTATCCACATCAATCAAAGGCTAATTTCGAATATGACATCATCTAGAAAAGCTCGCAAAGAGGTCACAAACAATTGGACTTATTTGATTATTTATTGCTTTGCCTCACTATTTATAAAGGCAAAAAAACTAAATAAACTGATATTTGAATCCTCACGTCACAGGCGCGGATCTACGGGGGGGGGGTTTAGGGGGTTTAAACCCCCCCCCCCCCCCCCCCTTGGGCGGCCCAGAAAAAAAAAAAAAAAAAAAGGGAAAAAAAAGAAAAAAAGAAAGAAAAAAAGAAAGAAAAAAAGAAAGAAAAAAGAACGCACGCTGGAGAGAAACCCTTTCAAGTGCAAATATTGTGAGAAGATATTCAACTCATCTGGTAACTTAACCAAACACATGATAACTCTGGATATAACTGTGTATTAAACTGTTACTTGATTTAAAAAGACGTTATCATGCACTGCTTTTTATGGTCTCCATTGTGTTAATAGATGCCAGGAAAACATCACTTACGGGGTTCAAATAAACACCCCAAAAAAAATCGGCTCGCCGCTTCGCGGCTCGTGGACGATGCTCCGCATCGTCATTATTTTGGTCAAACCCCCCCTTTAGCAAAAAGCTAGATCCGCCCCTGCGTCAACTCCAAAGTTCGGCTTTACCGACTGAGCTAACGATGAAAGAATGATTTGTATAATTACTATTACCCTACCGGATTCCTATGCGCATGCTACTGGTTTTCTTTACGAGTGCGCATGCATGTTGCCCAGGTCTGCTCCCTCGCTATCCCACATCAATCTAAGGCTAATTTCGAATATGACATCATCTAGGAAAGCTCGCAAAGAGGTCACAACAATTGGACTTTGACTATATATTGCTTTGCCTCACTATTTATAAAGGCAAAAAAAACTAAATAAACTGATATTTGAACCCTCACGTCAACTCCAAAGTTCTATTAGTATCACGCTGTCTTTACCGACTGAGCTAACGATGAGTTGATGAAAGAATGATTTGTATAATTACTATTTCCCTTCCGGATTCCAATGCGCATGCGCTGGTTTTTTTACGAGTGCGCATGCGCAGGTTTCCGAGGTCTGCTCCCTCGCTATCCACATCAATCAAAGGCTAATTTCGAATATGACATCATCTAGAAAAGCTCGCAAAGAGGTCACAAACAATTGGACTTATTTGATTATTTATTGCTTTGCCTCACTATTTATAAAGGCAAAAAAACTAAATAAACTGATATTTGAACCCTCACGTCAACTCCAAAGTTTTATTAGTATCACGCTGTCTTTACCGACTGAGCTAACGATGAGTTGATGAAAGAATGATTTGTATAATTACTATTACCCTACCGGATTCCATTCCAATGCGCATGCGCTGGTTTTCTAAAACCACTCGTTTCTCTCCAGACAACTTCTTGCCGTCTTGCCCTTCTTGAATCCTTTTCTTTCAAACTGTTTAAGTCATCACGAGATCGAATTATGTTCTACCGCTAACTCGTCGCCAAACCTCTTGCCATGAACTCTGAAACTCTCTACACATAACTATACCCTATTGTAGAACTGAGAGACACCGCACTTCAATTATTCCCTATATCGTACGACTCCTTAACAACCAACTGTGATTTTAATTATCTTTGTCATGTTTGTTTTTATTTATTTTTGCTTACCATATTATTGTTTTTCATTCTTCTCTTTTCCATTCTTCATTCTTTTATCCTCCCCTCCCATGTACTTTTTCTCCTTCTCTCTAAATCAGCAATTAAAGTACTTACATGCATTATGATTATTATTACAATTTTGATTAATTACAAAAGAGTCATCTCAGAATGAAGTATCTTTTTAATCAATCTTTTTATTCATTATGTTTAGCTTGTATTAGGTTTTTCACACCAATTAACCAATGTATCGGTTATTACAGAATTTTAAAATCACAATTATAGGCATGTATTTTCTGAGGAGAGGGTGGTGTTGACTTTTTGTGACTGCTTTTATTTGTGTTTGCGATGGGATTTCATTTCTTTCATTACCCATTGTCGGTTTAATTCAAAACTGTATGAGTTTTAGAGCTCAATAAGTAATAAGTCTTATTTAGGTATCAACAAAAGCTTATACTCAGAACATAATTGTTTAAATATAAGGTTATACTATTTACAATTGCTATACAATTTCTTTTTGGAGAATTTTTGGGGTACTAACGTTCTTGCTAGATGTTAACCCAATGAAAATTCATGCGTAAACAATTTTCAATATTATTATTCTACTCAAAGAAAAGAACGGGGTGATTTTTTTCCTTTTTTTATACCTTTTTTCCTGTGTTTGGTACTAAATTTGTAGGAAATATATATATATATATATATATATATTTGAAGTCATTGCCAATTTTCATGAGTTCGGCTCATGGTCAATTTTAGTTAAATTGCCCACATTCAAATGTATATAATTCTTTAAAATCATATTGATTTATTTTGGCATGTATTCTTTGGTAGCAAAAATACACCCATCACCCTAGGTAATTAAGCTAAGGGTAATTGCTGGTAAATTTTCGAATTCTCTGTTTTATAAAATCTCTCTATCTTTTATGAGGGAAAAGGTTAAACATGTACCTACAGTCTTCTCAGAAAATACATAGTGCATGTACAGTGTAATTAGTTTAACTTAAATAATTGATATTCCTGTTATAGGCAGTTTAAGACTTTTCAACTGATATCTTGTCATGATCTTGGTTTTTGATAATTAATCGGTAGTGTTAATAGTTTAGCATGGGTTGAGTTACTGAGAGGGCACTGATGTCATGGGGGGGCTGCTGCTCTTATTAATTGAATTAATTGTTTAGACAGATAACTGGAATCTCAAGTTGGAGCATATGTGGGAGGCGTCATATTGCATTCCTTTACTTTTCTTTTCACTCCTTGATGGGATGTCACATATCATTTCAGATACCTCTCCCCCTCCCCCTATATGTATTCCTCTCAAGCAAATCAATCGATAGAGGAATGTGTTATTGGGTTAGTTCAGCAATTACATAATGATGCCTTTTGTCTCAAATGTTCAGACTTGTTGGATTGGATAGGAAAGGATCTTAAAGTATTATAGTTATTTTGGCTCTATGTTCTCCAGTTTCGCTCTGATGAGTGCGAGGTTATGTCTTTTGTATGTCTTTTTTGAGAGGCATGTGCATTAGTCTTTTCTCTCTTTCATAGCATCAACTTGTATTGACATCATTATATTAATTGCAATCATGTGATGTTTAATAACGAGTACATTTGTAGGTCCTATTATAATTTGTTTTTTTCTTTGGTGATGGATCCTTTCTCTGAATGCAATTTGTACTTTATTTGCCTGTATAAACATCTATGTGTTTTTACATTTGTTGTTGTTCAGCTACCCTAAATACCCGACGTTATATTATTACCAAGAATGTGTTTCTTCTAACAATATTGACAGAAGAATTATATCTTTAATAAACGATTTTATCAGTATTGTACTACATGTACTTCAAACTGGATGAGATTTATTCTTTTGCAATTTCATGTCTTTGAATTGTTCGTTTGTGCCATTAAGTCAGTGTAGACAGACGCGGATCCACGTGGCGATTTTTCCGGCCCGGCTCCCCCCCCCCCCCCCCACCCCCTAGTCTAAAAAAATGTTTAAAAAAATAGGATGATAACGTAAGTTTAACCTTTTTTTAAACAAAAACAAAAGCGGCGCCCAAAAAAAAAAAAATTGTTTCGCCCACACCTAAACAAAATATTACACCCCCCCCCCCCCCCTGTGTATTCACCGACTGGATGAATCGCTGCTAAATATTTCCTCACGAATTGGGCCCAAAAGTAATATATTAAAAAAATAAAATATGTGCTCTTACCCCCCCCCCCCCCCCCCCCTCTTATTCACACCCGGCTGAGTCGGCGCTAAATTTTTCCTCTAAAACTGTACCAAAAAACAAAAATGTGCTTCTACACCCAGCCCCCCCCCCCCCCCCGTTTTTTTCATTTTTCACCGGCCGGCTTAGTCGGCGCTAAATTGTTTTCTCAAGATTTGCCCCCCCCCCCCCTCTTTTCGCCGGCTGGGTCCGCCCCTGAGTGTAGACGCCACAATTCTACTGAATGTATGGGCATGGCTAAATTTTATTTTCAATAATCTATAATCATTTTTTGTAATTCTCCTTGATAAATTTCCTAAATTGTTACACGGTTTTAATATAGTTTGTAGATAATCCGTCTTATTTTTAAAAGGGGGGGGCAGTGGCTACAAGAAGCCTCCATTGACAAAACATGGCAAACATATTAAGAACAATCCCTTATAAAAAAGAACCATGGTAACCATGGTAAAACCATGGTACCGCCATGGTACCTGTGGTACTGGTCTCTAACCATGGTACTACCATGGTTATATGACAAGTACCATCGTTTACCATGGTACTTCCAAATTTGTACCATGGTACTCTATGGTACCTGTGGTACTCGTCTCTATACCATGGTACTACCATGCAAGAACCATGGTATTACCACGGTTATATGACAAGTACCATGGTATACCATGGTACTTCCGAATTTGTACATGGTACATTGTGGTACTTATTGGCATGGTTAACCATGGTTCAGTACCATATGTTGTGTTTGTTTTGTTTGTCTGATTGATTTAATTCTGCGTTCAAATAACAAATAGGAGGTTATACATGTTTACATAAGTATTACATAGATAATAATGCCATATAATAGTATATAATAACCTTTGTTAGTATACAATTAATGTGCAGGTATGAGTCGTTCGGTAGGAATCGTTTGCAATTTTTAAAACAAAAACAACAACAAATTACCGAACGCATGAAATCATTTTACCGGACACATGAAATCAAATAACAATACATATAAGAACTATAAAACAAAAATTAAGAATCATTAAGAACAGGATAGAACAAATTATGATTAAAAAATATAAAAAAACAAATGTTAAACAAATAATTAGAAGAATCATAAAAAACATTATTATTATGATTTTTTTATTTTATTATTAGAATTGTAGGGAAAAACTATATCGCGTGTATCCAGTAAAATTATGTAATTTTATATAGTTTTCTAAGATTTTAGTTTAAATGAAAAACTGACAATTAAAAAGTAGGCCTATACAGCTAGGAATCTGACTAAAATTTAATATATGCATTAATGCAGTTTAAGACTTGTGCAATTTTTATTACGGGAAAACAGGAGTGGAAAAGTCAACTTTCATTTGGCCATTTATCAATAGTGTGTAAATGTAGAAATTGTGCAACAGCTTGAAATATCATAAAGAAGGTCTGCACAAGTCAAGACTATATACCAACAAGCCCCAGCCCCACACAACCAGCGCATGCAGCTACAGCTACACAACCATGGAGCAGCCATTTTGTGTGCCGAGGATCGCTGTACGTGCAGCAGTGATGATGCAGTGTATGTGTATGCTGTGTACATGCAGCAGTATAGCTAGTAGTACGTGCACTGCTCACAGTCCAGCTTCATGCCTCGTGTACATCTTGGTGTTTTAGATCTGCAAAATCATGCTGAATTCTGTTTTTCCCGGCTAATATACAACAGTATGGGTAAGTTTAAGAATCATTTACTTTATTTACAATATGTAGATAGATCTAGTCGATGTCTAGATAGTTATTTATGACATTGTCAACTGGGACTTCAAATACCTTCGACAGGATAACAGTTAAGAATGAACATGTTAATCAGAACACTGTGCGCTCAGAAACATCAGTATTAAGCGCCTAATAAATGTTATGTATTATTATTATTATTATTATGTATGATCCCATGCACGTAATTTGTTGTAGTATATCTTGATGGGTTTATGGGGCATCTCATTCAAAGCAAAGTTTGTCCATTTATATACACATTGTCATTAACTCTACTGTTAGTATATAGTGTCATTGTTCGCAGGATTGAATGTTTTATTCTTTTTAGAAAATAAATAGAATACGTACTGCATAAAAATCCAGCAAATTAACGAATAATGCTAATCGATGCATGTCATGTCTGCCTTTGCTCTGTGACTGCATGTGTGATTTCATGTTGATATTCATATTTGTTTTTGTCATAGACTCTAATTCAAATTTTTTTTTTTTTTATTACAGATATATACGCAACATGACAAACGAGTAGTTTCCATATCGACATCGTTCTTTATCATCATCTTGACCAAAACATCAACGCCACCTGATGGTGGCGTTGATGTTGATATGTCTGATGTTGATGTTGATATGTTGATATGTTGATGTTGATATGTCTGATGTTGACATGGTGATATGTCTTCGTCGTTGACCTCCGTTTTGGTGTTTGAACTTTGAAGTTTGTTGCGAACTCTAATAATAAATTGAACATTGGCATTATTGACTTTTGTTCTGTCTTTGGATACCGTCGACGTCAAACTTTGATTGAAGGTATAAGAGCCTCCTTTTTACATTATTCGTCTTCGATTTGCGTTTCGTCGTTTGCAAGTCTGATCCTGACTCCGGCTAATGATGAATTTATCGACTTTCGATCGGTCTTCGATCACCGTCGACGTCGAACTCTATACCAAGTTTCACCATCGCCATACATGGACTTGGCATCCGATCGACATTGCCGACTCTTGGCTTTCATTCATCATTCATTTTTTAACCGTATCATGATTAACGACGTCATCTATGATCTACCATAGCAAGTAGACCTAGCTACTAATTGTTTCTTCAAACTAAATTCGAGTACGACATCATCGACGAATCTCGAACCTCCGCTTGAAGGACAGTTTGTAAAATGTACTATGTAATTTGAATATGAGCGGCAGTCTTTCGCTATAGAAATAGACTAACCACTTTACTTATAATATTGCTGTGTGCTGAAAGTGTTTAGTGTCATGTATAATGTAACAAGCGGCAGTCTTTCGCTATAGAAATAGACTTCAGTTTTCGCCTGTAAATTGTTTTATATATTTTACACGAGCTAGATTTTAGCTTGTTTGAATAAACGCCTTTAAAAAAGTTAACATATTGTTTCCATTGTTTGTTGTTTGATACGTCATATGATCAATTGACAATAATGATCAACATTACAGGCGCGGATCTACGGGGGGGGTTTAGGGGGTTTAAACCCCCCCCTTGGGCGGCCCAAAAAAAAAAAAAAAAAAAAAAAAAAAAAAAAAAAAAAAAAAAAGAACGCACGCTGAAGAGAAACCCTTTCAAGTGCAAATATTGTGAGAAGATATTCAACTCATCTGGTAACTTAACCAAACACATGATAACTCTGGATATAACTGTGTATTAAACTGTTACTTGATTTAAAAAGACGTTATCATGCACTGCTTTTTATGGTCTCCATTGTGTTAAGAGATGCCAGGAAAACATCACTTACGGGGTTCAAATAAACACCCCAAAAAAAATCGGCTCGCGGCTCGTGGACGATGCTCCGCATCGTCATTATTTTGGTCAAACCCCCCCTTAGCAAAAAGCTAGATCCGCCCCTGCATTATTGTGATGTCTTTTGTTAACAGATCATGTTTGCGAGAGTAGTGGCTGAACTTTGAGAAAATGGATAATTGTGCTGAAAGTGGACTTCATGCCAGCTCCTGTCATTTTTGTGTCTACTTTGCAGACCAGCAGGTCAATACGGTATCTTACAAAAATCTTGGAAATAGCAAATAACTTTCATGTTTCACTGAAATAATGACAATTTATTTATTCATTCATTCCAATGCTCTGGCAGATGCAGGTGGGGGTACCCCCTCCTTGAAAAAACAATCAAAAATGACATGGAAAAAAGGGATGAAGAAAATTTTGTTTAATTTTTTTTTTTGGGGGTGGGGGTACTGTTTGAAGAGAAACATGTTTTTATGATTGGTATCAGTAGCAAGACTTTGTTTTAAAGGGGGGTAGGTATTGTCACAACTAACCGTTGCCTCTTATATGGTCCTTTTCTCCTAGCTAGCTACACTTCTTTTAAGTAATATGTTAGATTTGACTTTGCAGTTTTCCTGTTCAAGCTGACTTAATTTTGATCTGTTTTTCTTGTATATTGTATGTTGGAAGCTTGGCGAATAAAAATTAATCAATCAATCATATAGAGAAGTTCATAACATTGTCATTTATCAGGAGAAGTCATACGTTCATTTCTTTAATAACAATTTTAATTCGAAATCAATCTGGTGGACATTTACATGTATGCTCATAACTAAAGTTCCAGCTTTAAATTCATTATTGATATTATTAGGGATGTTATGAAGATAAAAATGAAACATAAAAAATTCATTAACTCTACTTGAATATGAAGTTGTTATTTTTTGTTTCTTTCTTTTATCTTTTCAGGAGTCAACACCCCTCGTTTCCGGTGTTGTCAAAACGGGAAACTGGAACTGGTAGCGTAGAGAGGGAGAAGCGCTCGGACCAGCCACTCAGCAGGAACAAGTTCAGCCTCAAGGACTACGTTGAGCTGTTTTACGAGGGAAAGAAAGCATTGCAGCTGAAGCCCTAGCAACACCAGTCATTTCAAAGGCAGCTCCAAGTGCGAGTGCTGTGTGCAGTCCTCGTCCAGTTGTAAAGCCTACTAGCACAGTATCCAAGCCGCCTTGAGGTGATTTTAATCATATTTTGAGCGGACACTTTTTTTATTTTTTTTTGGGAGGTCCAAAAAAATCGCAACGACTCAGCCAGCCGAAAAGTCGGTCAGTGGGGGGGGGGGGGGGGGGGGGGGGGGGGGGGGGGGGGGGGGGGGGGGGGGGTAAGCGGACATTTTTTTTTTTTTTTTTTTTGGTCTCGAAATTTCAACATTTGACATTTTTTTCGTTGGGGGGGGGGGGGTAAGGTCGCCTTATTTAGGTTAGCCGTAGGTATAATTTTTTTTTTTTTTTTTTAGTAATAAAAAAAAAAAAAAAAAAAAAACAAAGGGGGGGGGGGGGGTTTTAGGTTTTTTTAGGGGGGTTTACATACATAAAAATACCAAAGGGGGGGTTTGAACCCCCAAAACACCCCCCTGCGTACGCCCCTGGTTTCCAATGTTACTACCAGTCAGTCACTGCCATCTGACCATTCTGTTGTTTCATATGCGACCTCAAATTATCACGTCCTGCGCATATTCAGAAAAAATTCAAGTCCCGATCCCTCAAGACCATCGACCTGAGTTCATTCGCAGCTGATCTATCATCATCAAGTGTCATCACCAACCCCCCAGATGATCCGGAACAGCTAGCGAACTTATTAGACAGTGAACTTCGAACCATTCTAGATTTACATGCACCAGAACTTGAGAAGAATGTTATTCTACGTCCTCACGCCCCCTGGTACAACCAGCATCTTAGAAAGGCGAAACAAGAACGTATACGCTGCGAGAGGAGAGCAACAAAGCCAACAAGCTTGCAAATCGACAAAGAGATCTACCAGAAACATTGCAAGCTCTACAATGATCTACTTTATGAAACCAAGGAATTGTATTTTCAGAACAAGATACAGATGCAGATCAGAAGCAGCTTTTCCGCATAATGAATGATCTGACTTCTCCTACTGCAGGTTCCTGTTTACCACAGCACACAAGTCCATCTGAGCTCGCTCAAGATTTCAGTGACTTCTTCACAACCAAGATTAGACGTCTTCGCGACAACCGTGATCAGCAAATCTATGAAGACCTCTCGGCTGACATTTCTTCATTTCTTCAGATCCCAGAACAAACATCTTCTCCAGGTTCCTCGTTTTAAGACCCAGTACTACGGCCGTAGCTCCTTCACCTTCAATGCTCCCACCTTCTGGAACTCTCTCCCGCTCGCTATTAGAACTGCACCTTCCATCCAGACCTTCAAGACTGCACTTAAGACCTACCTTTTTAAGACTTAATTATTATCATGCTTTGTTATCTATAATTTCAACTTGTAATATATGAATAAAATCTTGAACCATAATTGTTGTATCATTATTTAAGAATGTATTATAATGTTTATCTATCTAGTTACTGTTGTACTATTTTAGTTAAGATCTTGTCAGAATTTTTGTTTGAGGATAGTTCAAAAGTAGATGCATGTAATTAATTAAGCTTGTAATACAATGTAAAGCGCATAGAGACATACCTTGTATAATGCGCTATAGAAATATAATTTATTATTATTATTATTTGAAGAGATAACAGATACTGAGATGCTGAATTTTCAGTTGCAAATATTTAATTTTGAAATCATTTCAATTCAACAGGTGTTTCCTGGGTCAAACGCTGGACCCGCACAGTGGCCAAACTACAGCCAATTCCCAGGAGCTGCTCGTACCAATGACTCAAAGACCAATAGGTGGACTCTCATCCTCAAAGCCTTCAATAACATCAGAAGCAAGGTCCTGAATAACGCAACCATCATGAGAGGCACCCAGATTCAACTGGTCGAGCTCAATCAGACAACTCTTTCGTAGTGGTAAGTTTAATTTCTATTTGATTAATATATCCCTTTATCCCTTACATTTTGTTCTCTCATTACAACCATTCAAGGCTCAAATTGAATTTTTGTTGACGGGAGCTTTTCCAAAAAAAAAAGAGAGCCCCCGTGGCCTTCTCACGGGGGCTCTTTTTTAATACAAATTTTGATTACATTTTTACCCATGATACTCCTACATTCTTTGCTATTCCATCATTATCATTTATTTCAGTCAGCATTTTCCCTCTAACAAATTTACAAGTAATATAGGAGTTACTAGCTGACTTTCATCCCGTGATGACATTATCTCCATTTCTTCCTGTTCTGCACATTATTTCCTCCTCATCATTCAGAGCAACCTTATTTAGTTTCTTTTTGTAGTCTATACCATGTCCTTCAACAGTCAGTACCACGGAGTGTGGTTTTCCGAAGAGATTGCAACGGAATCGAAGGAACAGTGGTTAAGCAGAAAAGAAGAGAAGAGACGAGCTAAGAAAGAAGAGAAAGCAGCAGTGGCTGAGAAGAAGTAGACAACCATGACATCATTCAAGTGAAGTAGTGAAATTAGCAATGGCAAGAAAGCAATGCCAGAAATGTATGTAAATTTGAGATAAATCACGTGATCAGACCAGAACTAGGAAACAAGTGCAAAAAGATGAACGGCTGTTTGTTTGTGATATATGACATATATGAGATAGACAGGGACCTCCCTGTCTGCACCTGAGAGATATAGGAAAGATAATCCTCCTGAGAAGCCCTCGTAAGGTACATGTACCTTGAGCGGGTTTGTCAGGATGGTGCCGTTTGGAGTGACAGTGTAGGAACCCACCATGACGACAAGTATCACAAAGAAAATGAGGAGAGCCATGTGAAAGAAGAGGATGCCAGAACCATGATGATGGAATGGAACGAGATCAATCAAATTTGTTTTGTGCATTGAAGCAGATATCAGGTAATGATACATGGACTGGCGACCGTTTCACCCACCCCAAGCATTCACCAGGCACCCCTCAGCTGGCGGCCAGAGGTGGAATGCTTACCGCTACGGAAAGGAGTTCTTAATGCTGCCTAATACTAGAGGGGAATTGAAAAATGTCTTTAAATGCCCTGACTAAATATTAAATAATATATATTTTATTTTTAAAGTTTTCATTTGATGTGCAAAGTTTACTTATCAAAGAGATGCATTATCAAATTTCATGCAGTATAAAAAATAGCGATAGTCAGGGTTTTAAAGACACCTAATTCATTTCCCCCATGTATTTGAAGGTCCCAAGCCCTTACTAGGAATCATTAACACCACCAGCATTACCATGAACAGATAAACTTTGCTCAATATCTGGTATTCATGAAAATATTAAATTGTTAATAATTCATTTTTTTTTAAAGCAGAGGGAGAACTGTCTAAGTACCAATAATAGTATCATAATGATAAATAGTAATAGAAAATAAAAAATAATTGGAAAAACACAAATATTGTGTCTTTTTTAGTTATTCGATAATTTAAGAATAGCGGGAACAAAAAAGACGCCTTTAGTCCCTTTGAAATAAAGCATGTGAAAAATCGAACAGAGAGAGAGAAAGATAAATACTATATATATATATATATTTATATAATGAGAGAGAGACAGAGGGAGATGAGGGAAGTGAAAGAGAGGAAGAAAGACAATATTGAAAGAGAGGAAGGAAGAAAGACGATATAGAGGAAGGAAAAAAGATAATATTGAAAGAGAGAGAGAGGGGAAGAAAGAAAGATAATATTGATGGCATTCACGTAAATGTATCACCTTTGTATATATATATTATAGACAATCATCCCCTCCCACCCCCCCCCCCCCCCCCCAGGACAATTGCCCCCGAATTTTGTTCTTGCTTTTTTTCAAAACACCTTATTATCAGGGTGGGCTTTCCCTTTAATGAACAGGAGGGGGGGGGATTTTTCAGTTGGTAATTTTTTTTTGTCCTATATATATATATATATATATATATCGTTATCTCTCCATATCCCTCTGTCCTTCTCTATCTCTCCGTCTTTCTCTCTATAAGAGTATATATCTCTCCCTTTGTCTCTCTCTCTCTCTATCCATCCCTTTCCCTTCATCTCTTTTTCTCTCCCTCTGTCTCTGTCTCTTTTTTTCACTTTGTTCTGTCTTTTCCTCTCTTCTTACTTAGTCTGTATTCCCCAACAATAACAAGTTCTCTCTGTGGCCATGCCTTGAACCATAATACATGGCCGTATAGAGGAATTTTCCTGTTGGGGACCGGAGGAAAATCCAATGAATTATTAATAATTTATTACATTTTCTTTGTGTGTTTTTTATTTGTGGGGGCTGCCCCCTACGCTAGCCCCCGCTGCGTACAGTCATGATTCAGTGGTAAAGCAATGGCCTCGTAACTGTGAGGCCCCAGGATCAAAACCATGTTGATGTGCTATTTGAGTGCCCTTTTGTGAGGCATTAATCCTCATTACTGTCAGTTATGACTTAAGGCCGTAGGTCCCCTAGTTGATAAGCATAGTGGCACACACATGCTTTAGCAGCCACGTAAAACAAACACTCGCAAGGTATTATTCAATAAAATCTGAAAATGTATACTATTATCCAGATCTATTAGGAATAAATCATTGACAAAATCATTCCATAAACTGGGGTAAAACAATTATTCCACCTTTATGACCAACAGTGTATATACATTTTTTCTTTACGCATTTTGTTTGAAAACCATGGTTTATCTCTCCGTTTACATTTATTAGAAGTACCTTTAGCAAGAAAACTTACCGGTATATCATATGCATTGATGAATTTATTAATTAAGTTATAACAGTTATGGTCAACATTATCATTCTCAAATGACCATTATATTGATTGAATCAAGTGGGAAAAATTCAGATATTTTCTTAATTTCTATCTCTTTTGACACTCCTCATTTCTGCATTTGAAATGAGCACATCATTCCCGATCCCGATAGTAACACGGGTGGGGTATTTTATGAGAGGAAACATCAAGTAAAGCATTAGCATTTCTAACAATTCTGTTACAATGTGAAACTTGCCAACATGCAATAGATATATTTATACAACTCACTAATCAAATGATTGGTCATGCGCGGTCACGTGTGATTCATTTACTGAGCCTATAGCACTCGTTTTCATGAAAAGGAGTGCAATATTTTCCAGTACTATTGAACTCGTTTTCAGAGCGCGCAGTAGTGCGCGTAGAGGTTTGAGCGCTTAATACTGCGTGTGCATGGGCCTATTTTGCGTAGCACTGTGCGTAAATGGGGGTAGAGATAAGTGCGCTTGCTATATCTATACTTATGTGTGCGCACTAAATTGAGACTTATTAAAACTTGAGATTTATTTGTCAGCCATATACTGTCACGAACCAATCTTGAATTATTTGTTTACATCAAATAACAAGGATCTAGGAGTTTCGTTGTATAAAACAAATTATGCATGTTTTCATTCGTTTATTATACGATCTATCCGCCCTCGTTGATGCTGTGTTTATCTATCGCACTCAGCCTAACGGCTTCGTGCGATAGATACACACAGCCTCAACTCGAGTGCGAATAGATCGTATAATGAACTCATGCGCATGCATCATTTGTATAATATATATATTAAAATCAGCCATTATATGTAATACTTTTCTTTATATTTACAACCTCAAGTACATCAGTAAGAGATGAAAAAATCCTGTTTTTTAAATAGGAGGTCTATAAATGACACCATGTAATATAGAAGAGTTACAATTTTGAATTTCAATAATCACTTTCAATAAGGTGTGTTCAAATCTTAATTGGGACAACGTTTGTAACTGATGTCCATCTAAATAACAATAACAACACCTCCATGATTTTTCTTTATATATTATTAACAGAGTCATTATCGTTAATCCATGCTTCAGATAAACCAATAACAGAAGGTTGCATTGACAAAGAACTAAAAAATAAATTATCCAAGTGTAAGGGGTTAGGAAATTACCCTGTGACCTGTAGAGGGCGGAGTGCTGAGACAAGCCGGCACTCTTTGCTTGGCCCTCTCACAGGTGAGTTGACCAAACTTGAACCACTGTTATGTTTAGTAAATATTAATATTGTTATGCTAAATATGTGTTATGTACATATGTGTATTGTGTTAGAACGATTTGAGTGATTATTTTGATGTATCATATGGGTTGATATGATTATATTGGAAACGAGGATTTAATGTTAAACTGTGTGATGCTTAGCGCTTTGATTTGTTATATGCATTTACATTGTAGTACATGGTTATGTACACTAATAAGTTGAACGCGCGGTACCAAAATTGGGTGTAGTGCGTGCGCGCTAATGTTGTGCCTGGTCCAAGGACCAGGACCAGGGTACGCTCTAATTGATGTGATGAGTATAAGTCTTGGTTTAGGAATGAGGTCAGTAAGAACGGTAGGGAGCATAGAAAAGAAGTGCTTATAATAGAAGTTGAGTGTTTAAAAGTATTGCATGTTGTTTGTATTTTGGTTGCTAAGCTAGGGGATATTAATTATGGCACTTCAAACAGTGATGATCGAATTTTGTCTGACTATGTAGCCATTCGAGGGTTTTTAGCGCCCTCTACCATTGTAAACCTTATTTCTCATTTAGCAGATTGCTATAAAAGAATATTGTTACATGTTAAATTGAGATGGAATAATAGGAGTAAGAGCAATGTTTAGGGTTAGACCAGGAGATTATTGGAGTTTGTTTGGAAGTAAGAAAAGTATGGAAGATAGATATTTGAATTGGATTAGTTGATGAAAGTTGTATTTGATGCAGATATAAGGAGATTTATAGTTTCCAGGATTTATCAATGTTTCAGGTCTTGAGATATTCTGATATTTAAAAGCAGAGATATTTTGTCTTTGTTCCATTATTATGATATATTGTTAGTTTCATTGTTCATTCTTTAATATGTGCTTACTGTGAAAAGGGGGGACCAGGATAGCCCTATTTAAGTTTATGTTATTAGGATATTTGCATTGTCTTAATATTACAATGTACAAGTTAAAGGTATAGTTTATTGAACAAGAATTAAGTAGTGATATTGAGGTCACATGATAAGGTTATTAAACCTAGCTTGGTGTGTTGGTTTATCCAAATATGTGAATGTATTGCTTTATATGAGGTTTATATTGACTGTTACTTCTAGTTGTTTAAGTATTTGGGTCAGGTATTTACCTGTGTTAATGTTAAGAGTTTCAGCTGCATTGTACTGTGGCAATTGGTTTTTAAAGGGCAAATTTACTCGTTTAATATTTGATAACATGACATGTTTTGGGGAATGCATGATCTCCATGATTATCGGCATTAGTGATATGTAATGTGTTTGTTACTGGTTACTACTAATAAAGACTCTTTGCTTGGCCCTCTCACAGAATCTGTCGTGTCGTTGATTTCGAGTTCTCGACCACCTCACAACTGGCGACGAGGATGGGATTCGAACCCAAGTGGACGGCGGCGTGTGCAACAGCAACATCATCGACGAGGGTGACAAGACCATGTCCGGAAGACCTCGCAAAGAGTCAAGTAGATATGTACGTCAAGAACTCGTATAGTTTTAGAAGGAGTGCTGTTCATTGAATAATAGTCGTGGAACGATAATAGTTAGCCTGGACACATTGAACATAATTTAGCAATGAGTGATAGAGCGACGACGATGTGCATGGCAAGGTGATGAAAGAACATTGCTTCAAGAACTTGCTTCGAGAACTTACTTTAAGAATGTATCTTAAGTTTTAAGATAGTTGTTTTTATTAAAGATTGATATTGCTACATGTACATGTAGGTTTTGGGGAAAATGTTTTTAAGTGAAGTGAGTAGATGTGGTTGAAGAGTATTACTTTTATGGAAAGGTAATTAATTATTCTTGATATTGATGTTATTGGAAATTTGAGAGTCGGTCAAGTTTTGAGAATGTTTAGATTTAATAGATTTATTTTTTGAAGTCGGTTTGGAACATGTGATAGTACCTTGGTTATTGATATTGAAATCCTTCGGAAGGTGTTATAGTTTAAAGGACTAATTTCTAAGTGAATATATTTCATGATTTAAATCGAAGTTTTTGAGATTAAGATATACATTAGGAAAGTTCTTGTATGCAATTGGAACATAGCTTGTTAATTTTTTTTGTTGATACTCGCCGATATGGCTTTGTACGTTAAGATTGAAGAGGGGGGAAGGAAATTAAAATTTCCTTTGATGGGTATTGATGGGCCCCTTAGCCTAGAAGCATTACAAACCAATTTCCCCAAGGCCAAGGGGCTGGTGTATTTAGACACAGACGGGATGGAGGTAGTTGTACCTGCTATCGGGGGGAAGATCCATCCAATAGGGGAGTGGGGTCATGTCTACCGGCCACTTCTCCAACCTAAAGAGGACAACAGGGATAGTGTCCAAGGACAGTTGGAAAAGTTGCTGTCCCGCCCCCCACCCCAGATTATTATGGCACCTGAAAGAAAGCTGCCCACATTTGGAGGCCGGCCAGGAGAGGTGGCAGATTTTGTCAACTCCATGAGGAGTGCTTTCGCCAAGTACGCCATTCCCGACCAACAACAAGGGGCATTCATCCTAGATTATCTCAAAGATGGACCGAAGATGGAGGTGAAGTCGCTAATTAGAGAGGGGAAAGGCATCGCAGATATCCTCTCGTACATTCAGGACTCGTATGCGGACCATGTCCCGGTGGGGGAGCTCCAACGACTATTCCTGGAGAGGAAGCAGCAAAAAGGAGAAAGCGTCAGAGATTTCGCGTTGGACCTTGAAAACCGTTTTCTCCGCCTCACGAGCTGGAGTGGCCGACTATATTCGGAACCAGAAGCCACCCTAGCTGAGCAGTTTATCGAGGGAATCGGCGACCGATACCTTAGGAACACCCTCCAAGATAGGTATGAGGGGGGAACATCAGTTCAATTCCGGGAACTCAGGGAGGTTGCCATTAGGAGGGAGCAGCGGGAGGAGGCCCGTTTCAAGAGTTCCACAGGAACAGTGCACCAGACGGCCCTCCAGTCACAGCTACAAACACAGATGAACCGGCCAGATGTAGTAGAGATGATGCGAGCAGTAAAGGAACTGGCCGATCGAGTCGTCGGAGCAGTTAGCGACCTAGCAACATCGCTGAAACCACCCTTGACTCGCAATGCAGAGAATGTACAATGCTTCAATTGTAGCGGTTGGGGACATTATGCTCGGGAATGTCCACATAAGAGACAAGGACTTCAAGATACCAGGGCTCGTCAAGACAGGGGACAGGGCCCCCAGTATACAGAGCAATATAGACGTGGCAGAAGGGAGAGACGTTGGGCACCGAGAGGGGGACCATCTGCACCGCCACCGTTTCCCCATCCCGATGGGTGGGCATCTCATCCTGGGCAACCTTATGGGCAACCACCTGGCGGCTGGGTACAGCAGACCGGACCCTTACCAGTACCTTTGCCCAACCCGGGGGTATGGATGCCGCCACCAGAAGGACCACCAATTGCCCCATCTTCGATCCCTGTGGAACAGACGCCACGAAACGAAACAGCCCGTCTCAGACAGGAGGGAAGCGTTGCGATATCTGCACGTCAGACAGTGGTGCTTGAAGCACAAAGCACAACTGGAACGAGTGAGGGACCATTTGAAGTGCTTCTAGAGCCAGGAGAATGTAGCGCCTTACCGGTAGGACTAGATATCCAGCCATGTTTCGTTCGGATAGATCAGGAGGCATCCCCCATCGTAATCCGCGATATGGAAGATGAGATTGTGATCCCAAAGGCTGTCCAACTGGGTGCCCTTTGCGGCAAAGCGTCAGTCGTGCGAGAGATGGAGCAAGATGAACTGTCAGTCGAGAATCATGAGAATCCGGTTGATGTGGACTGGACGAGTTTGTATCTTGGAGAACGCACAGATCTAGAGGGTCTTCTGGAGAAACATTGCGAAGTGTTTTCAGCTCGTGGTCAGTATGAGCGCCTGAACCACACTCTGTACAACAGCACTGTCCATGCGAGTACTGGTGTTGAACCCTTCTACTTGATGTCCGGGAGAAATGGGAGGCTTCCCCATGGTCTGGTCCTAAGTGGGGAAGGACAACCAGGGCGTCAGAGAAACGTCAAGTCGTATGTCCAGCAACATCAGTCAGAACTACGAACTGCTAGGCTGATAGCAAGGGCCCCTGATTGAATTTTAGTCATTTTGCTATATTTTGGATTTTGGTCTTATAGTTTTGATTGATAGCGTTATAGAGGATTATGTTTTTGTTAGAGACAGGATATGACTTTTAGCAACAAATTTTATTTTTGGTTTTTGATATTTGCAAAGAAGAAAGATATGCGATAAGATATTGCATACGAATTTTGTATATCATGTACACATGCCTTTTTATGTACTTGTTAAGCTTGTTTTGGGGTCTGGTATGGATCCGTCCAGCATTGGGTCACCCCATTCATTTTTATTGAGGTTCAATTATACTTATTGCTTGTGATACGTGGTTGACATTTGAATATGAAGCGCCGATTTGTAGGCATTTTGTGCGAATTTAATGGCGATTTATCATGTTTAGTGCATTCCTATTCGAGTTGTAGGTTGAGAGATAACTTTTTGGTGAGACGACTTATGCTGGGTTTGACGTCTCGACGCTAGTAACAGTCAGTTAATTAGCCATGTTGGGATGTCTTCATATTTGTACATATGTATTTATAGTGTATACTGTGTTTTTGCGAGCTTGCACAATGACACTTAAAGGGGACTGCTGTGTAGTGGAAAGCCAGTAATGGTGCAGTTTAATATAGGTGTTATGTCGCCACGTGCTACCTTAGTGGCAAGGTTATTATGTGTTATACGTTTTTTGGTAGTTCATGGTTTGAATATTGTTCCTTCGGTCATCGAGGGCGATGACGTTTTAAGTGGGGAAGGATGTAAGGGGTTAGGAAATTACCCTGTGACCTGTAGAGGGCGGAGTGCTGAGACAAGCCGGCACTCTTTGCTTGGCCCTCTCACAGGTGAGTTGACCAAACTTGAACCACTGTTATGTTTAGTAAATATTAATATTGTTATGCTAAATATGTGTTATGTACATATGTGTATTGTGTTAGAACGATTTGAGTGATTATTTTGATGTATCATATGGGTTGATATGATTATATTGGAAACGAGGATTTAATGTTAAACTGTGTGATGCTTAGCGCTTTGATTTGTTATATGCATTTACATTGTAGTACATGGTTATGTACACTAATAAGTTGAACGCGCGGTACCAAAATTGGGTGTAGTGCGTGCGCGCTAATGTTGTGCCTGGTCCAAGGACCAGGACCAGGGTACGCTCTAATTGATGTGATGAGTATAAGTCTTGGTTTAGGAATGAGGTCAGTAAGAACGGTAGGGAGCATAGAAAAGAAGTGCTTATAATAGAAGTTGAGTGTTTAAAAGTATTGCATGTTGTTTGTATTTTGGTTGCTAAGCTAGGGGATATTAATTATGGCACTTCAAACAGTGATGATCGAATTTTGTCTGACTATGTAGCCATTCGAGGGTTTTTAGCGCCCTCTACCATTGTAAACCTTATTTCTCATTTAGCAGATTGCTATAAAAGAATATTGTTACATGTTAAATTGAGATGGAATAATAGGAGTAAGAGCAATGTTTAGGGTTAGACCAGGAGATTATTGGAGTTTGTTTGGAAGTAAGAAAAGTATGGAAGATAGATATTTGAATTGGATTAGTTGATGAAAGTTGTATTTGATGCAGATATAAGGAGATTTATAGTTTCCAGGATTTATCAATGTTTCAGGTCTTGAGATATTCTGATATTTAAAAGCAGAGATATTTTGTCTTTGTTCCATTATTATGATATATTGTTAGTTTCATTGTTCATTCTTTAATATGTGCTTACTGTGAAAAGGGGGGACCAGGATAGCCCTATTTAAGTTTATGTTATTAGGATATTTGCATTGTCTTAATATTACAATGTACAAGTTAAAGGTATAGTTTATTGAACAAGAATTAAGTAGTGATATTGAGGTCACATGATAAGGTTATTAAACCTAGCTTGGTGTGTTGGTTTATCCAAATATGTGAATGTATTGCTTTATATGAGGTTTATATTGACTGTTACTTCTAGTTGTTTAAGTATTTGGGTCAGGTATTTACCTGTGTTAATGTTAAGAGTTTCAGCTGCATTGTACTGTGGCAATTGGTTTTTAAAGGGCAAATTTACTCGTTTAATATTTGATAACATGACATGTTTTGGGGAATGCATGATCTCCATGATTATCGGCATTAGTGATATGTAATGTGTTTGTTACTGGTTACTACTAATAAAGACTCTTTGCTTGGCCCTCTCACAGAATCTGTCGTGTCGTTGATTTCGAGTTCTCGACCACCTCACACAAGGTACGACATAATTAGCTCCAACAGTTAACATGAAAACATAAACACGTTTTAGCAAAGCTACCTCGTGAGTATGTAATTGACACAAAATTGTTATATTCATCTGGTGAGTAGTATGCTTCTATATAGGACCATGATCACTTTCAGAATCAGCTGAAGTTGAAAATTCTTGCAAGGTACACAAATTTATTTCGTTAACGCATTTCAGGAAACGATTTAGGAAAGACATAGAGCGCGTTTATCTAGGCTTGCCACTAGATATGTACATATCGTACCCCACTATCGAACCCCACTATCGATGTCGCGTTTATCGACCCTTCACGATTCAAAATAAAGGCCTTGTGTCTGCCCAGCTGTTTTGACCCGGGAAGCAGACAGTTTCTCGGAGGTCAACTTCACACGTATGCTTGCACACAACACCTGTGTGGTCCTATTTGTATGTGAGGTTCAAAACAGCTTTGCGTTTATCGATCTCTCAGAAACGTGATTCTGGCTGTATGTCACATTCAAAACGCACCTTTTTGCGTCTTTAGATATGCCCATATCTAAAGACGTTTGAAAAAGGCTTTGCGTTTATCTACTTCTAAATTTGCCTGAAAGACGTTTGAGAAACCTGATTCTAGCCAAAAATTTGCTAGATAAACGCAACCATAGACATGCGACAAGAAAACATAAAGTAGAAATCCAATAACATTACAATGAAATATTCAATACATTGAAAACTATTTACATATATGTACATTTAAATATATCAAAGTCAAATGAGAGAAAGCAACCTGGGTACATTGAGCATATATTTAAACATTATATGACATAATGCTACGTTTACACTATGTTCCCGCCGGCCACGGCAGCCCAGTTTGCCCAATACGTAGTGCGCCTCGTGATTTTGGCCATTTTTTCATTGTATTCAAGTTTTGTTAGGTCTTGCCAAGTTTTCCCACGGTCTATCATGATATCCGTAATGGGCCGTAGGGGGAAGCTAGTCCCGGAGGCTCCAGTGCGCACTACAGTTCAACCAGCTGTATGTATACTATGCATCAAAAATGGTTTCCAAGTAAGTTCAACTTTAAAATAAACGATGACAATTCTATAATGTAAATGCACCTGTTTTCCACGTACCCGGTATCACATTTTCAATATTTTATGATTATAATGTGCAAATTTTTGTTTTCGTTTTTCCTTCATATTTTGAAATGTTGGACAGGAAAAACATCCATTACAAAAAAAACTAACAATTACCGATATAATTTACCACTAATAAGTTCAGTGAAGACAAAAAGGTGAAATATTAAAGTCATTTTCTTTCCCACGTAATGGTACAGCTTAATAAGATGGGCCTAATCCAAGTTTACATTTCTTTGGGATAATTTCTGGGCTCAAACATATCATTTATACTTCACCAGTAACACTCGCACTATCAAGCTATTATTTTTCCCTTGAACGCATGAGGAGGGTTAAAACAAATAGTCCATAATGATATATCCCACCTGTTTCATACTTACAAATAATATTTTGGGATTGTTATGTTAAGGATGTAAGTTTGTTGAATTAAAACGTTCCATCTATGGTATCACTAAATAAAAGGATAGGGTCTATAGGGATAGTTATATGTTCACTGTTGATATGTTGGGACTTGGGAGTATAGCTATCCATTGTCAATGAAATTGTTGATTCGCTCAATTATGAAATATATACATGTCGGTCATCTTTTTTTCCGAACGTTAGATTCACAACTTTGGTTGTATTCATGGAGAAAAAATTCTTCCCAATAGCAAATTATAAAAGAAAATTGTACAGCGTGATTGATAGCCCGACCTATATTGCGTCATAATGGAACTTGATACGCAAGTACCTCTGAACATGGTGAGAATATTTGTTCACTGTATCTCATTTCCCATAATACAAATGACACAACAATTATAATTACACAACCTATAAATACACAAAACCTAATTGAGAAGAAGTAGGGGGAAAATTGTCTTACAAGGAAAGTACTTCCACTCAAAGCATTATACGAACGTCTCGGTGCTATTCTCTTGCGGTATCTTTCTCACGCTGATAAGGACAACATCAGTTGCTGCTGATGAGGACGTATTTCTAGAGCTATGCGTGCTACATGATGTGGTAACGTCTTGTCTCTTGACACTTTCCAAACAGGTCAGTCCCCACTGCTTACGAACCATTGGTTTACGAACACAGTAGAGCAGGAAAATAAAGAGTCCTTGAAATGAGTTCAGGATAATGAAGATAGGCTCAACCATCTAGGATAACAGAGAATAAAGAAAATCTGGTGGCAGTTGAAAAATAATTATCATTACGTCTTTATACTCAATTTTAGGTCTTTGTAACGATTCCTTGTCCAAACACACAACCTCGAGTACACATATGATATAAATGTATATTAGTTTAATGATATTTTTTACCTTTCCTGTCACTGTATCCTATAAACATTTACTATAGATAAATGCAATTACGTAATGCTTCTTTCATATATATTGTTGTTTCTACTGTACCTGACTGAATTCTCGGATCATCAGAAAGTATCCAGTGATCCATGTAAGACCAAGCAGAAGGAGGATACAGATTGCATTCTGAACCCGTTTGATGTTCTCTCTACGTTCCACCTTGGCCTCTCTCTTTACTCGACCAGCGAGATTAGAAGACTTCATCAGTTGACGGACGATGAGGGCAAAGATGACGACATTGAACAGGAGAATGATTGTCATGGGAATAAGGAGACCACCGATTTGAGCCCACAATTGGAGAAAACATCTAGAGATCCGGTAGAATTCAAAATGTAAAAATAGTGGAAAGAAAGAAAAAAATATATATAAAAATAAAAATGAAAATCGTTTAGTACTTCTTCAACGAAACATAAACGTGCCCCCAGCGTCAAATCATCATAATAAACTAATATTTGGTACACCCGAATGTTATTACTCTTAAGCAATTTAGCATCATCTGTGCCTGGCAGGTAAACAGCGAACTGAATCACTGTAACTCGAAGGTCTCATTTAATTGGGAGAGTGAAGGTGGACCACTACACCGGGGTTTCTCCTATTCAAACACGAATAGTGCAATGGGTTCTTAACAGGCAAAGGTGGCGACTCTCCTCTTCACGAGGCCTCCATTTAACGTCCAACACGATGGGCGGAGTGTTCTCCACTGTAACTTAGCGTGCGTCTATAGGGGAGGGGCACGTTAACTTACAAACCCAGGCTTCAGTCATCCTCTGGGTTGGACTCGAACCCATGATCTTTGGTACTGTAGGAAATTCTATTTATACGTGTTTTTCTTATACAAATGACTTTGTATAATTTGCATAAAACTGCCGTTAAAAATACGGTGAATGAAATGTAGTTCCTCGATTTATAAGTTTGTTTTGTTATCTTGAGGAAGAATTGATATATTGTGAGTCTATGTAAAAAAGGAATAAGATTACATATAATGTGTAATAACTTAATTTTACTTCATTCAAAAGGTGTTTGTACAAGAATAGCAAAAAGAGGAAGGATATTTTGTTTATAGAATTGTGATAGGTCTTTATATGTGGGCGCGGGAATCTGCCTGACATAGCAGATACGTAGGCACACATTGCATCTTGTCATGGGCGAAGGAGGTTGTGCGTGTGTCGGGCTGTCTATTAGTGTGCAACGCCCTTGTTACGTTTTACACCTTTGAAAGAAGTAAGTTGTTTTCTTTAAATGTCAGTTTGATAGTAAAGATTGTAAGCTTTGATACATGTCTATGAAATGTTTTTATGTCCTTCAGGAGAGGAAAATAAGGATTATTTTGGAAGGAGAATGTATTTGATTTTGTACTTGACAACTTCCGTTAGTCAGAATAGTATGTCTTCATAGGGATATGGTATCCAGTTAATCAAATTACATTGATCGTTTAAATAAATGTTATTACATTTATTCTATATGATGTTTATATAAATTGTCTTTTAAAATGGTTAGTGGTTAACGCCTACCTGTATTTAGTGCGTGAATTATTGACTGTAATGTTTTCGCCGTTGAGGGCGTATGATGTTAATATTGTGATAAAGATGGCGGCGCCCATGGAATCTTTGTATGATAATTTAATTGATGAGTTACTTTATGTAATGTGTTATTAGTATACTATAAGGATGTTTTAACGATTTGTTATAGATGACATGCTAGCGAGGCTGTATTAGTGTGATCTAGCTGGGACTGTGTTGTCTTTTGGGAGCCGGGAGCTGCTCCGGCTGCGCAATTTTTTTTTTACACGCTAGCCTGGCCATTTCTATGATAAATACCATGGAAACGACTAATATTAGAGTCTAGCAGCCTACATGCGAGGTGCATTATAATACACATGTATGATCATGCATGACAGTCATCAGATGAAGACCTAGGTAACCCGACACATGCTCCGCCGACGATTGCTCCGCCGACATTTACTCCGCAAAACGCGACAATTGCTCCGCGACATTTGCTCCGCGACATTTGCTCCGACGTCAAATGCTCCGCCGACAGTTGCTCCGCCGACAGTTGCTCCGCCGACAGTTGCTCCGCCGACAATTGCTCCGCCGACAGATGCTCCGCCGACAATTGCTCCGCCGACATTTGCTCCACCGACATTTGCTCCGCCGACAATTGCTCCGCCGACAATTGCTCCGCCTGAAGCGACAATTGCTCCGCCGACATTTGCTCCGACGACATTTGCTCCACCCAAAAAGTGTCCCATAAACTACAAATGCTACTAGTACTACGACAAAATGCTTCGCCGACAATATTTTCTTTACACCTATTTTTTCGTTTCTTTTTTTCCTCTTTATTTTCTGAATGCATTTCTTGAAATAATGTAGATGAAATGAAATGAATGAATTTTGATGAAGTGGGAGGAAAAAGGAGTTACCTAAAAGTAATTTCGAATATACTGAAATAACTTTCTATCTATCACTGTACGTCCCATATAATGTATACTCAACACTCATTACATGTCGTGGGAAGTTTTTTTTTAAAAGTAGAGCAGCAAGCCACATTCCCCTATACGCGCATACCTCCTAGTTAATTTCAAGTAGCTCATCAATATGTAATACCTGAAATTACCTCGATCAATGCATCTTACTAGGTAAAGCATTATACAATGTACTAGGTCATCATGGAAGTTTAGAAAATAAGGGCACTTATATACGTAAGGAAGAGAACCCATTCAGACGGGAAAATGAGATGGCAGCCTTTCTGCTTATTCACATTTATACAAATCATTTTGTTGCAGTTTGATGTTAGTTCTTCATGATAAGCCAATTGCTCTTCTTCCGGTGGCTTCGTGAGTCCCTTAAATTATTCAGTGAAAACAAAGTACTCGAATGAAACGGAGTGTTTTACGCACTAACATATATATATTAAAGCTACATACACTTAACTAAAGGAAAGAAACCTTTAGAAAATGGACTGGATATTATTGAAAATATTATTCTAAACAAGAATGTACTACATGATTGTATTACTTTACGTTTCAATTTCACGAGAGAAATAGAACTCGAGAGGGGGAACAGAGAAGAAGTGATGGAAATGAAAGAAGACTAATAGCATGAGAGGAAAGAAAAGAGCAAAGAAGACAAGAAAACGGTGTAAACAGGAAAAGGAGGAGCATGGGAGAGAGAGAAAGAGAGAGAGAGAGATAGCCTTGAGCTTTGGATCAGCTAATGAGTAATACATGAAACAGATTTTGAGCGGAGTAATTATCTTTCGCCGGAGAACTTGCGTAAGGAGCTATAATTTTATTTTTTATTTTTTTAAATCAAACATTATGGGGAATAGCAAAAAACGGTTGTCTTCTTTGCTCTTTTCTTTCCTCTCATGTTATTAGTCTTCTTTCATTGAGGTAATTTCAGGTCATACATATTGATGAGCTGTTTGAAATTAAATGGGAGGTATGCGCGTATTGGGGAATGTGGCTTGCTGCTCTACTTTTAAAAAAAAAAACTTCCCATGACATGTAATGAGTGTTTAGTGTACATTATGTGGGACGTACAGTGATAGATGGAAAGTTATTTCAGTATATTCGAAATGACTTTTAGGCAACTGCTTTTTCCTCCCACATCATCAACATTCATTCATTTCATTTCATTTACATGATTTCATGAAATGCATTCAGAAAATGAAGAAAAAAAAAGAAACAAAAACAACCCGTGAAAAAAAAATATTGTCAGCGAAGCATTTGTCGTAGTACTAGTAGCATTTGTATTTAATGGGACACTTTTTGGGCGGAGCAAATGTCGGCGGAGCAATTGTCGCGTTTTGCGGAGCAATTGACGACGGAGCAAATGTCACCGGAGCAATTGTCGCGTTTTGCGGAGCAATTGACGGCGGAGCAATTGTCGGTGGAGCAATTGTCGACGGAGCAATTGTCGGCGGAGCAATTGTCGGCGGAGCAAATGTCGTCGGAGCAATTGTCGGCGGAGCAAATGTCACCGGAGCAATTGTCGCTTCAGGCGGAGCAATTGTCGGCGGAGCAATTGTCGGCGGAGCAAATGTCGGCGGAGCAAGTGTCGCTTCAGGCGGAGCAAATGTCGGCGGAGCAATTGTCGCGTTTTGCGGAGCAATTGACGGCGGAGCAATTGTCGGCGGAGCATCTGTCGGCGGAGCAATTGTCGGCGGAGCAACTGTCGGCGGAGCAACTGTCGGCAGAGCACCTGTCGGCGGAGCATTTGACGTCGGAGCAAATGTCGCGGAGCAAATGTCGCGGAGCAATTGTCGCGTTTTGCGGAGTAAATGTCGGCGGAGCAATCGTCGGCGGAGCATGTGTCATGGAACCCTAGCTGGCCCTTGTAAATGAGACGGCCATCGCAGCCACCGGGCGATGGAATTCGAAAGCTTAATTTAATTTAATTTAATTTTGGAACTTTACTTTAATCTTGATCTAAGGACTAGGAGACACGATGGAACGAACGATCAGCTAGCGAGCAACCAAGTTCACTAACTGCGTGCATGCCTATTATGTAGGCTTTCCCACCAGCGCACTTTTACGAGTATTACGGCAAAACTGGCCAGGCTAGCGTGTAAAAAAAATATTCGCGCTCCGGCTTGTATCTCAGAGACCTTGGGGTTTTCTTCATGCTGATATGTTACTGATGATCAACAAATAAATGGGCTCATCACCCAACCTACAATCAAGCTGCATATGGTCGAGTTCTTTGTGCCTACATCCGTATTACGACAGTACTACAAGCAGATGCTTTACAGACTGAGCCAACTAACCTCCTCATAACACACAGGTATTTGAAATACTGCGGCATGTATTTTTTGTTTCAAAAGTAAAATGCATGTAATTCCCTTTTTCAATTAAGCAAGCCATACAAGACTGAGACGGTTATTGTGAAGTTAAAATTCTATAAAAGGAGATGGTATGCTGTATGAAAAATAAATTTGCTTCGTAACTTGGTTTATAAATAAAAACGAGAAATTGTCATAGCACTATGCTCTGTCCTGGGGGGTGTTTCATAAAGAACTTACCGCAGCGGTAAGTCCCATTTTCAGCGGTAAATTCCAGTTTCAGCGGTAAATTTGGAAGCAGCGGTAACTTTCCGTTTCATAAAACTTTACCGCTGAAAAAAGCAGCGGTAAGTGGTCATACCAACGGTAACAGTTACCGCAGCTCCATGAGGTGCGGTAAGTGTTGTTATTGCTATGTTTTTCCATAGACCTGTGTACAAAAGTGTTCAAATAAAGCAATTTTTTTTATTTCCCATAGGCTGGTGTACAAATTTAGTATATTCTGCCATTCTTTTCACTAATTTCACATTATTCAACATCCATGCCATCCAAACCTCAATCCGACAATACAGGGAAACATTCCCTATGTCATTAAGTTCACAGCAATCCATCTTGCTTCGCTCCTTAAAAACAAGCCGTCTTCATTGGAATTCACATCCTGAATTCCAATGAAGATAGACACCTCACTTGCATTGTACATGAAAATATCCATTCACTGATCTCCACACAAAGAACTATACTGAAATGATGACAATATTTAACAGATCAATTCCTTATTAATCAAGTTTGGATTTTAATTCATTTGATCCCTTCCTCGAAGGGTTAACAGAATAGCAGGGGGGGGGGGATCGCAGCTTGAGGTTCCTTTGGGACAAAGTTTCTTATCAAATTTAGAAGCTTAACCCTACCTTAAGGCTAATACCAGTTACATAAATCAATGCTTCAACAAGTGTTTGTTACGATTTGTTCAAGCATGACTGGTCGAGTTTTGTGCAGTAGTTCTACAATCCAATAATTTAGTACATGTATATTGCAAGTAGTCCACAGTCAGGAGAGTCACAAACTCCTCTACCGCCACTGTCTCATCTTGATTCCTGAAGAGCCATGTCTGATTAGAGATGAACTTGAGAGAAGTATCCAGTATCCACATTGTTTTGGAGTTGCGTGCTCCTTCGGCTGACTGCTCCTCTTTAACTACTGAAGACAAGTCCACTTGCATCTTTGTAACCATTTCTGACAAGCTGGCTGTTCATGAACAAAAGATTAGTTGAAGAAAAAGAAATCAAATATTGTACAAGCACTTTAAGATGTAAAGCTAACATCATCAGTGTATTTCTTCTCCTTTATGTTCTTCTGCTTCTTCTAGTAATCTTCAAAAGGCTATTAGTTTTATATAATGTTGCAAAATTGTTTTCGATTTTCTGATGGTATAACTCTATTATCAAATAAACATTTACTTTACTTGTATTAAAGAGAACTGTTGCTGAGCTAGTGCCATGAGTGTCCCTGGACGGTGTGTGCGCTCTATAAGTTTACACTATTATTATTATTATTATCATTAACATACTGTTTGCTCGACAGGAGTACATTCCTATATTTCGTGCTTTTTTGTCATGATTTTTTTGTTAACAAAAATATTTGTTATTTATCACACTTCTGGGGCGACTACCTCCAGGATATAGCCATATGCGATAATAAGGCCTTGTATTGATGGGCTGACTGCCCCCCCCCCCCAAAAAAAAAAAAAAAAAAAAAAAAAAAGAGAGAGAGAAAAAATAATAATAATGATAATAAAAATAAAAATAAAAAAAAAAAAATAATAATAATAACAATTTTAGTTCTAAAAAATCAATAACAACAAATTCCTATATAGGAGTATGAAAAAGGAGTATGAAAAAGGAGATTAAATCGTTTTCTGTCGCCTTTCTTAATCAATAAACCAAATGTTGATTGTAGGTTACTGTTGTCTAGAGAATATATTGTGAAAGTGGAATGGGTTGCAGGAAGCATGGATGGGTTGGTTGACAATTGCAACTGAAAGTTCATGCTCTTCTATTGGGCAACTTACTTCAGACACTGTCATCTGGTCTCTGAGCTTTAGACAGCAAGGTCCTTGTCTTGTCTACCATATCATCATGAGCTTCTGCATTACATGTACAGGCACCTGTTTGTACAGAGACATACAATGAGTTCACTTCTATGGCATGTTCATGAAAGCAGTGTAAAATAATAATTATAAAGTGAACAACAGGGTATGTTTTTGCAGAAATTTTAGAACTTGAAGTAAAGGTGTAATAAAATATAAACTTTGAAAAATACCAGTACCGGACTACCGGTATGTAGAAATGGATTTAGGGTTACCTTACTTTGGGTCCGGAATGTTTAAATACATTTATGTTTTGTTATAGATCCAGGATTAAGGTTAAGAATTAATTTGTGTTTAGCATAACCAGTAAACAATTGCCAATGTCGTAAAAATCGCTTACTTCTTTCAATTGGTAATACAGTGCTACAATACATGTTTCACAAACTGCAGGTCAGTGTATTATTACTTTACTAAAGCTATTGTAAATGATGGAAAGAACTCTTGTATACATTTCCCCTTCCACTCTTCATCATGTTTAAGCTGCTATCACAATACAGATGATGAGCAACATACATGCAGCTTCACCACTGGCACCTGCAAAATTGTGTTGGATGACACTTCATCCAGTGACCACAGCTCCACATCAATTTCCTACACTATTAAACGAAATAATTAACATTATCCCTGGACCCAACACTCGACCAAAACCTAACCCTAAACCACCTCAATCCCAATTGCAGCCCTCGACCGAACCCTATACCTTTGACGAAATAAAGCCTGGAGCAGTCGTCGTTGCAGGGGCAAATGTCGGTTCACTAAAAATGCCATGACAGACTCAAATCCTATGAATTTATCTCTAATTATTTCCCAGATTGGTTAAAAAACATGTAATATTTATTATGAATTACCAGTCCATTGTGCTTTGCTCCTCCAAGAGGCCATCGCTTTGAGGTAAAGGGCAGAAATTCAAGGCCGGAACCTCAAGGCACCCCATGATCTTTCTACAGGAAGCCCTCCTTCTGGAACAGAATTATAAACACTTCAATAAATATTGACAAAATATGAAAGAAAATACAAATATAATAGCATTATTAAATATTGCTTGCCATTCCTTTTCATATTATTGACCCCCCCCCCCCCCCTTTCTACATTAACTTCAAATGTAAATTCTAAAAAGAGATACATTGGAAGTTAAAATACACATAATGAACACTATACAGCAACTTGTTACTAGACATTTTGATGCATAGCCACCCCTTTGCATCCCCACAGGTTCCTTTAGTACATGTTTCAATGAGAAACCATTTTAAAGGGAGACAAAAAATGTGGTCTTTATAAGACAGGTGGTCACTAAAGCAGGTTTGACTGTATGGCTTACCTTCTCTTGTGACGGTCTGTTTTCTCCAGGACATTCTTGTTTCAAGCACATTCTCAGAGGAGGCAAGCATTTGGTACTGCGACAAGTCTCAATGTACATTTTCCTGTATAAAAAGAGAGGGGGAATTTAATATTTAGAATGAAAACTGAGTATGACCATTTAAGTTTGATGAGCATTTGCAGAATTAACGTGTTTTAATTTGGATTTCACACAAAAAACCTCCTTCATTATTAGGCCAACTAACAAAAATGGGGAGTTTCTCGTCCTTTATTTTCTATTAAAGGAGGAGGCAGGGCATTACTATTTACTAATTTTAAATTTTTTGATATTTTTGTCCAAGATGACGTCATTCTAAATATAGCTGGCAAACGTATATTTATTAACAGATATTGTGCTCAGGCGCGTACGCAGGGGTTGGGAGGTTGAAACCCCCCCCCCCCCCCCAACCAACAAAAAAATTTAAAAAAATTAAAAAAATAGTGGTAATGGGTGACCCCAAAAACCTGACTAACCCGGCCAGGCTTTAAATTTCAATATTTTTAGGGCAAGGCCACTTTTCTGTGGGGCACATTCCTATATTACAGCACAAATAGAAAGAATTGGAAAGGGCACAAAAAATCTCCAAGGCCAATGAGAGGGGCATTGAGACCAATCAAAAAGGCATCCACGGCCATGGCCTTGGATTAATTTAAGCCTATCCCCCCCCCCCCCCAACAGATCGAAATAGCAATCGACCAAATTTTTGGGACAAAAACAAAAACAAATAAAATGGTGCTCTTACCCCCCTTCAAACCCCCCCCCCCCCCCCCCCCGCTTATTCAGCGACTCTGAATATCAAATCGACTATCAAATCCTGGACCAAAAAAAATGTGCTCTTAATCTTATCCCCCCCCCCCCCTTTCATGTAACCAATCTTGAAAAGTAGCCCCCGAAAGTGTTTAAATATTTTTTCCCTGCATTATAGATCTACAGTAGCTTTAGTCTCTTTAGTCTTAAGACTTGACCCTACACAAAAATTAAAGATCTAGATTTTAGACTAGTCTAGACAGTAGACTAGACTTATGTCTCTAAGACTAAAGTCTAGACCTAGACCTAGAAATACTCTAGTCTAGATCTAGACTAGAGTATATTGAAATCTAGATCTAGACACTGTTTGGGTTCTTGCAGTTTACTGCAGCAGTTGCTGTTTCAATAATTAGGATAAAATAGAACTGTAATTTTCGGTTCTAAATTTATTAAATCCGCCACTAAGCTCAGCCAGCTCAGTTAACTCCGACAGCTGAGCTCAGTCACTCCAGACAACAGCATCGGATGACGGTAGGACTGATGCAAAAGAGCCCGCAACCAGCCCGGGCGTTACACGCAGCTCCCGCTCTCGGTTTGGGCGCATGAAATTTGACAAACACTCGCATGCGAGCTCTCATAATCAATCTTTGTTTAACCGCTGGAAAAGTATTTAAATATAAATAAGCACACAGATGTCGAGTTATGAATATAATTCTTCGTATTATGGAATAAATATGACATGTACTTACGGGATTTCTATGAAAAAAACATTTCAAGCACCGAAGTTGGGTTCATTGTCACGGTGATTGCAGACGACGGCAAAGCACAATGGAGCTATTGCGCACGCGCATAATCGTAATGATCGTTTTTTAAACGATCACTTTGTTACTAGTTTTATGAAACGTATTTTCACTTCAATAACAAGATACGATAGTCGTAATCAGATTTGTCATAGATACCAGATTTGTTATAGTCGTAAGTCAAAAGCTTTATGAAACACCCCCCTGTTGTCTTGATATGGCTATATTTTTGTGTAACAGGTCAGAATTGAACTGTTTTATAGTGAAAAATATCCATCTATTTTTTAATCAATATCTCCTCAGGAAGAAAGTAAGAAGTTTATATGTTTACAAACTTTGTACTTCAAAGAAGTATGACTCACACATATTCTGAGTAGAAGCTATCAATTTGGCCAAAACATGACATTCCACAGCTATGAGAGAGTTAATGATGTACGGTCACTTGGTCAAAGGTTAGTAACTCGACCCCCCCCCCCCCCCTTCCAGAACACCTGTAATAACATAGCCAAACAAACCCCAAATTGTAAACAAGACCCTTTCTCAGAACAGGTGGTACATGTAGCTAGACCACCGTGAGAGTGTAACTGTTATAAAAGTGGGCAAAGGTATTTGTCAGATTCACTCCCGCACTGCACCCCCATCCATGGGGCAGGCAGGGAGGTCGACTCTGCAAGCTTTTGGAGTTACATTGTAAATTAGGTAAGAAGATTATTCTTTTGTCAAGTTTGATAATTATTGAGATAATTAGTATTTTTGTAGATGTATTCTGATGTTAGAGAATAACCTTGGTATCGTTCTTAACGATAGTATGTGCTAAATTAATATGCATTCTGTAAGGTGTGGCATATTATCTGTATAATCATCAGCAGGTTGATTTCGTTAGTGAGTTAAGCACTAGATTAAGATTTGGTTTAGTAATTTGAGATGATTTGAATATTACTATGTTATCTGTTATATCACTTGTAATCTTCAGGAGTTTTAGTAACGTGTTGTTGAGGTTAACTCTGGATAATCGTATTTTGCAAGACAGTTGTAATTAACAGTAATGTTTTAAGAGTTAACAGTTAGCGGATATAGTTTGAATCTTCTTCAGTTTTCTGTTGTATATCTAAAGAGTATAATTCACAATGATTTGTATTAATTATTGTTCCTTTAGGTATTGACAATCAAGACCTGTTACATTTGTTTACCCTTACCATATCACGTAAAGGCCCAACTGATCGTGTTACAATACCATAAAACATTGTGACAAATATTTTGGTTCGAAGATTATGATATTACGGGTTCGTAGACTATATACTCACAGATTGTGTGCGTATTTGCCCTGGGCAATGGCTCCAGTTACAATGACAATCATTGCAGGAATACCTTGAATTTAAAAAAAAAAGGGGAAGACATTTATGATTAATTATCACCTGTCAATTGACAGTTTTAAAGCCTTTTCCTAGAAGGAGAATAAGAGAAAATGCCTGTTCACTGCCATTGTGTGATTTAAGCAAAGTGAAAGGACAAGTTAAAGATGGCGATTGATAGTACAATCGCTAAAATAACATAGAGCAATGGGGGTCATGGGGCATGCAGGCATTAGTATATAGATCTTCTTGTGTGTTTTTCTTATTCTAGAATACAACTAACGATCAATTTGTGGATCACTCAAGAGATGCAAATATCTTATTTAAATTGAAAACTGTTTTGAACAAGTAGACAACAAAAGTTACCTGTCCAATAGGCAACCATGCAGCTAAAACATTTATGTTGTAGAACCATGTTAATGGGAAATTAAGTATCAATAGCATCAGCAAAATTTATCCTTCCATTCTCAGATAATCGTTTGTCTGCCCCGAAATGTCGCATATTTTGAAAAAGATGGTGATGAAAGCCACTCACGAAGAAAAAATCGTGTAGTTTGCACTGTTTGATTACAATTCATGTAAATGCTGGCAATTTAATCTTAAGGTTGTTAATTATTATTTTACATGTATTAATTGTATAAATCATTCCCCAAAAAAAATCTATTACAAAAAAACAATATTTTTTAATGATCAATTACGATGCTACTGGTAACAATTTTGAAATGTTTGTACCCCAAGCAACGGCACCAGCTTTGACCATGAACCGTGGAATGTAGGTATCAAAGATCTTGACGATGATGAGATAAGTATTATATCCCTCCACACCCATCCACGTGATCGAAGATAGAACGAAGTAGTGAACGAGCGCTGTAATGAACCCGCATGGAGCTGCCTTTACTTGGTATTGACGTTTGGTGCTGTCCAGTGACATCATGACAATGAACGCTAAGTAGAGACAGAGTAACGTCAGGCACAGGCAAATGAAGATCTGGTTGGTCTGTTTTTCCCTCAAAACTCTTTCAGTTAATAAAAATATAACATAAATTGTATTTGATTAATACATTGATAGATGTAGTGCATATATTATTATTTAGCAATACAAATGTTAGTGCTAGGGTTTAGGGAATATGGCGGTAGCAAAATATGCAGAATGTCAAATTTGAATATTGCCCATGCATCAAACAAACAATCCCGGGTCCTGCACTAGCTTGCTTTAACCTTAGATAATACGATAGTATTATAAATGGACTGTGGACTAGGCTGTTACTTATACGAGCAGAAACACTGCCATCATTTGGCAAAATATTGTTTTTTCATTATCAAATGGATATTCAAATGAAATTTCTGTCGCAAGTTTTTATTTCATGTCATTCATTTATTGATTCAACCATTTTTCTAAAAACAAACATTCAAAATTACAATCGATGTTTGAAAGATATATACAAAACATATTTGACATATAAAGTCCTGAAAGAAGCTTAAGCTTGTAATATTGGGTTCCCTCTACAAATAAACAAGAATAACTGTAACAAAATCCAGATAATAATGTGTACATATAAGCTAAGACAAACTAAACCAAAGCACCAGTCAGCATTCATGTACCGGCTATATACAGCACAAGTAGACTAAACCAAACTAAACCCATTTGCTTGGCCGAAGCAGTGCATGCCCTAGTACAGCCATTGTGCACTGACCAGCGCTTTGCAATACAAAATCATAACAAGCATATATACGCACATACACCCACCCATACGCACATACACCCGCGAGATGGAGAGATAGAGAGAAAGAAACAAAGAAGGGGACAGAAGAGTAGGAAAAGAATGAAGAGAGATGAAGAATTGTAGAAACATATTGCACAAGTTAATTATGAACATTATTTTAGTGAGAGCAGAAAAGCATCATGACAAATCATTTTAAAATGGGATAGAGTGGTACTGCTTTTAGTGCTCTTATCAAGAGCACTCCAATGTTGGATGGCATTAAAATGAAAGGATGTGTATCTGTGTTTACAACAAATCTGAAGGAAATCCATAATATATGTGCTCTGCTATAATCTAATATACATTTATGAGATGGATAATCATAAAAATGGAGATAAACAGGACTCTTACCTGTTTGATATATATGTTGCGAGGGTGACAAGTAGGCTTACTATTGAAATACCACATCCTATGTACGTTAGAACTGTGTATGCTTGCTCAGAAGACCGCTCCCCTCTGGAAATATCCTACAAATATAATAAATTATCACAATTTTATTATCCAGTTCATTCTACACTAAACCAAAACATATAGAGCTATATGAAAAGCTTACTTGTATGTGTGAGCTTTAACCCAGATAACAATACGCCGTTGGGCTAACGTCGCAATTTTTCACTGATAAACATTGGGCCATGGCAAATGGTGGGAAAGGGGTTCGCATAACGTTGGCCCAACGTCAATTTGCTATCTGGGAAGTTTAATAGTTGGGATTGCTCTCATTAATTTGTCGCCGTGGATAGACACATATTATAATATGTACGCCTAGTCTTTGTGTTCTTCGGATTGCCCGGAGTTAGACACCATGAAGGCAGCCCCCCGCCCCCCCCCCCCCCAAACAAAACAAAATAAAAATCACTCTTAAAATGAAAAACAAGAAAGGGAAAGAACAAGGAAAAAGAGAAAAAAGAAAAATGCAAGGAACAAGACAGAAAATTGCTCTTAACTATCCGCAAATCGGTCGCTACGTTCCCTCATACGATACACTTTAGCTTAAAATTAAAGAAGAACTGTAGACAATTACATAGACTGCGTTTACATTGTGTGTTTACAAAGGCATTGGTATAGATAGACAATAGCAGTCTTTACCTCAAAATTCTTGTATCTTTGGTTAAGTGGGTAAGTCTATTTCTGGAAATAAATATTCCTCACAGCTTCCAACAATAGAAATCAAAGTATTTCCAATGGGGGAGAGATAACATGTAAACTATATATATTAGCTACAACTAAAATATAAAAAAAACATATTCGGGTGGAGATCCTGCAATACCATGTGATTCCCAGGGGACGTGCTGTGAAAATAAAAGACATATA
Source organism: Strongylocentrotus droebachiensis (assembly GCA_035222895.1). NCBI lineage: Eukaryota > Metazoa > Echinodermata > Echinoidea > Camarodonta > Strongylocentrotidae > Strongylocentrotus > Strongylocentrotus droebachiensis. Next base: position 98,576 of record JAVYIG010002166.1, read on the forward strand.
AAATAAAAAAAGATCTTACCATAAGGACGGCAAAGTTGGTGAGATGGTTACATCCACAAACGATCTTCTCCTTCTCATCGGAAGGAAGATCCCAGTTGTTATCATTGGATGAGCTAATTCCAGATGCTGAAAGAAGCTGACACCCTTCTTGAGACCAGTCACTAAAGCCAATATCCCAGTATGAACACAACGGATTCGTCAGACCAGTCTTGTGAGGAAATTCAAATTTAGAATAAAGTGCACATGACTAGAGTTGTTGTCATAGGTGTTCAACTATTGTTAATAACATAATGCATGTCATTGTCTCGATACAGATACAAGAGAATCATATGCTGTGATATTATGATACAGAAATAATTATAAAACATTGGAAATAATACTCGAAGATGACAGGATGCACAGTCATGCACATTTATTTATATCTGCAGTATTATTTGAAAGTGAAAATTCCATTAGTGCCTACCTCCATAGGGGTAAAAGTGAAATTGATGGGTTCTGTCAGATCTTCTATTTTCTCGTCCCCGATGCTCAGTGATATTACAGGTGTGTTAGCAGATCGGTTTGTTCCTATACTTGTGTTCTTCAATGATTTAGAAATGAAAAGGGCTGGTGTGGAAAAGACACTGAAAATCACGCGAACAAAGCCGATAGTATTAGAACTTCCTCCAGATATCAACGGTAAAGCGGAAGAAATCGTAGATGGTATGTTGACAACAGCGATGGTATCTGGTTTTGTAGCTTCAGCATGATTTTCATTTGAAGTTTGGATATTGGTGTCAAAATGTTTCAGATCAGAATTGCTGTCTCCTGCTAACGAAAGGACTAGACCATTTGAGATGTCATCAGTATTTACGCTTTGGACCTGAAAAGTTCAGAAAAACAGAATTGGTAAAAACAGTCCGATAAGAACGTTGCTTTGGTCATGAAGAGGCATAGTATTCTAATCAGGAAATGAAGTTCATCTTTGCATGTGTCATTGACAGATATCTTATTTTGCGGGACGTAGTAGATGTCAACTATATTCAGTTACTTGCATGAATTTTAGTCTTTGCTGCCCTGCCAAGGAGAAAAATTCGGATATAATATCAGCGTTTTATTCGACATAAAATATCAAAAGTTCTACGTACCTGCACGGCAATATTTGGTTGTTGAAAGCTAAAATTTTCACCGTCCTCTACAGGTACACTTTTGATCTGCTGCTCAAATACTTTAACGACATTACTGACAGAGACTGATGCTGATTCAAGTGTTTCTGTGTCAACCTGAGCGATGTTACTTACTATGGCAACGATGGATGCAGTTACCTGTTATTCAAAATGAAATAAATACATTCATTTACATATTCTGAAAGCAGTAGCATTATCAGTATGAAATAAAAAGTTTGAACACAGGTGTGATTGGGGATAAAATTTGGACAGTCGGATTTGACAAGATCTTAAACAAAATGGCACATTCAAATATTCACAACGAATGGCCTACACATTGTCTTTATTTTAGTAATATAGCAGGACTGGACAGTGAAAAGATAAACAACTGAGTCAAAATAACTTAATATGTAAGCATTTACTGGACACTTTTCACAACAAATTGAATAAAAACAAAGAAACACATTACATACAACATTTTTGGGAAAGTGTTGTATTCGCAAAACTAAATAAAGAAACATACCTTTTCACTGTTCGTTTGAGCACTTATATTTGAAATTATATTTGCAATCGAAAAAATGTCATCAGAGGAGATATCACCGATGTTACTTGTCACCAAACTGACGTCTTCACTGAGCTTAGCAACATTCTCATCTGAAACGATAACCTTGGAACAAACGAATTTAAAAATCAGTCCCGATTATGTTTGCTTGTATTGTTCTATAGAGTCATACAAACAAAATGAATAGTATAGATGAACTTTGTTTTTACATTCGTCTCCTTTCTACTGGACCAGGGGTGTCCACTTTTATGGCAGGATCCCTTTAATCTATAAATATTGCACACAAGACAGCCTAGGTACATTCTGCATCCATTCAGAAAAGGTATTAGCCCACCTGTTTTCATTTCTGAGCATAACAACTTATCACAGAATGTCATTTCTATTTCATTCATTGGGTTGTTATAAATGTTATTTCATTTCTAGGATGTGTCCAATAACTAATTAACTTCCATGCTACATTGAAATAGGCTTGATTGGCTGGAAATTGATGACTTTCAGTCCCGATTAACTCATAATGAGTGATCTTATGACTGTGTTGTGAAAATTCAAGGAAACAATCTTGAAATGGCTGAAATAGATATCTCAATATTGAAATTACCTTTGAAAGCTGGCTAAGTAAATCTCCGACATTTCTTAATGGTCCACAGTAATCCATGGGGTCGGGAAGCCACGTACTCTGTGAAATCAGATCACCGACGCATATGGCACGACCGATTGGTTGGTCAACTGTCAAACAAATTCACAACAATGTACTATCCCCATATTATTATTGAAATTCATGAAATAAATATTTGATCTTTTTTATGGGAAGTGTCTTGATAAAATCCTATTAATAATGATGGCAAAATCATATTTATTAGAAAATACAAATGTATAGCTATTCAGACTTAAATCGTCTTAAGTTCATATATATTAATGCAAATTCTTTCTGTGAAATCTCGTGGAATGTATCTTCTAGAGTGGCCAGTTTATTCATTTAAGTCGATTAGACTCAAAATAACTAATTACATTTAAATTTCCTGAGAGGAGAGATAGAGGCGGTTAGCACATCAATGAGAAATATCCTAATTTACCGTTTGCTCTGTTGAATGGACATACTTCAGTTGAGTTCCCCCACATTCCGTTCTCACCCTCTAGGAAACTGATTAGTCCAAAACGCGATGACGTCCATGTCATATTCTTACAGATCGCTGGGTTCCATGAATATAAGAAAAAACAAATATAAGGAGCGAGCACTAAAGGTATTAATACTATGTTCGTTTTGGATGAAATGAGACAGTTATGAGTTCTCCTAATGGTCTGTTTATACAAACAATATCGTTAAGACTCTAAACTTCCTGCAAAAATATATTCACTAACAACTTTTTTAAAGGCATGCCATTGTTCTTTTTCGAGCCACTATGGCAATTGTAAATGCAGACAAAATTTATGTGTAATCTTTTACAGTCGTTGTAAAATGATTCTGTGGCAATCTATTTTTTCGTAATTATTATGTAAGTAGAAGTCAATATTGAATTCCAATAAACGAAGATGACCCTTGACTAATCCTTACCCGTGTTCTCGATTTCTACACTGCCGACATCGAGAAAACCATTAAAGTTTTCAGCCAAATCATCAAGAGCTTGACTAACAAGATCTAGTTCATCAAATGCAGTCAGAATGGAATTCTCGATGTAGACATTCAGGTCAGCAATCACAACTGCCTGCCGGGTGAGGTCGTTGCATACCACCGATGGTGACAGGTCCTTGGTAGAGGGATTATTCTTAAGACCTTCAAGAACCTATAAAAAAACGAAATATATCATGGTGTATTACCATTTTGTTTTAATATTTTTTTTCTTCTTCTATTCCTCTTTTGACTATAAACATAAAAGGTACATAATGGATTGGATACAGGCGTAATAATTTTGGGAGATATAGTGGTATTACTGCGAAAAGTTTAAATCATTTTCAAATTATGTTCCTACCATTGTAGGCTAATAAAGCTTAATAATTACAAACGTTGATCAAAATATCAAAGGCCCTTTTATCTTTCAAACATTTAAATTTGTAATCACAGGGTATACAATGTTCATTGTAGAGATTGAGACCAAAATAACCTGATTGTTTTACGGCACATTTCAATATAAGTCTTTCTAACCATGGATCCAATGTTTTGTCCTTGTCTTCAATCTTTCCTATAAATATATTTCTTAGTACTTACAAATTTCCTGATGTTGAGTGATATCTCGAGATAGCGGGCGGAAGTTTGTTCAGAGAGGTCATCATTCGAAGTGAGATTGAATTTCAAATTAGAAAGTCGGATATTGGTCACACCTGCATCAAAAGAAACGTCAAATATTATTTGTGTATAATAATAATAATAACAATATTTATAAAGCGTAACATATTCATCTCTAGAGATGCTCAAGGCGTATAAAAATAATTTACATTTATATCAGGAATTCAACATACTTAAGATTAAAGGAATATTAAATGTTGAATTACATGAATGATTATTTTTCGTAATAAGTATGGGTATGATAATAGAGATTTGAGTTTTATTTACTTATTTAAGAGAGAAATGACTACAGAATAGAAATAAACGAACATTTGAAAGTACAAAATATGAATTTTCCTACTTGGGTATTATTGATGTTCCATTGATTTGCTAAATTGTAAGCAAAATTATGTTACTGTTTGAATATTGAATAAACACCTCTAAGAGGCAAAGAGAAAAAAAAAAATAATTACATGTAAGTTCATCATGCCATCTTAATATAATTGTATAGATCACTGTAGCTTCCGGAACATCTGTGTTACCTTTTGCTTATAATCTTTTCTTATTCCTTTTAAACGACTCTTTCAAGTTGAAGTGCCTTGGTACTTAGTAAATGGTTGGGTAATCCCTTTGACAGCTCACTCAGGAAGCTATACTGGGATGGTAGGTGCGGCGAGTGACTACAAGGAGTGTCATGAATTGCTGGAATGGTGTGTGGACAAAGCACTTGTCAATTTACAGTAAAATATGCTAAGTCCAGTGCAAGTAAAAACCAAGCTAGTAAGCTTATACGATGTGAGAACCAACGGGGGGCTGCATCATTCTGATGGAGGGTAGAGCAGCCTCCTTGAAGTTGGTTATTCCTGTTGCATTGACTGCTGAGCCTTGCAGATGGGTAGTATGAGAACTTGAAGGAGTCGATAGTTGCAACAGGAATTACATACTTCAGGTTGTGGTCGTGTCTTCCGAAGTATGTAGCAGGGATAACAATAGTTGGTGCAGGTATGGACACAAGTCGGTGATGGATCTTGTAGAGAAGGGTGCATTGGTCGAGGATTCGACGTGTGTGAAGCGTGTCCCACCCTAGAGCTGCCACAAGAGCTGATGGTGATGTGGTGTATCTGTAGTCAGGGTACACAAAGCGAGCCGCTGTTCTTTGTACTTGCTCTATCATTTTTGTGACCGTGACGCATACTCAAATTGGGGTCGCACTAAGGCTGTGTAGGCCCTGGACTTTACATCCCTGGTACAGGGTGAGAGAGTCCTGCGAAGAAGACCTAGAGTACGGCTTGCTTTATGCCGGATGGGTTGGCAGTGCTTGTTCCAATGGAGATCAGCGGCAACCGTTACTCCAAGGTACTTGTACTCTTTCACTCTCGGAATCAGTCCATTTGACAGGTGGTATTCTCGGATGCTGGGAGTACGCTTCCATGTGATGGTGAGGATAGCGCACTTTTTCACGTTGAAGTCCATCATCCAGTTTGAAGACCACCTGGATAGCTGTTGGAGATCGTCCTTTAGGATTTGATGGTCCTCAGGGCATCGAATCTCACGATAGAGGGTGCTGTCATCTGCGAAGAGACGCATTGTGGACTGGATGTTGTCTTGGATATCGTTGATATACAACAGGAAGAGGGTAGGGCCGATGACAGATCCCTGAGGGACTCCAGATGTTACATCCCTCCATGTTGATTTGGATCCATCATCTACGACTGCCCGTTGTCTATCAGTGAGGAGAGACATTATCCACTGGAGTGAGTCACCACATATTCCATATTACTGAAGTTTGGTTGACAGGAGAAGGTGTGGTACTCGATCAAATGCCTTCTTGAAGTCCAAGAAGATTATATCAGCTTGGCTACGCTGCTGTAGGATAGAGGACCAGTCGTGTACGGCTGTTGTCAATTGAGTGGTTATTGACAACCCTCGTCGGAAGCCATGCTGTGCATCAGTGAGGATATTATTCACTGCAACATGCTTCGACACATGGCTCAGGATGATGTGTTCCATGACTTTGCAGCAAACGCAGATAAGTGAGATCGGTCTGTAGTTGGAAGGGCCACACTTTTCTCCCGACTTGTGTATAGGGGTAACCAGTGCTTGTTTCCATTGGGCTGGAACAATGCCAGTGTTGTAGCTTTGTTGAAACAGGAAGGACAGTGGAGAAGCAATCTCGCGAGCTACCAGCTTTAGGAGCTTGGGTGGAAGTTCATCAGGTCCGCTGGCCCTAGAAGGGTCCAGTTGTTGGAGGCGTTTCTCGACACCGGTCCTGTGAACATGCAGGTGACCAATAGTTGGAAAAGGAGAAGGTCCTTTCTGTACAAGAGGGTGGAGCTGGTGAGGAGTAAAGACAGACTGGAAGTAGTCGTTCAGTGTCTCTGCCTTGTCTAATGCTGAGGCGCATAGTTTAGATGGAGTACGCAAGGTAGGAATACCAATGTTTTCAGAACGACATGTCTTGATGTAAGACCAGAAAGACTTCGGGTTGTCCTTAAGGCTTGCCCCGATGATGTTGTTGACGTACTCACAACGTGCTCTGTGCACATTCTTGGCAACTTGGTTCCTGAATTGTCGGTAGGCTGTCCAAGCTGTGGAGCAAGACTGACTGTGTGCCTTCTTGAATAGGCTATCTCTCTTCCTCATCTGGCGTTTCAAAGGAGGAGTAATCCAAGGAAGATGTCTCCTTCCTTTGCTCATTTTGGAAGGAATAAGCTCAGACAAACACCTGTTCAAGAAGTTGACAATGATGGACCAGTTTGTCTCCACTGATCTTCTTTCTGGATCTGATTGGAGGAATTCCGTGGCAAATTCAGCTGCTGCATCTCTCAGTTGCTGTTCATCAGCTTTGTGGAACTGGTAGATCCTCCTCAGGGGCTTGACAGAGATATTTGGATTTGCAGCAAGAGTAAAAGTGACGATGTTGTGGTTTGATATCCCAGACTTCACGCACACATTCTCAACCAGGGCCGGATTTGACGTCACAACTAGATCCAGGATGTTGTTGGATGAAGGTCGGGTTACTTCCCTGACTGTTTGGGACAAGGAATTGTGCAAATGGATATCCAACAGCTTCTGGTGACAAGTAGAAGTGGCTGGATTTGTAGTCGACTGGTCATCCCAGTTATAATGCCTGGGTGATTAAAGTCGCCGGCTATCAAGATGTTAGGGTGGCTGCGCCGGTGCCTTGTCATAATCTTGGACAATGACTGGTGCAAGCCTTCAAGACCTTGTTGTCTGTTGTTGGGGGGGGGGCAGTAGTAGCTACCAATATACAGTGGCTTGCAGGCGCGGATCCAGGGGGGCCGAGCGGGCCTTGGCCCCCCCCCCCCCCGGCAAACAAAAAAAAAACAAAAAAAAAAAGAGAAGAAAGGAAAAGAAGGGAAAGAGGAGAGAAAGGGAAAGAAAGAAGAGGAAGAAGAAAAGAAAAGGGAGAAGAAGGAGAAGGGGGGCCGAAAGGGCCTTGCCTTCCAGGCTGTTGCCCCCCCCCCCCCCCCCCAAAATCAAAAAAAATAATAGAGAAGGAAGGAAAGAGAAAGAAAAAAGGAAAAGGGGAAAAACTGGCGTACTGATAGGGGGGGGGGCTTGGGGGAAATCAAATTCAAACGTGTATTATTTCTAATTCCATAAATGTGGATTACAAACAATGCTGAAATTACATAATTTCCGAGATTTTTCCTCACTTTTTAGTCAATTATACTTTTGTATGCGTTTGTTGGAAAATTCCTAAATATACAGCCAGGCAAGAAATATGATTCTTGAGATTCCTACATGTCAGGGCCCGAGGAACGGCGGGGATCGGGAGCCTCGAGCCCCCCCCCCCCCCCCCCCCACACACACACACAACAAAAGTATATTAAAGAGAAATAAGAAAGAAAGAGAGCAAGAAAGAAAGAATATTTAACTGCCAGTGTCAACAAATAATGAGGCATCAAAATATGATCATCTGACCGTGATTAAATGCCTAAAACCCCTGAGCTTCCGGGGGCTCTGCCCCCTGGATTCCACCTTGGGCCATAGGGCGGGCCCTTAGATGCTCAGCTGACGGTAATTTAATACCTAACACCCCTGATTTGGGGAGGCTTCGCCCCCTTGACCCCACGCCTAAGTGTTCTGCCAGTGTGACAAAATAATAAGGATTATAAAAAAAATGCTCATCTGACCGTAATTAAACGCCTAAAAACCCTGAGCTTCCGGGGGCTCCACCACCTCGACCCCACCAGGTCCCCTAAGGCGGGCCCCTGAATGCTTATCTGACCGTAATTTTTTGCCTTAAACGTCTGAGCTTCCGGGGTCGGACAAGGTATCAAAATGTGTTAATCTGACCGCAGGCGGGTAGCCAGGGGGGGCGGTGGGGGCGGTCCCCCCCAAAAAAAAATCATCGCCCCCCCCTAAAAAAAAAGAGTCGAGAACGGTACAACGAATCGTCTTGTTTCTCTAATGATTTAAAGAAACCTAAAAGCTTCCGCGCTTCGCGCTGGAGGGGGGGAGGAAGTGAATTCAGACAAGGATTATTTTCGAGAACGGTACAACGAATCGTCTTCTTTCTCTAATAAATTAATGAAACGTCAAGGCTTCGCGCAGGAGGGGGGGGGGGTTGGGACTGAATTTAGACAAGAATTAAGAGTCGAGAACGGTACAACGAATTGTCTTCTTTCTCTAATGATTAAGTGAATCGTAAAAGCTTCCGCGCTTCTCGTGGGAGGGGGGGGGGGAACTGAATTCAGACGAGGATTAAGAGTCGAGAACAGTACAACGAATCTTCTTGTTTTTCTAATGATTTAATGAAACGTAAAAAGCTTCCGCACTTCGAGCTGGAGGGGGGGGAGCTGAATTAGGACGAGGACTATTTTCAAAACGGTACAACGAATCGTCTTCTTTCTCTAATAATTGAAAACGTCAAATCTTAATTCTGCGCTTCGCGCAGGAGGGGGCGGGGGAAATAATTCAGACGAGGATTATTTTCGAGAACGGTACACCGAATCATCTTCTTTCTCTAATGATTTAATGAATCGTAGAAGCTTCCGCGCTTGAGGGGGAAAACTGAATTCAGACGAGGATAAAGAGTCGAGAAATGTACAACGAATCGTCTTGTTTCTCTAATTATTTAATGAAACGTAAAATCTTCCGCGCTTCGCGCGAGAGGGGGGAACCTGAATTCAGACGAGGATTAAAAGTCGAGAACTCTACAACGAATCGTCTTCTTTCTCTAATAATTGAAAACGTCAAATCTTAATTCCGCGCTTCGCGCAGGAGGGGGCGGGGGAAATAATTCAGACGAGGATTATTTTCGAGAACGCTACAACGAATCGTCTTCTTTCTCTAATGATTAAATGATTTAATGATCTTGTTTTTCTAATGATTTAATGAAACGTAAAAAGCTTCCGCACTTCGAGCTGGAGGGGGGGGGAGCTGAATTAGGACGAGGACTATTTTCAAAACGGTACAACGAATCGTCTTCTTTCTCTAATAATTGAAAACGTCAAATCTTAATTCTGCGCTTCGCGCAGGAGGGGGCGGGGGAAATAATTCAGACGAGGATTATTTTCGAGAACGGTACACCGAATCATCTTCTTTCTCTAATGATTTAATGAATCGTAGAAGCTTCCGCGCTTGAGGGGGGAAAACTGAATTCAGACGAGGATAAAGAGTCGAGAAATGTACAACGAATCGTCTTGTTTCTCTAATTATTTAATGAAACGTAAAATCTTCCGCGCTTCGCGCGAGAGGGGGGAACCTGAATTCAGACGAGGATTAAAAGTCGAGAACTCTACAACGAATCGTCTTCTTTCTCTAATAATTGAAAACGTCAAATCTTAATTCCGCGCTTCGCGCAGGAGGGGGCGGGGGAAATAATTCAGACGAGGATTATTTTCGAGAACGCTACAACGAATCGTCTTCTTTCTCTAATGATTAAATGAATCGTAAAAGCTTGCGCGGGAGGGGGAAAACTGAATTCAGACGAGGATTAAGAGTCGTGAACTGTACAACGAATCGTCTTGTTTCTCTAATGATTTAAAGAAACGTAAAAAGCTTCCGCGCTTCGATCGGGAGGGGGGGGGGCTGAATTAGGACAAGGATTAAGAGTCGAGAACTGTACAACGAATCGTCTTCTTTCTCTAATGATTTAATGAATCGTAAAAGCTTCCGCGCTTCGCGCGGGAGGGGGGGGGGGGGGAACTGAATTCAGACGAGGACTATTTTCAAGAACAGTACAACGAATCATCTTCATTCTCTAATATTTGAATAAAACGTCAAAACTTAATTTCGCGCGGAAGGGGGCAGAGAAAATGAATTAAGACAAGGATTAGGGCCGAACGCGGTACAACGAATCGTCTTCTTTCTCTAATAATTGAAAACGTCAAATCTTAATTCCGCGCTTCGCGCAGGAGGGGGCGGGGGAAATAATTCAGACGAGGATTATTTTCGAGAACGGTACAACGAATCATCTTCTTTCTCTAATGATTTAATGAATCGTAGAAGCTTCCGCGCTTTTGCGCGTGAGGGGGAAAACTGAATTCAGACGAGGATATAGAGTCGAGAACTGTACAACGAATCGTCTTGTTTCTCTAATGATTTAATGAAACGTAAAAGCTTCCGCGCTTCGTGCGTGGGGGGGGGGGGGGGAGGTAACCTGTATTTGTGCGTTCTTTTATTATTGATGTACTATTTTTGCAACTGTAAGTTATTGGGGGCTGCAATCTACAATCTGCAATCTGCAATCTACAAGCCCAGCTTTTTAGCAGTCCCCTCCATAACCAACCTGTTTTATATGCCTGTTGTACACTGTGGACCAATTACAAATATATTATTAAGTTTCATTGTTTTACTATGTACAATGCAATCCCATGTACTTTATTTATTTTGTTGGAAATGGAAATAAACGAAATAAAAACCTGAATTCAGACGAGGATTAAGAGTCGAGAACGGTACAACGAATCGTCTTCTCTAATAATTTAATGAAACGTCAAAGCTTCTGCGTTTCGTGCAGGAGAGAGGGGGAAACTCGACCCTCCCTGAACCCCCCCCCCCCCTCGCATTACGTCACTGCTGGTCACCATTACGTACCAATTTTTGGCTCGCATAATTTCAAATTTGGGCCCCCCCCCCCCCCCCTAAGAAATCCTGGATCCGCGCCTGGTGGCTTGGCATTTGCAAGTTGCACCACTGTATCTCACAGTTTGAGAAAATATACTATCTTTAATAAACATCGCATGAAAGATACACTAATTAGGTCTTCGGAAAAGAATGTATGCACACTATATTGTGATTTTTTTTTACAATACCCTTAGTTGTATAACAAATTAAAATCGAGGCTATCTAACTGACATTAAAGGTATTACGAAGTTTTGGTATAGTGTCATGAATTTGGTTCAAATGAACATATTTGAAGCATATGCGATCCTACAATATTCAGTGATCGTTGTCGCGGTTGAAATTGAGTCTAAAGTTATGAAATTGTAAATAATAAAACTCTTTATGTTGTTTAGCTCCCTCTCAAGGTCAAGATATTAATTAAGTTATAAAACAATGTTTCTTGACTAAAATTGACCGGTTAGCTATTCCCGTTTTGAAATTATACATCACACCAACATATTCTGAGATTTTCATGGTCGCAGCTACCATTGTACGGCCGTAGGCGCTATTTGAAATTTATCAAAATTTACCGGGAGCACCGGTAAATTCGTATATTCAATTTTTCTCGAAAGCAAAAAGTTTTAGGGCCTAAATTTTTTAGTGCTTATAATACATCCACAGGGGCATCCAAATATATCAATATTGTAAAGAATCACTATCCACCCAATTTTCAAAATTTCCCAAAACTTTGTATTACCTTTAACTGGATGGGGATGTAATATATTTTTTCAGACCGCGAGGGATCTAGCTTTCTTCGTGATCATAACCACTTTGGAAAATATACCTGCAATATAGGGCATGCAGATTGGTGGAAAGATAACACAAAAACACATCATTCTTAAACCTCACCTTCAATGTAGATAGATGCCGTCTTCGTGTCTATAAATCTTTGATTTCCAAAGCCTCGGCAAAAGTAATATCCAATATCACTTGTGGAAATGGGTGGTATACGTAGAGTGCCTTGATTTCTCTTGTTGGGTAGAGGATGACCATCTTTGTACCACATATAATATTCAGCGTTGTTGAAACTGCATGTGAGCTCTACGCGGGTGCCCATCTTCACCGTTTGACTCTTAGGATGATTGGCTACTTCAACAGGAACTGTATTTTTAAAAATTTAGAATCATAGGAGTTAGAGGTGTCGTAGTAGAGTGGATTAAGCACTTGACTTGAAATTCAAAGGTCGTGGGTTCGATCCACAATATGGAATTACTGTCTTCTGGCAAGGCATTAATATACAAATAATACACAGCAGTGAGGATATTAGTAAGAACAACCCATACAAGGTATCTTTGGAACAGTCTAACACACCCCAGGCTATAGCCGAGGGTGTTTGGACTGTTTCGAAGGTACCGAGCGTAGAAGAAAAAATGATGACATTGATGTGTATTATTTGTTTTATTTATAAGATGATGTTCTATTTGTTTCATAAAATGATGTTTTATAACATGATTTTACTAATGACCGGTCATTAGCATTTACTCATGACCAATCATTAGTAAAATTACGTGTTAAGCAAAATAAATGCCTGGTCACGTGTACGCTGTCAACCAATCATTTGTTTAGGATCCGCTTCATCATATTCTAATGTACATTTGCCACTCCATACCCAGGAGAGAAATGGCTTACTGGTAGGATGACGAAAGCCTTTGTGTTAGTAATTGTCGTAAATTATACCTTCACTGTGACTATTATGGTATATATAAATATATATAGGAATATTCACAAGGGATTAGAGATGGTGCACAATGTGCATGAATGAATTTGATGACCGGGGCAATAATACATGTAAAGCGCTTAGAGAACGTATTGCGTCTTAAGCGATTTGTAAATCAAAATTATTATTATTATTGTCATAGGTAGAGTATTGTGACATTATAGAGCATAGCTATTCCACAAAACAAAACGAAGCTGGAAAGTTACGTCTTCCAAAATTTAGAACGACACAAGGTAAATTTTCATTGTCTTTTGTGGGTAGTGAGTTTTGGAAAAGATTACCTATTAATGTCAGATTAACAAGGTCTAGAAATAGTTTTTTTTTTTTTTTTTTTATAGTAGTAGCTCTATACAGAGCGAATTTATTTTACATTATCAGTTTGTAAATTGTAAGACATTGTTAAGTATTCTTATTTTTAAAGTATCCATTGTAGTGGTAAATTCATTATTTTTGTTTTGTTAAGTTTTCTAAACTAATTTCTACCAAAATACTTTGTTTAACTGTTTTATAAAGGGTTAGGCTCGACAAGCATATGTGCTATTATCTGGCCCCTTTTACCAACCAAAAGTTTCTCTTCTTGTACATGTAAACACAATGTATTACTGTATTGCTGTTGGTAAAAGAAATCAGGTAAATGGCTATAAGGAGCCATCTAGAACTCAAAGATCGTGAGGTTAAGTTTATCATCGCCCTTGGAACAGATTGAATGCATTCCCAAATCAATTCACTAATACGGGGTGTCTACTCAGATAAAAAAAACTTTAAAATATTTTTAAGACAAGTAAATTAATGAACATCCATACCGGGTAATCCTCGATCAAACCTAGAATGAAACAAACAATATGACTTATAAGTTATTGATATTAACTGGCATCCACTATTTAACCTGCCACGTCCGATAGGTAATCAGCCAATTACTAAATTCCACGTTATTTAATAAATTTCATCCAATTATATTTTTACTTGATAGACACGATATTTTGAGGAAAAATAGAAAACAAACTCACGAGTGGGTTCAGGGATGACATCACAATGGTCGCCCTCGTATTGACCATGGCAGGCACATTGGTATGGTCCTGATCCAATATAGCTACATTCACCATTGATACACGGATTACGAACCTTACAAGGGTCTGTAGATATTAAATCCAAAGAAGAGGGAGAGAGAAGAAAAAACATTAACGTTGGCATATAAAGCAGAAATGGGGAATGGGGGAGTGCGGAGCAACACCCCCCCCCCTCCGCCTCCTCCACCCCACCCCACCCCCCCCCCCCCCCAAGAATCAAGAAACAACCAAAATTCGGTCAAACATCAGCTCCCCATCGGGTAGCGGTAAGCAATAAGGAAATTACATAGGCTGTAAAGGTTTTTTTTTTTTTAAACATAACAAGCCACTAAATGACCTGTTAAGAAAGAAGATACTGGTATTCATAGCTGATGATAACTTCTGGAACTGTCTCCATCTTTCGTCATGGAGATATTGGTTAAGTAAGAACAAACATTTCACAAATATCAAATTGGTTTATTGTCATGATGATAGTGCCTATTATCATGATTATTTGTTGGTTAATTTGTGCTGATTTACTAAATGTATGTACGCATGAGGTAATAGTAATAATAAAAATATCAATATCAATAATGTCAATAGAAATATTAATGATAGCATAAGTAGATATCCATGTACAGATAAATGTACACAGCCTGGTCGCAAAGGTAAACTTACTTTGTACAGTAAACTGAAAAGTACAAATGGCAATGTTTCCAGAATAATCTTCAGCTTCACATGTGATGCTAGTGTCTCCAAGATAGGAGCGATCTATGTATGTGTGAGAGCAGTTAACGGACGGATCGGGATCTACGTTGTCTGACACAGATGGGATGAAAGCCATGATAGCAAGGTCTTGATCATCCGCGTTGGATGTTTGGTCACGGCATTCCCAACGAGGAGGCTCGTTGTCTGTGAAAAAAATACAAAACTAGTTTAAGAGTTATAGCGTATATAGCATCTTAATCCTAAATTAATGTTAAGTTCGACTTCCTTATTTTGCTTAATACTTATTCAGTACCTTAACGAGCATTGAAAGTTGTATCATACCTTGTACTGTAACCACGAACAGACACATGCCAGTGTTTCCTGATTCATCCGTAGCATTACAGGTAACATTGGTATCTCCAAACTGGAAGTCATCACTGGAGGTATAAGAGCAGATCACAGACGGACTAAGATCAGTATTGTCTGATGCCCGTGGGTTGATGGTGATGTGGGAGGATGTAGGAAGACCTTGGTCCGTGGTGGAAGTTATGTCAGGGCAGTCCAAACGGGGAGGGTCGCCATCTTGAAATACACATTTTGGGACAACCAAAAATAAAGTGAGTGGTAGCCTAATTCATGGGGCACAACTGTATAAGTGTAATGGATAAAAGGTAACCAAAATAAAAGAAAACGGCCAAGGTCAATGTTTTTTTTTAATAAGTTTAACAACCCATGCCACTTATCCTCTAATTTTGGGCGTGTTCTCTCCCTTCACTTGATTGCACCCTCCCCTACCCATGACGCCAGTGACTCATCTCAATGGCTGAACCATCCAACACTACTGAAATGGAGAACATGTTTTGGGGATTTTTTTTGGGGGGGAAGGGTGGCAATGTAGTGTAACGTACTGGATCTTAAAATATCTTTACTAATTACAGACCCTAATATTGCAACAACAAAAAACAATGATAGAATTGATGAACAATAAGTTATATAAAGGTAGAGGAATTCAACTTAATATTTTGGAAATAAAACTTATAAAATTACTGAACTGTAAAATTTTGCAGTACTGGCTATTATGATTCAGAAATTCTCGTGTACATGAAACAGATTGCGTACATTGAGAACGTTTACTAAATTTTTCTATTTATACCAAATATATAAATTAACTGAACTCATTGTTGAAAAACACAGTAAGTGATAATGGTGATCAAACGATACCAGGCACTATATAGAGTTATATACCTCACTTAAGAAATCCAGCCATCTGATTGGTCGAATTGCATTCATAAACTTCAACTATTTCTGTAAAATTCCCAATAACCATGGTTATTGGGAAAATAGTTCAGTCTCCATGGTTACCCCATAGGTTTACATGTTAAAAAATGGTCTGAGCGATCGAGGATACCGCGTACGTGTGCGAAAAATTGGTCGGCAATTTCAATACAATTGAATCTCGATCGATCTTACCGACAATTTTATCTTGCATTGTTGACATGAAGACGAAAATAAACTTCCAAAAACAAAAATACAACATCTGCCGATAGATCTTGATCTAAATTCGTGCCAATATGCATTGCAAAAGTAAAAGAAGGGCCTGTTTATATGGAGCAGCCCCGAAGCATCCTCCACTCGAAACCGTTTTCAATCCATTTGAATGTATATATAAGAAAAAACTACTATGTTTTTTAACAGAGCGCGATAGCCGAGCGGGTTAAGGCGCTGACTTTAGTTACATCACCTTTTGTACGCAAGAGTTCGAATCTCATCTTCGACAAAAGTTTTTTTATTTTTTTTTTTTTATTTTTTAGTCTATTTTTTTTCGGCATATAAAAGTATTAATGACTGCTTTAATATTCGAGAAATAGTTGTTTTATTACGCTCTCGGGAAGGTTACAATTGGGCTATAATTCTAACCTTCCCTTGAGCGTAATAAAACAACTATTTCTCTCAAAGCAGTCATTAATACTATATTATTTCAACAGCATTGCTACATGTATTTTTTGACATATATATGTTATTCGCAGCACTTTTGATTATGATTCAGGATCGAGTTATCATGTACATGAAACAGAGTGCTGTCCTTGAGAAAGTATACTAGACTGTTCTATTCATACCAAAGTATAACCATAATCAATTCCTGAAAAACTTTATTACAGGTGCGTTCGCAGGGGGGGTTGGGGTTAACCCCCCCCCCCCCTTCAGTTTTGTTCATGTGTATGTTTTTTGAGAAAACCCCCCCCCCCCATTATTATTTTTTTTAATCCTAATGGACGACCTAAAAAAATGTCCTTTTACCCCCCCCCCCCCCCCCCCCGCTTATTTAGCGGCTGGCTGAGTCGTTGCAAACTGTTTGGCCCGATTTCTAAATGTTAAACCACCCCCCCCCCCCCCTTGGAATAATCCTGCGTACGCCACTGCTCTATTATAACAAGAGTGTCTATACTAAATCGCTGATACAATTTTCTTCTTCTTCTTCCAGTGTAAGTGCTGCTTCAAGGTGATGAAGATAAAACGCACTGATTGTGTGTGTATAATTTATATATATATATGTGGAGACTTTAACGTATCCTATTATTACATATTTTATAATCCTGTTGTTGTAATTCTTCCTTTTTGTTACATACCTTTAACGGTAACCGTCAAATCGCATGTCACGTAGTTTCCCAGATCATCTCGTGCAGCACAGACAACCCAAGTGTCTCCATAGTTAAATACATCATGTGAAGTATACGTACAGCCCACAGAGAAGTTCTGATAGTCAATTAAACCGTCCACGCGTGGAACTATGATGACAGTAGATGATGTAGTAAGACCTTTATCAGTGCTTGATACGAGGTCTGGACATTGAAGCCCAAATGTTCCTTCATTTTCAAAATCAATGTAAAGATTAACATTTCAATTACAGTATACTGATTAGTTTTATCTTCCGATAACAGATAGTATGAGCCTAATTCATGATATACACACAATAAGATTAAAAAAAGAAAATTATTATTAATTAAGAAAGCAGTATACCTTATGCGTGCCTGCGTGTATAATTTGGCAAATGTGACTTCTTCTCGCCCCCCCCCCCCCCCCCTCCTATTCTTTCTGGAATCTTTGATATGGATAATATCATACTTTTATGGCTCAACGAGACTCCCGGCAGATTTCAGCTTATATCACTGTTGATTGTCATAAAATCAAAGCTCTTTAATCATCAATTTGTAAAAAGGTAAGATTTAGAGCGGCATCTATCAGCTATTCAAGTCTCTTTTCTCTCTTTACTTACCATTCCAGGATGATGCCGAGCTCACGGAACCATCATCTGTTCAAATTACAATGAAAATGAAGTGTTAAACTTTATGTAACAAAAGCCTAAATAAGTGTACCGAGCAAAAAAAATATGTCTTACATTGTTTTAAAATTATCAGATATCTATAAAATGTATTTATTTACTCATATGGTATTTTTTGTCCAAACTATAAGAGCAGGACACAGTTGCCAATTGATGGATTTAAGGACTATTCTATTCCTTTCACATTATACCTGGGATAAGAACCAAGCAGGCAGCACCGGCATCTTCGTCATGAGCACAGTCAAAACGTTCAGGTCGATCTATCGTGAAAACATGTTCCCAGGTTGCTTTCTGTCCCAATACAATCCACGTTACGGAGTGGGATGTTTCCTAGCCCTTCACCGTATGTAGCTTGCACAGGTGCATATGCTGCACCAAAGAACCCCAGCATTCTGCATACAACATTAGCGTCTTTACCATCCCAGCCGTCATCACAGATAGTTCCCCAAGATCCTTTTTCTAGCACTTCAACTCTTCCTGAGTTGTTATTTGGACCATCAACAAGACGGACTTGAAGAGAGATAGGATCTGAAATTTAATGGTACATTGTGAATTCAGGTTTTGATTATGGAAGAGAACAAGAATATCAAACAAAGAAGCAGATATAAATATAAGAAAAGAGACGATTGTATAGAGTAAAAGCGAGAGAGAGAGAGAGAGACAGAGAGAGGGAGAGAAAGGAAATGGAAGAAGTAAGATGAAGAGTGAAGAGAGGGATATGGAGAAGACATATAATGTAGAAAAAAACTAGACTTACATATTAAGACTTTTTAAATTTCACAAACTGGGTTACATCATACCTGTACAGATGACACCAGCATCTTCGCTGTGAACACAATTATTGACTCCAAATTCACTCTTGATGCAGTCTTCGAGGCTACTTTCTGATCCAGTACATTCAACTTCATCAAGAAGAATTTCTCCAGAACCCGGACCATATTCAGCATTGAGTGGTGCACTTGACGCTTTGAGGAACCCTAGCATTCTGCACACGACATTGGCGTCATCCAAATGCCATCCATCATCACATACTGTTCCCCAAGCACTGCTGGTGTTGTACCGTACCTCGACTCTACCTGTAGCGTTGTTTGGTCCATCAACCAAACGAACGTCAAGATGGCTCCCTACATCAGGAGTAAGGGAGGACATTTTAATACAAGTTCGTTGATTTTTTTTGTGTGCTCAAGTCAAGTGTGAAACTATGGTTGCCAAGCCCCCTCATGTCTTGATGGGTTATTTCCCGATATGTGGATTTAAAAAAAAAAAATCATTATTAGGCCTTTAAAGGTACTATGTCAAAATTGCATGCCAAAAAAATGAAAAGGTTAAATTCTAGTGGCATTTGATAGATAATACTAATTTAAAACTCCTCTTAAAAAAGGGGGCTTGAAAATGTCTTTAAGTTAGTTGTCAAATCGACTTAGGAGCTATAGAGCCAATAAGTAATAGTATTGATTTTCAGACCATTGTACCGCATGGTCGTACGTTTTATGCTGCGCAAGATTCAATCAGTTTAATTTTGGCCATTACAAGAAGTGGGTTATTGATGTAGAAAAATCCTTTACAGCTCATTTTATGTATGTTATTACCAAAGAAGAAAAAAGTCAGTCATTCACTCAATACTGACAATAGTGTCTCACAGTGAAGTCTAGAAGTCTGCATAATTTGAATACTAGGACACTTCTAACGTTTAAGTTTCACAGATAGGACATACATGACATATTCATAATTCCTGCAAAGTTCTACAGAATTTGAGGTTGGCTGCAAAAGGGACATAGTATCTTTTAAAAAAAGATTTTGTATTGCCCTTTAGGTGCCAAAACATGGGTCGGTCGGTTCGGAAATCTTTTTTCTTTTTTTTTTTGTACTCTCTCTTTAGGCTGATATTTCTCAATTTGAATGCTTTCATACATTTTTTATCTAAAAAACGGTATTAATTTTTTTTTTTTTTAAAGCTGACCGTAGATTTCAAGATTTTGGGGTCGTTCGCAAAGGGCAATACAACATCTTTTTTTTTTAGGCCTTATGGTCATGCAAACAAAATCTGATATCGTTAGTCTGATAATATATGAGGAAGAATTGGTAATGTAGATAAATAGATATATACGGCGATTCATAATGGTGTAAAAGAGAAGGTCTGTGAAATAAATATTGACATTTATACAAAATGTGTAGAATTATTGTTTACTATAATATTTTAATCAAAGAGGAAAAGTTCTCACCAATGTTTGTTGTACTCGGGATATAAATGACAGGTCGGATATCTGGCCAATCTATAGTCAAAACATTGAAATGTTCAACAATAGTCGTAAGTCTGACTAAGTGCATCATGTTGGGGCATAAGTTCTAATTAAAAGCGATAATAAACCTAGTTTGATTTTATGAACAGATAAGATTCAACATGGGGGGCGTAATTTAATTGTAAACCCCTTGGTTTAAACCGTGGGTTAAGTTAAAACATCCTTTGTGAATGCGGCCCTTGGGTCATACGGCACATTCACTTGGTATGACATTAATATCACTAGCGTACTGATGAGGGGGGGGGGATTGGGTGGGGGGCAGTTGACCCCCCAAATACAATTCAAACATGGTTTATTTCTAATTCGATACCAGTGATAAATGCCCCCATTAAAATCTGATAGGTGCCCATTTTTTTCAACAGATTCTACATTTCTGTGCTCAAGAGTGCTTTTTTCATCTCTGTTTAGTGTTGTTTTTCCTGTGCAAGAAGTGCCATTTTCACCTCTGATAATTTCCCTTTTTACGTTGACACAAGCACCTTTTCTTTTCTAATACCTGTCCTTTTCCCTTTTGATAAGTGCCCACTTTTCCTTTCTCCATAACATGTACCCCTAATTCAAGGCGACTAACAGCCCCTTTTTCTATAATTTTCCCTAGAATTCGCTCGCTATGCTCGCTCGCATTTATAGATTTTATAATTATGTTGTTAATAAAACAACTATTCAGAGATCATTATTAGATCAGGGCTTTTTTTGTCTCCTTTATAAGATGTAATTTGTCGCACTGGGACCTCACAAATCTTTTTTTTTTTTGTCGCTCGCTTCACTCGCTCGAAAAATAACATTCAGACCATCACACCCAACTGCAAAGTATGTTGCTTATCTTTAACCATGTAAAGGACAAAACATATATTGATGTCATCTCTGGTATTGTAATCACAATCATGACGGTTTAGAGGTATACCAATGTTTTCCCCTTTGTAGGTGCCCCTTTTTTTCCAGAAAGTGCCCTTTTACATTGGTCCCCCCCCCCTATTTTGGAAGACGCACCGCCGCCCCTGCATCATGCTACTTGGTAGTGATGCAGATTTTGTTTCTGTCATGACCCCTAATTTTTTTTAGCTCATTACGCCACTGATTGACATGTTGACACAATTGACATTCCTGACATAGCCTATGTACAGTGCACCTCATTACAGCCGCTGGCCCATCTACATGTGGGAATCCACACACATAGCTGCATTAATTATACTACCCTGGCTGTGTCTCAAAACCGTTCAGACGATTCTCAACATTCAAACAACACTTTACAAAACTCAACTGAGTTCACTCAATATCAGTACTTAAGTGACAATTGATGACACCTAAATAGCAGTAAAATACGATTTAAAAAAAACGTATTGATGTTAGAAAAAATACTTTGAAAATTCAAATCATTGTGTGCATTGTGTGCAATTGCTGCCTCTCAGCACATACTACAGCGCTAGAGGGCAATACGTATTAGCATTGACTCTATGCTTTGCTGGAGTGGAAAGCTAGACAATTAAGTTTCACATATCAAAAGACATGACCTTTCCTGATGCAATCAATCCCTCCCACCAAGTATAGTCAATGGCACCTCCTTAGCGATCTTCAAGCAGGGGGTGCAACAAATGGGGCTTCGTTAATATGATCCTCTTTTTTTCTTTTTGAGCCGCACATAGTGTTCCTATGTAGTGAGATTTTTACGTGCACTATTCATCTGGGCACTTGACAAGCACAAGTACGATAATACGCCAACGGCAGTCTGCACTTAACGGTTAACTGGAAGAAAAATAGAAAAGGTTTGCCATCAATACAACTACCATTAAAACTACAATAAGCCAATGATTTATGCTATGCTTACGTATCCAGCTCACTGCGTCATAGTCCTCCGTTTCCGAATCTACACGTATATGTGGGAGAAGAATCATGGACAATATCAATCGAAACGAGAACATTTTCCAATTGGCCATTGTTGGATTCTAATTAGGAGAGCTCGATAGAGGATATGCCTTATGTATGCTGAGCCGGCTGGGAGCATTGTGTCACATTCAGGGCAAGGGTCGGAGGGTTTTCCCACGTCACATTCAACATCATACAGAAACATGACTCAATGCACACTCCCTACGATACATCATAGTTACGTACGTACCCCAAGCTTGGCCTTAAAGGATTGATGTATACTAACTATGACAGCCATCTACAAAAAGCATATTTCGACGAAAAATCGTTCTCTATCTCCTTCTCTCTCAGGCTCTCTCTCTCCATTCCTTTGTTTCTGATAAATGGCGCCATACAAATACTGCATGTGGATCATCATCATCAGCTATATACATTTTGTCTAAAACTTGGAGATGGGGATGGGGTATATGAAGGAAATCTCTTGACGAGATGGCCATCTCGCACGCTCCTGAAGCTGAATTTAAATCATTCATCATCGTTATCGATCATCATTGTTGTACGGCATAAAAGGGTGGTCGAATATATCAATTTCACTTAAATTGTTTAATTATGTGACACAGGATGTCAATTAACACACACCTCTGCAAGGATTTTCAAAATAAATGTGTTTGGTGAAAAAAATGCAAAAGTTAGGTTTTGTGTAATTGTACACGTCGTGTAAACAATTTAAATGAAATTTGTGCTTGCATGAGGCTCGAGCCCAATTATTAACACTTGGGGGGGGGGCTTTAAATACCTACCATTTTCAGATGCAGACATCACTCTTTCACCATGAAACAATCGTGTTTAGAATATTGAGCTTTCCCTTTCATGTTTCTGAATTTATGTACTGACCAGATTATAAACACAGCCTTCATAAAGCTTGGTTGTAGTAAAAAAATAGTTCATATTATGGATTACATCTCCTTGTTTGGCCTGGATATAGGAGGGAGAGAAAGGCGAGAGGGAGAGAGAGAGAGAGAATAAGAGAGAGACGGGGGAAGAGAGAGAGAGAGAGACAGATAGAGAGAGGAAATGAGAGAACATGAGGGTAGGAGAAGAGAGAGGGAGATGGATAGAGAGAAGAGTGAGAGAGAGAGAGAGAGAGAGAAATGAGGGAGATGATCGATCGAGAGAGAAAGAGGAGAGAGATAAGGATAGCGAAAGAGAGAGAGGGGGTGGAGGTGATGAGAGAGAGGGGGATATAAAGTGCGAGATATAAAGACAGAGAGTAGAGAGAGAAACAAAGAAGTAGAGAGAAGCCGAGAGAGATGAGAGATGGAGAGAAAAGGAGAAAAGGAGAAAGAGAGAGAGAAGAGGATAGAGAGAAAAGGAGGGAAAAGGAGATGAGAGAGAGGGGGATACTAAGTAAAAGATAGAAAGAGGGGGAGAGAGAAAACAAAGAAGAAGTGAGAAACATACAGGGGGCAAGAGAGAGAGAGAGAGAGGGAGTGAAGGAGAAAGAGACAGAGAGAGGAGGATAGAGAGAAAAGGAGGGAAGGAGATGAGAGAGAGAGAGAGAGATGGATAGAGAGAGAGAGAGGGAAAAAGAGAGAGGGGGAAACCGAGGAGAGATAGAGAAAAAAAAAATAGAATACTATTAAAGCAAGAACAAAATTTGTGATGGAATTCGTGACGAAATATGCACAAAGTCGCATATTCTGTCGCGAATAATTCACGATGAAATTCGCGACGAAATATGCGACGTAAAACATGGTCTAAACGTGTAATTAACACGGTGAAAATGAGTCGCTGTATGTACTGGACGCAAAGTCTACACAGTGCGTTGGCATTTCATCTATAGCTAGGTGTTTGCCGCTCGCTTGAGCTAACTATGTAGTAATAGATGAAGCAGCATACATGTAACCAATCAATTTATTCGGGGGAGGCACCAACAAAAAGGGCACTTTATGGGAAAAGGGCACCTACAAAGAGAAACTCATAGCGAAAATATACGTTTGGTATAAGCCCCTACTTTTTGATTACATATCAGAGTTGATTTCAATATCTGTTTCTCTCTTTACATGCATGGTCTAAGATGTAGTGCTTATAATCATCATAATACTTTGCAGTTCAGTATGAGGGTCTAAATATTGCAATCTTAATAAAATACATCTTATAATGAGGAAAAAACCAATCCTGATGGGGTCTTAAGCACAATCTAATCATGAAAAATTGAAAATTATCTTTTGTAAGTGACATATTAAACCATATGAACTATAAATACGAGCGAGCGTAGTCATGGGGGGGGGGGATGAAAGAAAAAGATTATGGAGAAAGGAAAAGGAAAGGGAGCACTTATCAGAAGGGACACTAACTGATATGAAAAATCCTCGAAAAGAAAAAAAAAGGAGCATGTGTCGGTGGTGAAAATGGGGCACTCCTCAGCTCTTTCCTGAAAAGGGGCACTCACCACAGATGAAAAGGGGCACTAATGAGAATGGAAAAGGGCATTTGTTGAAGGAAAAGGGGAATCTGTCAAATTGTTATAGGGGCATTTATCAGAGATTTTTTTATAAAGGTTCATTTATGAAAAGGGGGTCTCTTATAAAAAAAAAAACTAAAAGGGCATTTTTCTTACGTAAAAAGGGGAACTTTGGGGATACTTGAGAACAGTGCTCCCCCAGGGAACGCCACCCCTGGATATATTAATGAACACATGCACGAATGAATGAAAAATAAAAGATGAAAAAATTAAGAGTGTATGATTGATTGATCGATTGATTTGTCACAACATTTATTTAGGTTCATTTTTTCATCACAAACTGTTTTCATTCCCCCATGCAACAGTTTGTTTTTCTCTCTTTTTCCTATCATCATGTATGCCTGAGATCAGTGGGTGCTGGGGTTCCTGCATTACCCCCAATGAACGATTTTTTTTTTCAACAGATGCAATAACTCATAGAAATTGTTGTAAACCTTCAAATAATGAATTATCATCGACCCCCTCTCTTCATCTTTTGACAGAACCCATAAGAAGGCCTACGTTTTGTTAAAAGTTGTCATGAGAAGAGAACAATTTTCTCTTTTTCTTCAGCGCCGGGCACCTACGTCTCAGGAATGTATTTTTTCTGCGTTCTTTCTTTCTTTGCTTGTTAGCACCCCCACACTCTCTCTAAAATCATTCCTCTAGATCTGCTTATCATTCCTACTTATACACTTTTTAGTCGCAATCCGTTTCTGTTCCATCCCCTTCAGTTCCCTATCAATTTTATAGCTAATTATCTAGCAAACGATTAGTTAACATTATATCACTCTACATGCTCATGCATGCCACTTGGGCCGTTCGCATTTCGTTCCATTCGTCACCCTCTTCCATATTTGACAAACGATTTATGACTCTTTTATGAGCTGTATCCACAACCAAACAACATCTAATCCAGATGAAATTATTTTCTTAACATTACACATGTATGAGTAAGGTAAACAAAGAGACATTTTAAGATTATAAAAAAAACGAGAGAAAGAGAAGGAAATAGAAATAGTAGAAGAAAAGAGGAAAGAAACAAACCAAAAAATTGGTATACAAAATAGGTAGATAAAATAAAAAGAATTTCAGACATGATATCAATGTTATCTTGCTCCTTTTCACTTTTTCCTTCGTCTTTCTCTTATTTATTTTTTTCTTTCAATCTTTCTTTCTTCTTGGTTTCTTTTCTCCCATATTCTATTTTTCTTCCATTAATTTATTTATTTATTTTTATTTTTATTTTTTTCATAGCTAGCTCGAGCGAGCAGCATTTTGTAACTACAACGCACTGTGCGCCCACATTGACTAATTTTTCAGGAGCTTAGGCACTGTGTATTCGTAGGATATTTTGTCGCGAATTTCGTCGTGGACTATTCGCGATGTCCCTTCTGGGTTACCATATTATTTGCATCTGGCTCGATATTTGGTTATTTGGTACTGGAGGATTTCCATGGATAAAAGTGAACTTGCTTACATTGGTCGCATTATTTCTTATTCACTCTAGTTCTAATGTTATCGAATTGTATCGAAACTCATACGCCATTGCTGATCTTTAATACTACTATGACAAGCAGTACCAACTTAATAGATTTCCGGACTCATGACAAATTCGTTAAACAGATGATTGCACTCTGTTGATTCCACTGTTCGCATGAATTAGCAGAGAGAGATAGAAGTTAAAATTCTCACCATTAACGACGATGTATCAGAAGTTAAACAAGCTCTGCATTCACTGGGAACTTCTAAATCTGAAGGCCCAGATAGGATAACACGGGAAGAACTTGTGGCCTTAAAATAATTTGGGATTGAAAATTTGACTAGTATTTGCAAATGATATACAATACAGGTCATATTCCTGAAGATCTAAAAAAAGTCAATATTTGTGCCGATTCCAAAGAAGCCTAAGGCAAGTGCATGTGAAGATTTCCGGACAATATTTGTGCTCTATCTTATCCCAAATTTTGGTATGTTATAGCTGAGACTATGGGCCATAAAAACGGTGCTTTCAGTTTTTCGATCAGATGATGGGATCATGTCACAATTTTCAATTGAATTAAACCCATTTACTTGGTAGATTTTTCTGTCAGACACTATTGAGTGACTGACTGACTGACTTCTTTTTTCTCTGGTAATAATATATATAAAATTAGCTTTATAGGGAACATGAACATTTGTCTACATCAATCACCCATTTTTTGTAATGGCCCAAAATAAACTAATTGAATTTCTACGCAGCAATTTATAGGAAGAGCATAACGGGTAGAGCATTTCATGGAATAAGATGAAATTGTGAAAATGCATTCTTCATTAAGTCATTTAGTTACGAAGGTGTATTTGCTCATTGTACATGGTCAATGGTCATATTGTCTCAATCTATCTGCTATAGATCCATAATTGTCAATTTTGGTGTTATTGTATTTGTTAACATTTGTTCCCTTCTCGACATTACAATATGAAACACAGTGTTACAATATGAAACACATATTACAATATGTATGCAGTGCGTCCCCCAAAAAACGAAACTGAGAGTTATCGATGTTTTATCATAACTTAATCACAATTATAATTGATAAATGATACATATTTGTAAAGCTTAGATCCTCCTCTTTCATTTGTCTAAGTGACGAATTAAAGTCTAGTTATCATTATTATAATATGTGTGCTTTATTGACTACTCTAAAGCATTCGACAAAATTCACAACGACAAATTGATTGAAAGCTTACAAAAAAATAATCTTGATGGTAAGAACATACGTCTGATATCTAAACTTTGCTGGGAGCAGACAGCTGCCAAAATGAACAATGAAATTACAGGTTACACGAAAATCAAAAGAGGAGTACGTCATGGATGCGTAATGTCCCCATCTCTGTTCAACTTGTGTACAGAGTTTGTATTCAGGGACATTTCAGATATGAAAGGTGTTAGTATTGGGGGTGTAAATGTTAATAATTTACGTTATGCTGATGACACTGTACCTTGTGCAGAGAATGTAGCAGATTTAACAACATGTATTGGATATTGTAAAAGTCAAAAGTGAAGAGTTTGGTCTAAGTATGAATGTCAAGAAAACTAAGTCACTGATTTTTAGTAGAACAGAGAATAAGCCTAGAATATGTTTGAAACTCGATGGACATATCATTGAGCAAGTCAGTAATTACATCTACTTAGGATAAAATATCACAGATGATGCCAGATGCGAAGCAGAAATAAAAAGAAGAATTGATATTGCTCGGAATACATTTCTGGCAATGAAAGGATTATTTACAAATGAAAAAAGGTGACATTTGCGCTTAGGTTGAGGCTATTAAGTATGGTCTGTCATATTGTATGGAGCAGAAACATGGACAATAAACAAGGCCATGTGAAATAGAACAACATCTTTTGAAATGTGGATCTACAGAAGAATGATGAAAATATCCTGGAAACGAATGACAACCAACAAAGAGATTTTGCACATGGCAGGGCGTAAACAAATTGCACTAGTAGGATTAGTTAAGGAGAGAAAAATCAAATACTTTGGTCATGTTAAAAGGCACTAAAACCTCCTAAAGGATGTATTGGAAGGAAGAGTAAAAGGAAGTAGAACTAGAGGGAGACCCCGAATCAACTGGGAGGCGAATGTCAAGAACTGGAGTGGACTAAAACTGCAAGAGTGCACCAGAATGGCAGAAGATAGAGTGAAATGGAGAGATGTTGCAATCAACCTCCGAACCGGGAGAAGATTACTTAGATAGATAAATAGATCATTATTAATCTTAATTGTTCATTGCTCTACAACGCTATTTGAATTTTTTTTAAATGTCTAAATGTCCGGCTTCTTTGGAGAAGTTTCAATTGGTGTTAAGACATTTCTGGCTTGCACTCATTAGATCCCGCTGTTTCAAAGATTTGTTTCTGACCTGTTTTTAATTACAAGATCGAGCACGTGATCTTGATGGAATGGGTGCGAGCCAAAAAAATTCTTAAGAAAAATAAACAACATTGTGGTACTATTGTATGTATAGCATCACATGGTAACCACTATTCTTCTTATTAGTAGTAGTAGTATACTCATTATTATTGTTATTATCATCATTATTATCATTCTTATCATTATTATCAGGGGAGGATCCAGGGGGCCATTAGGGCGCACGCCCCCCCCCCTTTTTTTTTTCTTCCGACAAAAAAAATAGCTAGATATAAATCTAGAGGGGAAAGACTCAAGAGAGATGAAAAAAAGAGTGTGCAGAGTATGACAGAAGAAGATGCAGCCAAACTGGATAAATGGTATTGAGAAGGCCTGCCGTGTCCCTTGTTCCAGTCAGCAGAAATCAGAGTCTGGAGCAGAAAGTGGGACTGTTCAGATAGAGTCCTAACCACAGATTCTGTAGTCCACTCTAGCGATGACATCACGACTGATGCTCCCAAACATACATCGCATCCTACCTCTTGCATCCCAGTAACCAGTGCTGGGTTTGAGAGGGCGAAGACACTTATCAGCAAAGGGAAGCAGACGTGTCAAAGTACAAAGGGTAATTATCAGAGGTGAAAATGGGGGCACTTCTTACACTAGGAAAGAGGCACTCACCAGTGATGGAAAAAGGCTCTGATGAGAATGGGAAATGGGAATTAATCGACGGAAAAGGGGCACCCATCACATTTTAATAGGGGCATTTATAAGAGGTGAAAGGGGCATTCATGAAAAGGGAATAGGTCCCTTATTAGAAAGGAAAGGGGCACGTTTCATTGTTAAAAGGGAAATTATCAGAGGTGAAAAGGAAAACTTACCGCACCTGAAAAGGGACACTGACCAGATATGAAAAGGGGCACTTACAAGGAAAATGTGCATTTGTTGAAAGAAAATGGGCACCGATCAGAATCTAATAGGGGCATTTATCGGAGGTGAAAGGGGGTAATTATGAGAAGGGAAAGCGGCACTTATAAGAAGGGAAAAGAGCATTCATTACAAAGAAAAAGAGGCACATGTTATAAGAAGGGAAAAGAGCATTCATTACAAAGAAAAAGAGGCACATGTTAAACTAAACGGTGCACTTATCAGAGATGAAGAGGGGTAATTATGAGAAGGGGAAGGGGCAATTATAAGAAGGAAAAAAAGCATTTATTAGAAAGTAAAAGGGGCACGTGTCAAAATGTAAAGGGGGGTTATAATAGGTAAAAAGGGCACTTATCATGAGGGGAATGGGCACTTGTCTAAGTAAAACGATCATCTCTCAGATTTGAAAAGGGGGAATTATCGAAGGTGAAGGGGGAACTTATCTGAATTGAAAAGGAGTAATTTCTCACACCTGACAAGGGGCACTCATCAGAGATGAAAAGGGGCACTTATGAGAAGGGTAAGGTTTTTTTTTTAATGGGGCAAAAATCAGAAGGAAAAGGGGCACATGTGAAAAATAAAGGTGCACTTATCCCAGTTAAAAAGGGATAGTCAATAAAAGGAGAAGGGGCAAATCTTACAAAGAAAAAGCGGCACCTGTCAACGTAAAAGGGGCACCTCTCATATTTGAATGTGGCAATTATCAGAGGTGTAGGGAACACTTGTCAAAAGTGAAAAGGGGCACTTCTCGTACCTGAAAAGGGGCACTTACTAGAAATTAAAACGGGCACTTACTAGAGATTAAAATGGGCACTTATGAGAATGGAAAATGCAAAGGAAAGTGGGAATTTGCATAAGTCGTTGCCATGTAGGACAAACGTTGTGGCTTCCATTATCTAACAACACGTAATATATGCAATTTTAATTCTGACTATTGAAATACGATTATTCGTAAACGATGAACGAAACTCTTTTAGAGTTCCTTTAGAATCCTTTGATCAACGAATATGGATAAATAGGGGATGTCTTATGGAAAAAGTAGGTCGTGGGATTGAACCTCGTAAAAGGTCACAGATACCCCGAATGCCAAGTGATGAGAGCATCCGCACTCACTGCACGGTCAACTGTAAGCGCGTTTACTCCTGGACAACTCCAAGAGTAAATCGTTCGGTGTAAAGGTCGGTGTATAGCTATTAAACACGACTATCGTTCAGACGATCACTATACCGACCTTACCATATTTACGCCGTCTAGCTCTAAACCAGACCTTTACGCTGACCGAAATTGCCATCGTGTGAACACGGCTAGTATTGCCCACATTTTTAGGATAGCTCTTTTCATTTACCGTACCAGGGTACCGAGGATCCTGAAATCATTAAGGGTAACAATGGCAGGCGCGCCGGAAGCAGTTTGAGATTGAAAGGGGGGGGGCAAACATTCCAGGGGGCTCACCTTTCAGGGGCAGTGGCGTGACGAGCAAAAATGTAAGGGGGGAGAAGAAAAATGTGCATCAACCACTCTTACATGTTACATGCAAGCCCCGCGGAACGCTTTTCAAAGTACAGTATTGACGATCGGGTAGAGTGGAGCATAAATTAGCGTGGGGTCCAGGGGCAGAGCCCCCAGAAGCTCATGGTTTGTAGGCATTACATTACGGTCAGATAAGCATATTTTGATACCTTAATTCTGACACTGGCAAGTCACTAATTATTGACGGGTGGGTCCAAGGGGCTGAGCCCAATGAAGCTCAGAGGTTTTTTAGGCATTTAATTTCGGTCAGATGACCATCCAGGGGCCATCCTTAGGGCCCTTGGTGGGGTCATCAGACCACCCGGAGGCTCAGGTGTTTTAGGTATTTACTTACAGTCAGATTGGTATATGGAATTCACTTTTAAATTTTCCAGTTAAAGTTATAGATCGTTTACTTTGCTGATGATAAATGAATGAACGTCCTTCTTTTTTCAGCTCTTCCACGCAAGCGTCCAGCTCCTCTTCAAACATTTCATTCACGATGTAAACCATATTTACGAAGCGAAAGTATCGCTCCTTGGTGAGCTTGGTGATGGCCTCATCAAAATATTTGTCTACCCTGTCTGGCCACTCCAGCCACATACAGTCATCATGGTCTTTCTCACTGGGATAGTTGAGTCTGCATGCTGTGCACGACTGATGTACCGCCTCGTTTACCCGAAAGTGCCTTGACGACCTAAGAATAGGTGCTACAGGAAGATGTACATCGTCACCGTCTCCACCTCCTGCATACGGACATCTATATCTAGACTCTCCTCCTCCTCCTACTCCGCAGCCACCTCCATCTCCTCCTCGTAGTTGAGCTTTCTGCTAATTTTTTGGAGACTTCGATGGACCTGGGGGTGTTTCACAAAGACTAAGATTGACTTAAATTTTAAATTATTTATGGCAGGCTGTTCATGCCACTGGTTGCTCTCACCATTGGTCTCTCAATTACGATCTTTAGATAATATTTTTTCCTTCAATAATGAACTATCAACAAATTTAAATTCTGTAGATATGTGACCACGATTTGTATGTACCTTGAGAAACCAATGTCAGGAATTTAAGAGGAAGTATAGTGGCATGAACGGCCTGCCATAGTTAAGTCCAACTTAGAGTCGATCTTGGTCTTTGTGAAACACCACCCTGTCAGGTACGTCTACCTCCATGTGAACCGGGGAGGTTCCTGGAGATGGAGGTCTGTTTGTCCCTCTTGGTGTAGTCCTTCTATGGCTGCATTCTGCCTCCAGAGTCGGGCGACAACCGGGGCTCTCGTTGGAGAATATCCGATGATCGTGACTCCTGGTGTGAGTGGTGATGAAAGAGATAGCTTTCCGTGTGCAGTGAGCAAGGATCTTGGAAGCTCTTGATTCATTTCGGTGATTGTGGCCCGGTTACGGAAAAAGAGATGAGCGTCAGTCAGGTATTTTTGAACTATCTTCTTTCTTTTTTTCTTCTTCGTAATTTTTGTGAATATGTTGCATTATCAAAAACCAAAACCAAACAAACTTTAAGTTGTGAAACTATTTCTTCACGTTACTGAAATCTCTGACAGTATCGCTGATTTCAAATTTGGCCTCGACCAATTTCCACAATAGTACCTTTCTTGTTGTAGTTCTCGAATTTATTGACTACAGCAAAGCGCTTCGCAACCAAATGGAATGGTGTCTAATCTGCTTCATATTTACACTTATCCACGTTAATTATCTCCTGACTGAAATGACACCCTGCCTTTTCCTTAACCGTAAACCAACTTTCGCCTTTTCTGTCACCATATGCCTATGATACAAAAAAAAAGAACCCATGAAAATAATTGTTATAAATCAAGTTTGACGGAATCGTACGCATGCTTCACTTCTCTCACGCAGTTTACTTGCATTGCATCTATCAATGCAAAGATACTCTTATTTTCAAAGACAGTAAAGTATGGTATCAACACTAAAATCAACGTCTGTACATAGAATATAATACTCGAATATTGACACTCACCTTCATTACCAGGAGTCCAGCAGGGGTTGCTGGTTTGAGCTTCTTCTGCTCCACCGGATAATTTGAAAATCTGGCACGGTGCAAGACATTGGTGGCGTCTTTCTCTGGTATCATCCTGACCTTAGGCGTGTTTAGCACAGTTTTGTGATTGGTGGCTGATGTAGTGGTGGAGTTTTTTGGTGATCGGGTGGCCATCATGGTTGTATAGGAATCAGTATTTGTGGTACATGCTATAGATGCTTTCAAGTAACGGTTTGTAGCTCAGTGCTGAATGTGATACCTTGTATCTCAACAACACCCTGGTATATATGTAGTCTTTTCACTATTTGAATTGTTGAGTAATGGATATGTCATAAATAAAGTGACCAGTGTAGAGAAATTATCAAGCTCAGGTGGTGGGGAAAATAGAGTGATAACATCTGACAATTAAATAGCTAACAAATTAAACAATTTTTGTATAAGCAAAGGTCCAAAGTTGGCAAAAAGAAATACCGCCAATGAATTCTGACTTCACAGAACATTTAGGATGTAGAACAGAAAACTCGCTATTTTTAAAACCAATAACAGAGAATGAAGTTAAAAGCCACTTACAGACTTTAGATACAAAAAAGTATATGGATATGATAATTTGCCTGCAAGATTGTTAAGGGATGCTGCTTTATACATTTCAAGCTCATAAACATATATTTTCAATCGTTCCATAGAAAGAAGTAAATTTCCAGACGCTCTGAAAAAAGCAAAAGTGACACCTACTCATAAAAAGGGACGAAAAGATCTAACTGGTAATTACAGACCTATTTTAGTTTTATCTTTACTGGGCAAAATCTTTGATAAAATAATAAAATAATCGTGAAATTGACTATTTGGAAGCAAATAATATTTTGTTTCAAAACCAGTATGGTTTCCGTGAGAAACATAGCACTAAGTTATCATTGATTAATCTTGCAAATGCATGTACACTATTGAAATACTTCTATGAAGGTAAAACAACAGTTGGCATCTTTATTGACTTTCAAAAGACATTTGATACTATAAACCAAAGCATTATCCTCAAAAAAAATGTCACACTATGAAATACGTTTAAATCCTTGCAACGGTTTGAAGATTATTTGTGTAACGATTACAGTTTATACAATATAAAGACAAAATGTCTTTGAAATTGAATATAACATGTGGTGTCCCTCAAATCTCCGTTCTTGGACCAACATTATTTTTACTTTATACAAATGACCTACCTAACTCCACAAACTTTATTCGTATTTCAGATTATTTGCTGATGACTCAAATCTATTTCATACTTTTAATCCAAGACAAAAAGAAATTGATTTTGAAATTGTAAGTGAAAATTTAATGAAGGCGCAGGAATGGTGTAATACAAATGAAGTCACAAGTAAAGGTACTGTGTCCCTTTTGCAGCCAACCTCAAATTCTGTAAAACTTTGCAGAAATTATCAATATGTCATGTATGTCCTATCTAAGAGATTTAAACGTTAGCAGTGTCCTAATATTCCAATTGTGACAGGAAAACCGTTTACTTGCTAGACTTTACTGTCAGACACTATTGAGTGACTGACTGACTGGCTTTTTTTTCTTTGGTAATAACATACATAAAATGAGCTGTTAAGGGTACATGAGCATTTGTCTACATCATTAACCTTCTTGTGATGGCCCAAATTAAACTGATTGAATCTTTGCGCAGCATAAAACGTATGACCATTCGGTACAATGGTCTGAAAATCAAGACTATTACTTATTGGCTCTATAGCTTCTAAGTCGATTTGAAAACTAATAGTCGTTATTTTCCCACTTGAAGACATTTTCAAGCCCCACCTTTTTAGGGAAATTCTAAATTAGTATTATCTTTCAAATGCCGTTGGAATTTAACCTTTTCAATTTTTTGGCCTGCAAATAGGACATAGTACCTTCAAACTACATGAAACAAGCTATATGAACATGAAATCCAAAGGTAGATCAATAGACAAAAAATTATCTGTGAGAATATCAAGATCAGAAATTAAAGAGGTATCCGTTGCATCATTTGTAGGAATTGAAATAGATTGTCACCTTTCATGAAAAGAACATATTTAGACAATAAACAAATGCATACGAAATAAAGTAGGCATTCTGTTTAAACTGAGAAATGTTGTGCCCAAGAATATACTTGTGTTATTATATAACGCTTTTATACAGCCTCACCTCTAGTCCAGGCTAGGCCCCATAGGAGAGGGCCCGAACCTTTTTTTGTTATATATACAATGTTTTGTGATGGTTTCTTGTCAATTCGAGGCTGTTGATTCCAAATCCGATGAATGCCAGACGCAAAATCTACAGCATTTCTTGTTAAATGCGAAATCTAAAAATGGCCGCCAATTTATGAGAACATTTATTCTAATGCTATTTGACAGCTTATTTATTACGGTAGTTTCTTGTCAATTCGATGGTGCTGATTCCTAAAATGATCTGTGCCAAACGTAGAAGCTTAACGATTTTTCAGAAAATACGAAAATCCATTGTTAGTTCCACTGCCATTCCTAATGGCTACTTCAATCAACTCATTGAAGTCAGTGAAGTGGTGGCCTTCCAGTACTGATTTCAATATCTCATCAATGACAAATTGAAGCACCCTGAATTATGTGGGAATTTCTTCCCAGGCAGAAGTTATGGCCGCTTTGCTGGATTTCCCACAACTAGCGCCAAAGAGTTGACGAGGTTAACGCCCACATCAAACTATTAGCCAATCAGCGAGGATGGTCGACCATAGACAATGACACGATTCTCCCGCACATTCATCTTCTGTTGGACGGCGTTCATCTGAACAGGAGTTATCTCGTATGCCAAGCAGGGGGGTGCAACTCCGCTTCTGCATCCGTCTAGCCATGGGGAGATTTTGGAGGGTCAAAAGTGCACACTGCTTCCACTTATCGTGTATTAGCCTATGAAGACGACAAATTTTTAGTGCACCAGCGAAATGGGGATTTTGGACTGCGCGCAGCGCGCAAAATATTTAAATTAAAATTTGGAATATTCATGAGCTCTTTTCCACTTATTAGCATATTATCACAATGAAAAAAAGACAATGCGCATGCGTTACTATATCGACAGAATCCTAATTGGGCCGGATAAATGTAGAACAAAGGTCAGAGTTGGGGAGGTGTGTGGGGAGGGGGAGGGGGAGGGGGGGGGGGGGGAAGACTTTTAAATGGTTGACTTAGTTGGGGCCACAAACTTCACTGTCACCAGGATGGAAAGTACATTTTAAAAAATTCAGTTCAGTTAAAAGGCAAAAATAATGACCCCATTTCACTCAATTCATTTTTTACCTCTTTTTTTTGTTCCTTTATTAACTTAAATATTTTTTAAATCAGACAAATTGCACTGATCATTTAGCCCACTTAACAAGTGATATTTTCATATTTTTAGTGTCCAATTAATGAATCATTCTCACATCGACTTCAATGATCTTCATATTGTGCCCCATCCCCAAAGAAATTTCAATTTTGTCTCGTTCTTTTCATTCTTGCATTCGTCGCCACCGATTTTTTTTTAATCCCCCCCCCCCCCCCAACAGTAACATTTTCAATACAGGGACTCCGTCTAAAAGTGACATTTCCATAGGCTCTATTACCCCAATTACCTATGCTTTCATCATTTCGGCATCGACTTATTCTTTATTTAACCCCCCCCCCCCCCTTTCATCTTTATTGTAAACCATTTTTTATACAGCATTTATACATTAGTCTTGCCCACTCTCGTTACATTTCCGCTTTCTCTCTCATCAGGAAAGATGGTTAAATCTATCTCGCTGATGCCAGATATAAACAAACATCAAAAGGTCGAACACCATACTCAAATCTACACAAGACTGCATCAGCCCACATCTCACCTCAGTCATACAGCATTATCATTACAGAGTGCCTAGTGCCTACATCATCATAATCACCAGCATCGTCACATATATTTCACAAAATAAGAAAATGAAAAGAACAGAATTCAGCAGTATTAACTGATTTATTAACATTTATGAACTCATTTATGAACATATTTTGTTTCTATAAAGTCTTTTTAAATCCAACATGACATCAACAAAAGGATGACAAATGGGGGGGGGGGGGTGCTGTCTCTTGAATTAAAATCTTTCAGTTGTAAAAATTTACTGTAGATTTTGAAGAAAAAAATATTCAATAATATCAACATGCTATTTTATTATGTAAAGCACAGGTATATACTGAGTTTTATGAGTACTTTATCTTACATTGGACATTATTGTTGTTGTTTTTACTACTACCTGTATTATCATTATTATTACTGCTATTATCATGATCATTGTCATTATTCTTACTATTTTTAATATTGTTATTATTATTAATATT
Organism: Strongylocentrotus droebachiensis; assembly: GCA_035222895.1. Taxonomy (NCBI): domain Eukaryota; kingdom Metazoa; phylum Echinodermata; class Echinoidea; order Camarodonta; family Strongylocentrotidae; genus Strongylocentrotus; species Strongylocentrotus droebachiensis. Next base: position 135,845 of record JAVYIG010002166.1, read on the forward strand.
AATTATATTAATACAGTCTTAAATACTATTGAACTACATCATTTTATCCCCCCCCCCTTCAATTTACTATCCAGTTCAGCATCCCTCATATTTTTGTCAGAACTTGACTTAAGATTAAATATCAAAAAACTATGTTACATGTACACGCATTTAAAAGAACAAATTGATTACTTTCATGATCCTCGATATATCTTCTTCTTCTTCTGGTAATCTTCAAAAGGCGTTGTAGCCTATCACGAAGATGAACTAATACTAAAGATTACAAGTGGTGTGAGGAAGACAGATTGTTTCTAAGTGGGATAAGGAGAGTATATGCCTCAGAAGTAGTTCCTGGCAGTTCTCTGGACTGTCAGCATGCACTATATTTGCTGGAAGTCAGTTCCATTAAACTTTGGGACAGAGTGTTGGGCAAATACAAACTTGTCTACCTATGTCGCTTCTGGCTTGGTGCAACTGGAGGGTCATGTCATGGTACTTCCTGCTCGTGATTTGTTAAAGCCTGTCTGTACTAGTTTGGCCAGGGGGATAAGACCACCCTGCAAGGTCACTGACAGGTGGTTATCTCATCAAATCAGCTCTCAATTAATATAAGAAAAAGAGGATCATGGGGGACCAACAGGCACAGATTAGGCATTGTTTGCTATATAGAGGGCGCAAGTAGCTATAAGTAGTGCAGTGGGAAAATTTTCAAGGAAGAGCGGAGAGACCATTGACTATCTTGTGCACCATTCCCAGTCTTCTTGCAGAGTGCCTTGTAGTTGTAGATATAGTAGGCAACTAAAAGGTGCTGATCATCTCAGTCAAACTGCTGCTTCTCTTGTGGTCCCCATTGTGAAGTACATGTAGCGTCCTGGACATCTGAGATGTTGTAGGGATCCCAGACACCGGAACAGTTCTCAAGATGAGGGTGGACTAGGGACTTGTACAAAAGAAGCCTGGGTATCAAACCTTCTGCATGGGACAACCTGAATAATAAAAAAAAAAGAGAGGAGAAATCAAATAAGATTAAAACTGCTGCATTATATTGGATTTTCAAAAATAGTACCTCCCCACTTTTTTTAGGTCTTGCATTTTAATTTTATTAAAAAATGATAAACTTATGTCTATCTGATAGGGCCTTTTTTGAAGAGAAGAGTAGGCCTAAAGGTTTAGATGTATTTCCAATTATTTTTTAAAGTAATTTCCAATTTATTTTAAGTTATTATTTGCTAGACTTTTGTGAACAAAAGTTTGTTAGATATAATGTAATATTTAGGAAACAATGCCTTTGAGTATGTCTTTTAATATGCTGAGAGAATAAACTGTACCAACACCATAGTTTGTCACCTAAATAAAGCTAGAGAATAAATGAGAATTACAAGATATAATGCAACACAAGATGACAGTTCCCCAAATCTTTGTATATATAGTCCAAGTCGAGATTATACAGCCTGAATATTTTCGAACTTCATACAAACATACCTTGCCAGAGTTCAACTTAGGTGTCTTGTTCCTGATTAGATCTACACCATAACATTTGATGATCAGGTCCTGGTGCTCTTTGTTGCACTTCTGTGATCATTATCTGCTTCTTTGTTCCATAGGATCTACAATTAAAAGAAAACAGAAACTTAGTAAGGTTCCTGCTAAGATCAAATGCATGCATTAGTTATCAGTTTATAACTTTGTTCATGTCCTTTAGAGAAAGAAATATCCATGTCATATGTAGGGTTGGATCCAGAATTCTCACCAACATAAAAGGGGTGGCATAAAATCCTGAAAATAAACTAATTATTTCAAACAAGGCACAATGACATAACTAAGAGCGAAATCAAGTGAAGTGGGAGGGGGAGGGGGGGGGGGGGGAGGAGATACCTTTTTTGTTTTGTTTTTGTTGTTGTTGGTAGATCTAGATCTAGCCTAGACCCTAGATCTACATTAAAACTAAGCTGAATCTGGACCTGGATCACAATAATGACACATGCGCACGAGTAGTGGAGCAAAAACGAGACTAGACCCATGGCTATGGAAGTCTTTGCTAGGCTATGGCATAACACAAGCTATAGATCTAGATCTTATTGCCTATTAGTAGACCCTAGGGGGCTCTAGACCTAGATCTAGACCCGTCCCTATGCCACATCTGAATGATTGTGCACCCCCCCCCCCCCCCTCCATTAGGCATTACTTCCACATTGACCCACCTAAACCAGGCATTTACACCCACAACAAAAAGTGAGTCATTTGACACATTTAAGCATAATTTTCGTGAGTCAGGTGTAAATTGACTCATTAGTAACAACCAATGAGTCTCTATTGACTCATTTATATTTCACCAGTGTGTCAATCATGAGCTGACGCATTTGCAAAATGCTTCGACTGACTCACATGGTCGTAAAAAATGAATGAAGATCGACATAAGAGCATTTTAGAAGAAAAAAGTGAGTCAACTTGAAAGTGAGGCTGTATGCATGCGCGCGCATGCTTTCGTGACGTCATCCAAAATGCGCATTTTCGAGCCATATTTGAATTCCCGATCGACGACGCGACGTCGCCATCTTATATCTTGGATTCAGAAGAGTTTTGACTGCAGCTAGTGAAAAATTGGTACGCATACTTATTCATATGGTTTTAAACGATGATTTTTATGACTGGATTCGTGGGCTGAATCTTCTGATTATTATACAAATGATGCATGCGTTCATTTTACGATATCCGCACTCGAGTTGATGAGGCTGTGTGTAACTTAACTATCACTATGAACATGACTGACAATGAGAGCGGACAAAATGTACAGTTCCTCAGGTAGACAAAGGAACATCCCTTCACTGCTATTATGTAAAAATGTGTAGAACAGGTGTCACATGCATATTCACCTTTTTACATAATAGCTGTGAAGGGATGTTCCTTTGTCTACCTGAGGAACTGTATATTTTGTCCGCTCTTATTGTCAGTCATGTTCATAGTGTATAGATTCTACTGTATCGCACGAAGCCGTGTCGAATGAAAACATGCATGATCTTGCATCATTGTTTTATACAACGAAACTCCTAAATCCTTGTTATTTGATGTAAAACGAATTAATTCAAGATTGTTTCGTGACAGTATGGGTGACAAATAAATCTCAAGTTAAGGCTTAATTTAGTGCGTACAAAGTAGATTTTTCAGATTCGGGTAGCGGGGCCACCGATTACATCGCTAAAATGTGATATTTTAGGATATATTTTCCATTGCAAATGTGGACAGTGACTCTGGCATGGTATGGTATGTGTGTGATAGGCCTAGGGAGTAGGGGGTCTATGTCATGATGCACCCACAACAAAAAGTGAGTCACCCTTACTCAAATTGATGAGTCACTGGTTTGTCCGTACAGCGAAACACTTGAAGGATCATGTGAGTCACTATGACTCGATACAAATGAGTCTTATTTATCTAAGACTCACTTCAAGTGAGTCTTTAAGACTCATTTGTATCGAGTCATAGTGACTCACATGATCCTTCAAGTGTTTCGCTGTACGGACAAACCAGTGACTCATCAATTTGAGTAAGGGTGACTCACTTTTTGTTGTGGGTGTATTTAGTCTTTTTTTTTTAAATTAGAATGCATTAGGCCTAGGGCTAGGCCTAGAATCTAGCCCTAGATCTAGGCCTATACTAGATGCGGGGTTAAATGCTGTTTATACTTAGATCTAAGTGCTAGATCTAGACTAGACCCGGCCCCTAGCCTAACCTAGGCCTAGCCCTAGGGCTAGGCTCTGCTTAGCCCGAATTTTTCTGTCTCTTTCGTTCGTTAGCCTCTGATTTGGGTAGGGTCGGCTAAAGAGAGGAGCCGACCCTACCCAAATCAGAGGCTAACGAACGAAAGAGACAGAACATTCAGGCTAGACTATGCTATGTAGGCAGCTAGCTTAGGCTTTACAGTAAACATTGTAAAGTTATAGCCGCGCCAGCTCAGGAAACGCAGTCGCTTCTTGGTGGAGTGTTACAGGCGGCTAGCACCGGCGAATTGAAAATCATAAACCGCTCGACGAGATCTCGTCGGCTTGGACTAGCAATGAGCCATTTGCGCAGTCTACAACAGGTCCACATCTACGACCGATTACTATCGGTAATCAAGCTATGAACTGAACTTAAAATTATGAGAGTGCTCTAATGAAATAACCTACGGTAAAATCCTGATTGTTTCTAAAAATATTACCGTCGATGACTTATATTAGAGTTCATTCAATCAGTTAATATTCTTTGGTCAGAAGAAAGAAAAGAAGATGGGGTAGGGGGTTAACCGGGTAATACGTTGTGACAATGCGGAGAGCCCCTCACTGCAATGACGAACACATCACAATCATTTCAGAGACCTTTACACAAAATGGATCTTTACTTACTTTTCTTGATATCATAGGGTATCACTTCGATGTCAATGTTCGCCTGAAGATTTTCTGCTTCACTGAGATGTACTTGACAAACTTCTATTATAATAGAAATTCACTTAAAAGAAAAATGTTTCATTGTTCGTAATTGAATAACTTGAAAGTTGCAGTTCATACAACCGCCATTTTCGTGCTCAAATCGTAGGGAATTCTGGGAATGCAAAAAATGTTTTATGCATGACCTAATACATAAAACATTTTGTCGATGGCCAATCAACAAACAGTAGTTGGCGTATTTTTTACGTCATTGCTCATGAATATTCATTGACCCTCCAAAACCGTCGTTCAAATCGGACAAAACCCCCATAATGCATCCAATGCAAAACCTATGGAATGTCAAAGGTCACGATTTTAGTCGGCCCTCTAGTCCTCCTACGGAGGACATACTGTGTATGATCGAATCTCTTTGATGCCAAGAATATCATACGCCATCTACGGCGAAACTCGTCCAAGAAGGAAACTGCAACCCAAACTCCAGTAAATATGACATCTATTGATTTGATTATGTTTATTCTGTTTGTGGTACGACAGTTGCCTCAGTCCAGTAATGATGATAATTTCTTGGAAGCGGTAGTTAGAGCAGGCAAAGAAATTTTGAAGGTAGACATTACCATGGAAATGGTAAAAAGTCGCCTCATATGACTAATAAGTCCATATCAGACCTATTGATTGTACAATGGAACGCACAAGGCTTGACGGCGCATGGCGCAAACTTTTTATCTTCCCTTATTGATAACAATTTGTTAGGTATTCACCCAGATATAATGTGCATCCAAGAAACTTGGTTTAACGATTTTAATGTTTTGTCTATACCCAATTACGTTTGTGTTTGTAAAAACAGGCCGGACGGCAGAAGAGGTGGTTTGGTGATGTATTTAAAAAACGACATCACTTTTCAGGCGATGGATACACCCAGGAACGCCGAATACCAAAAAGTTGATATTTTTTGTAAAAACGGAGTTATCTCAATCTTCAACTATTATAATCCGTGTAAAAAGATTGAACTGATAGATCTAAATAACATGATAAGAAATGTGCCGGGGAAGTATTTGATTCTAGGCGACTTTAATAGTCACAATCCTCTATGGGGGAGCAACAAATTAGACACAAACGGTAGAACTGTGGAGTCTTTTATAGAAAATAATGATTTGGTTTTATTAAATGATGGATCTCCTACAAGGTTAGACCCATATTATGGTACATACTCAAATCTGGATTTGTCCTTAGTATCGAAAGAATTAGCACGTAATACAGAGTGGAAAGTACTATCCAATAATTTTGGCAGTGATCATAATCTGGTTTGCTTAAATTTTAAACATGTGTACAATAGACCAGGGGGTGAGAATATGGGACAGAGATGGTCTTTTAGAAAGGTTAATTGGGAAGAGTATAGAGAAGAAATTGAAGAGGCATTGAGAAAAGAAGGATATGAAAATCTTGGTGCAGAACTAAACATTCAAGGCAGATACAATGTGATTGTTAAGGTGATCAAGGAAACGTCGAACAAGTGCATTCCGCGTGTGCAGATTGCCAAGAGAAGAAAAGTAAATCCCTGGTGGAACAATGCCTGCAAGAAGGCGGTGCAAGAGAGAAATCGTCTAAAAAACAGGTTAAGAAGGTATTATGATCTAAATGATGTTAAGAAATACTTAAAGAAGAAAGCTGTCGCTCAGAAGGTAATCAGGAGAGCTCAATATGATTATTGGTTAGAGTACTGCCGTAGAATGAATAGATTTACAGACATTGGGAAAGTCTGGGAACAGGTTAAAAGAATGCGGGACAGTACAATGAACAAGCACATCTTTCACAATCTATTTGTAGACGGAAATATCTTGAAAGAATCTGAGGAAAAAGCAAATGCAATGGCAACCTATTTTAAATCGGTTGATGAATCACTTTCCGTAACTAAAAATGAAAACGAAAATATCTTGTACAATAATTCTTCAACAAATGATGATGATTGTATCAATGATGATTTTAACATGAGTGAAATGGGGAATGTTTTAAAGGAGATGAAAAACTCCTCATCCGGTAAGGATGATATTTATTTAATTATGATTAAGAATTTGCCGAACAAGGCACTCGTGTATTTATTAAACTTGTATAATGACATTTGGAAAATCTCACTTTTTCCACATCAGTGGTACGAGGTTATTCAAATACCAATCTTGAAATCCGGAAAAGATCCGACTCAAGTGACCTCTTATAGGCCGATTTCGTTGATATCAACATTCTCTAAAATTATGGAAAAAATGATAAAAAATCGCCTGACGTGGTTTCTAGACAAAAACAGACTATTAAATCCTATTCAATCTGGCTTCCGCAAATATAGGAATGTCAAAGATCACTTAGTGAGATTGGAGACGGACATACATATATCCTTGAAAAGTAAAAAATATACCGTAGCGGTCTTTCTTGATTTAGAAAAAGCATATGATTCGCTATGGAAAACAGGTCTACTAAGAAAATTATCTATCTTAGGCATTGGTGGAAAAATGTTACTTTTTATAAAAGCATTTCTATTGAGTAGGATTTCTAATGTGAGGATAAATAACTATATGTCTCGCCACTACACGTTAGAAAATGGAATCCCGCAAGGAAGTTCATTAAGCCCTACTATTATTTACTTTAATGTTAAATGATCTCAAGATAAATGTAAGTGATGTTAAATTATCTTGCTATGCTGATGACATTGCAATCTGGTGTTCAAATAAGGATTTAGAGCTGGCCCGCAGGAAATTACAAGAGGCCCTGCATGAGCTTGAGATATGGTGTTGGACGTGGAAGTTAAACGTTTCCCCTACCAAATCTGCAGTATTAGTCTTTACCAACAAACAAAAGAAAGATATTCTTCTACAAATAAAAGGACATAATCTGCCTATATGCGAGCAGTATAAGTTCCTTGGTGTGAGGTTTGACTCCCAATTAACTTGGTCTGTCCATATAGATTCTATCATTGATAAATGTAAGAAAAGAATAAACTTGCTACGTTGTGTCTCCGGCACCCCCTGGGGAAGTAAGTATGAGATTTTGATGATGATTTATAAAGGACTTATCCTATCCATTTTGGACTATGGGAGTGAAATGTATGATTCTGCTTGTATATCTTTAACAAAAAAACTTGACTCTATCCAATACAGAGCCTTAAAAATTATTACAGGCACAATACACAATGTGTCCTTGGAGGCTTTACAAGTTTTGACCGGGGAGCTGCCTCTGAGATATCGTAGAAGGTTGTTAAATGATAACTTTCGAGTTTATTTACTGTCTAGTACTTTAAACCACCCAACAAAAGAAGTATTGGGTGATGACTATGATTTAAATAACTTAGAATGGAAGATAGGAGAAGGACCTTTTAAACTGCGATCCTTTAGAGACGAAGTAGTGGTGGAAGGGCAAACCAACTTATTGCCGAAAATCCCAGAATGGCGGTTAGCACGACCACAAGTGTCTTTCGAACACCATGGCAAAGTGCAAAAAAAGGAAATGCCTCCATTTGAAATAAAATCGATTGTTCTAGATAGCATTGGAAATTCATGGAATGGGTTTTTACATATATATACAGATGGTTCTAAACTCGAGGATGGAAAGACAGGAGCCGCATTTTATGTGTCTCATTATAATGTGGTGAAATTTTTTAGATTATCCCATGTCTGTATTATGAGAGCAGAACTAGTGGCCATACTAATGGCACTAGAGTGGATTAATACATTTATTGAATCCTCTTCGGTGGTAATTTTTAGCGACGCTTTGTCAGCTTTACAAATGATCGATTCATACTTTATTAGATGTGCTATTGTAAATGAAATTTTATCCATAATTAATATTTTGCAGTTTAAGGATGTTTGTGTTGCTTTTGAATGGATTCCGTCACATTGCGATATTAGGGGCAATGAGATCGTAGATCGGGCTGCCAAAAAAGGAGCCATGAAAAGGTGTATAGACATAGTTATACCAAATACAAGAAGTGAATTGGCAGCCTCTCGTTTGATCCATTATAACAAATTATGGCAAGCAGAATGGGACAATGCAGAACACGGTAGATTTTTATATGCTTTGCATAGCGACGTTTCAAAGCCCATACATAGACAAGGCCTATCTCGCAGAGAAGAATGCTTGATACAACAACTAAGAGTAGGTAACTGTAGTTTAAATTATTACCTTTTTCAAATTAACCAACACGATACTGGTCTTTGTGAAGTTTGTCAAGAAGATGAAACAATTAAACATTTTATTTTCTATTGTACAAAATACGACAAAGATAGACGTCTCTTAAAAGAAAGGATTAAATTGAACAACCCCAATCTGAAACAATTATTGATGTCTAACCCAATTTTTACTCGTGAATTATTGGGTTACATATACGATACTAATCGTTTTAGATAGCTTTTAAAGCTATCAGGGATCCCCTTAACTTATGTCGATCCTGTAATAATATATAAAATGAAGTATTTGCGGTTTTTCCATGAACAATTGCAACTAACTCCCATCTCGCCTTTTATGTGCATTTTATGCAATTTTAATATTGCAGCTTTTTTTTTTTTTTTTTTTTTTTTTAAACCATATCACTATTAATTTCATTTCACCAAGGAAAGTCGCTCGTGGGCTTGATTTCCGAAGCCCACGCCAAAGCTATACACGAAATTGACTGGCGCAAATAATCTTTGAGATTGAAGAGCGCCATCTAAACGAAGAACCAACAACCAACCAACCATGGCCAGTATTTTACAGACCATCGAATGATCAATCACTGGCGGACACCGAAGGGCAGCGAGTTTCCCCGCGACTGGACAGACCCGGCAGGAAACTGGTGGCTAATGAACGACAATTAAGTTACGCAGATTCAGCCGACGAATTTTGCTCAGACTCTAACGACACCTCTATTTCCGACACCAACGAATACGATATTTGAATTAAAAAAACTTTTAAAATGCAACGGCCTAAAACTAGCCCACTTAAATTAAATGTTTGTAGTATGTATAGAAAATTGAATGAATTGCGATTTCTTTTGATAGAAATTAACCTTGACATATTGTATATTTCAGAAACATGACTATCTCAAACTACAAGTGATAATCTGATCTCAATAGATGGATATACACTATTCCGACGGGAAAGAACAGATGGTCGCCGTGGAGGCGGTGTTTATATTTATGCAAAAAGCACATTATCATGTATTGAATGTTATAATCTCAGTGACTTCATTGGAGGCAAAATGGATTGAATTAATAAGGTTACCTTTATCTGAGAAAATATTATTATGTTGTCTACATTGACCACCTGACTAGAATATTGAGTACTTTAACATGCTAGATGTATTTGAAGAAGCAACTGATGAAACATCTGATACACTGATCATATGGGAATTTAATATTGATTATAAAATGGACGAATCATTCAATGAAAATGTAATTGATCTCATAGAAAACCTTTTCCTCCTAACACAAATGATACACAAGCCAACTAAATTAACTACTTCATCATCAACATGTATAGACCATTTGTTAAGTTCAATCCCCCAGAAGCACCTCATATGTGATATAGCAAAAATTTCCATAAGTGATCATTATATGATTTATACATGTATTAACCTTATCATTGAAAGAAAACAACATAAGCTCGTGGATTTCGTGACTATTAATCATTTGATAAAAATCGACTTATTGCTTCCATAAAAACAGTTGAAAATTTTAATTAGCTAACGATGGTCCAGTTGAAATAACATGGAATGTTTGGGAAAAAACGTTTTTAAAATAAGTAACGAACATGCACCTATCAAACAACTAGGGTAAAAAAAATATTTAAAAAATCCCTGGATGACTACAGAAATGGTAAAACTTCACTAGATATTTTTTTTAAGGAAGGTCCGTGTCTTAATATAATAAAATATATGTATATATATTATCTGTCTCATACGAATACGAAAACAGGAATACTTCCGGGACGTACATAATCAACATAAAAATAATTTGTAATTATGGGCAGAATTGAATAAGATTTCTGGAGTGACAACGTCCAAGTACCTGAGCTGTAATATTGAATGTAATTGAATGAACGATTTTTGGATTAATACAGGTTTAATATCTTTAAATCATTTGTTAAAGAAAAATCAAAATAGAATCATATACATTGTATTTATGATTATTTTTTTTCAATCGATTGATAGTTCCAAAATTATAAAAAAAATTACTAACTTGGCTTCAAAAAGCAACTTAAATGTTTTAGACTTTGACACTAAATTATTCAAATTAGCTGCCCCGTATACTGCTCATTAATCACTGTGTGACATTTTAATGCAAGTCAGGGTACGGGAATGGTACCTGATGAGTGGAAGATTGCACGTACCACACCGATTTTCAAAGGAAAGGACTTAACAAGAAAAAAGAAATTATCGACCAATTTCTGTTGCTAGTCCTATTCCCAAAATTATAGAAAAGGAAGTACAATTACAGTTAATTCTTTCCTACCTCCAAATACATGATATGATTAATGTCGATCGATACGCCTTTCTTCCAAACCATTCAACTATAACATGCTTACACCGTGTCTTAGACGATTTCTTCGAAGCCTTAAATATGAAATTAATGGTTGGTGCATGCTTTCTAGACATCTCTAAATGTTTTTATTGTGTTGACCACGACCTTTTTTTATTCAAACTTGAAAAATATGGAATTACTGAAAATAGGCTCATATATGGTTAACAAAAAACTATTTAAGTAATAGGAAGCAAGCTTTCTATCGGGGTATCACAGGGCAGTGTCTTGGCCCCTATTTTGTTTCTAATATTCATAAACGATATATCTGAATGTATAACTGAAGGCGTCTGCAACATATGTGCTGATGATGTTACAAAGAAATTACAAAAAGATACTAACGCTCTAAATAATTGGTATAATCAAATTCGATTACGCATTTAGATAAATAAAACCAAAACAATGCTAATAAAATTAAGATCCTCTGATATATCAGAAATTTCCATTAAAGATAAACGAATCGAACAGGAGGCGCGATAGCTCAGTCGGAAGAGCAGTGGTCTCGTAATCCGGTGACCTGGGTTCGAAACCGAGTCGATGCGCTAGTGCCCTTTGGTAAGGCATTAGTCCTCCTTACAAGGTCCCTCGAAGAGGACCTAAAGCCGTCGGCCGTCTGGTTGCTTACTAACCAACATTTATGCTTTCTTAGCAGTCACGTAAAATAACCAACACCACCACAACATCTATAAGATATTTAGGTATAGTGATTGATGAAAACTTGAAGTGAAATGTAAAGTGCGTCCCAGAAAAAACGAAACCAAGATATATCGATGTTTTATCATAATTTAATCACAACTATAATTTATAAATGACACATATTTGTAGACCTTCGATCCTCCTCTTCATTTGATGCAAATCATATGATGCATATTTCACGCATGAGTGATTAAAAACAATTTGAAGCAAGGGTACCAAAAAGTCATTTGGCGGACGGTATCTGAATTTCAAAGAGAAAATCACTCTTGTAAAAAGTTCATTTCATGCCATTTCATATAACACCTCAATCAGGAAAAATTATCAATTAAATAATTTTATTAAACGAATTCGTTTTCAATGGCTGCCTGTCGTAGCAACAAACAGAATTGACAAAAGACTTAACTCCGTTTCGTTGACAATCAGCCATGCATGAAGTCTTTCGTCTATGGCTGATCGTGTTAACGAATGTTTTAATAAATAAATATCATATCATGCCAAAATCTGGATTTATCGGATATATGATGCTTTTGCATAGCGAGAGGCAAACAATATTAATGATTGAGCGTTTTATACAAATGATCTTGTTGTACCAAATAAGAAGGAAAACTGAAATGCCGAATACCTCCAGAAATGCGAACGTTACTCAGGCATGAGGTGTCAAAATAAAAGATAAACATCAAACTCTTCATAATACATTGCGCCCATTAAATCCACTGCTTTATTACAAGTAAACAAGTTTACGCGTACCTGGTATTTCTGCGTGAATGAATGAGCAAGGTTTTAGAAGCTAACGGGTTAATTTCTTTGCCCTGCTATCAACTTTATCGCGAGAGACTTGATGACAGACTAACATCATCGATTTTCATAGTTTCGGGTACAAAAGGTATACACACGGCATCTGATCGGGAAGTTGGTTGTGGTTATTTACACTGAATGTCGGATGAGGGTCCACGGTGTACGGATGACAGTTGATTGGGAGTACGTTTTAACAATCGGAGTTTGGGGTGTGGATGTTGCGGAGAATACTGGTGAAAATGGCATCATTAAAAGTGCTGAAACTGTTTTTATTAACTCTGTCACCATTCGTCTGTTTTCCGATATTGATTCACGGTAGGTAGCTATCATCCATTCAATCGATTCAAATCCATATTTGTGGATGATTGTTTGCTTATTGGGGTGATCACGACTGAGTCGATGGTTTTATGAAAATGTCTTCATGGTCATGCGAGCATATATGTATATATAATATATATTTATATGGCTCCTGTTTTAAGGGGCGGTTTACCTGAGAATCACCAACAAAGTATATTTTCCTTTTTTACGCCCAACCTCTTACGGTTTGTACAGGTGACTAAACAACAGGAAAAAAAAGTTTATGAATTTTAGCTCTAATATGCTTGTCATTTGGGAATAGGAACAATATTCTTTATATGTTAATATATATATATCTATATATTTATTTATTGCAACCGACTTTCAAAAATTCAAAAATCAATAGTTTTGACATTTTGAACCATCTGCAGTTTTTTATATTCATATTTTTTCTTTGTTTGATTAATCATTTAAAAAATGCATTTTAGCAAAATGTAATCGAAATATTGACTTTGCATGAAATCTTAAGAAAAATACTCCACATGCTTTTTGGCATAAGATGTCGTCACCTCTCCTGCAAAAATAGTTATCATAATACAAAAGATTATCACCAATTGATGATATGTGCAAACTAATTAGAGGAATAATGCCAAAATGAATAAAGGTTCAAAATTTGATGCTTTATAAGCTGGCACTGTTGATGTGGCTGAAACTATGAATTTAGCCTTGAAATGTAAGGATTATAAAAAGCGCCTTAAGTATATGTAATACCGTACAAAGTTATTTATTTGATAGGAGAATATTTGTTTACAATTATTTTATCGAAGATGAAGAATAACAGGTCCCGCTCCGCGAAGTCACGATTTCTGAAACATTTCTTCTCGTTGCTCTAAATCGAAATTTCAAAAAGGATTTCGCTTAAACTGAACCATTAGTAACAGATATACGTAGGGTTGCTAAAACGTAATTCCGTATTATCGCATATAAACTTAAGTGAGAATATTATCTATCGTTCACATTCGGGATACATATGAGCTGAGAAATCCTTCTGTTCAGAAATCAAAACTTACTATACCATTTATACTATACTACATCTTAGCCTGGGTATAATTGTTTAGATGACGATTTCTAAGTAGGCCGGTATGTGCATATAATATTGCGACATGCTTCCAAGCTGTACAATGTACATGTACATTATAGTTACCTTCTGTACATACAAAAGTACCCTGGTTCTGTTGATTAGAATTGAAACTATAAATTCAATGAAAATACTTCTATTATCAAAAGGAATCGTTCGTCGTACTTTGCCCTAATAATAATAATGCATTAGATTTGTCAATCAAATGCTCAATGCGCGATCGTGCTACAACATTGTGATCTACGTTGATTTGTGTAGTGGGGGGTCAATTACAGTATGATTACTATTGTCCTTGGAAGAAAGAAAAAAAAATGTGTAATGCTTGAAGGGATACCATTTCGGTCCTTTTCAACTAATACACATCTCATTTCCTATTCAAAAGTATCTTGATGTATCTATTCGGTGGTGTCCCCATTTTTATATTTTATTTGATCAGGGTATTAATCGGAATATTGAAACTTTTTGCTCAGGTCCTACACTCCCTCGCATTAATTATCAATATCTACTAACCAGACGCATGAAAAAACTTTGCGAATTATATTTGACGTTTGTATTTCAATTTGGAAAAGATCTTTTTTGAATCCCATAAAACTTACTGCTGATGTTGGTTGGGCGATAAAAAGGGTAGACCACAAGCCCCTACAAAAATGTCAGGAAATATATAAATCAAAAAAGAAAAATCAACTCATGTTGTTATTCGTAACAAAGCTCTGTACAATTCATCTACGCAAAATACATATTTTATGTCGAGTAATCGCTAAACTCCTTCGCACTTTCTATCTGTCTTTTAAAATATGCCTTTAGCTGTTAGAATCATATAACTATATCGTTCTTTACCGGACAGTAAGAAAGATGATAGTGTTTGAATGTAAACATTTAAACAATTAAACGCTTGTACTTTTGGGACCCTTTCAGCCTCAATGTTTGTGCAAACAACAAAATTAGGCTATGAACATATGCGTATGGGCAACTTCTTTCGCTGGAGGGCTCAATGTTGCTTGCACGAATATCAAATCTCCGTTGAAAATTTGCAGTGAAATGAATTAAGAAGATTAACAGAAAATTTGTACAAAACAAAACAAAGCACCTTTGCCTATGAAATCTAAAATGCTGCCTTAAGTATCAAATGATTTTTTTCTTTCTATCTCGATCTCTGTCCCTCTTCGGAATTGAATGTTAATTCAGCGTAGAGAAACGACAGAACGAAACGTTTCAGTATAACAGACTGCAAATCTTCTCTGTTTTTTAGGGAGGGACCTCAAAAGAATTTGCACAATTGGGGGGAGGTTAGGAACTGCGGCAGGCGCGTACGCAGGGGGGGGGGGGGTTGGGGTTAAACCCCCCATCGATTTTTTTTTTTTAATTTTTTTTATTGTATGTTATTTTGGGAAACCCCCCCCCCCCCCCCTTTGAGATTTTTTTTTTTTTTTTTTTTTTAATAAATAATTATTTTTTTTAATAAAAAAAAAATAAAAAAAATTGCAAATGGCTGACCTTTCAAATGTCGAGACCCAAAAAAAAAAAAAAGTGTCCTCTTACCCCCCCCCCCTAAATTCAGCGGCTGTCTGAGTCGTTGCGATTTTTTGGGGACTCTAAAAAATATAAAAAAGTGTACGCTCCCCCCCCCCCCCCCCCCACCCCCGCTTATTCAGCGGCTGGCTGAGTCGTTGCGAAATTTTGGGCCCGATCTGAACCCCCCCCCCCCTTGAAAAAATCCTGCGTACGCCACTGTACTGCGGCAATGTTTGGTTTAACCATCACCTCACATTCGAGCAGCGAGATGGTCTATTTGTAAGTTTTGTTTCTCATGTAGTATATTTTCAATACCAATTGATTTACATATTCTTCTACGATTGTACTGTATATTATGATGTTAATGCTGGTTCTTTTTTCCCCATGAACTTGTGCACATATTTTTCTAAAAGAGAGTTTGAATAGTACCGCCTCATGACACTTTTACATATACCTTTAACATTATCAAGAAAGTGTGTATTTCGAATGTTATTGGTAAGGAATTCCCTATTTAGGATAAGGAATGTTGGTAGCTTGAGTCAATGGAGCTGGTTCTAGTGAATGCAAAAACTGTCTTCTCATGTAAGAGCATGAAACAAATGAAGCTTGCTCTACCCTGAATATCATGCCTTAGAAAAGTGTGTAGGTAATGTGGTTTCTGAAAGCAGAAAGAAGTAAAATGCATTTGCCATTTAATTAATTGTCAGTTCAGAGAATTTAAACAAATTTTGTAACAAATTATTGCGTCATTGTAATAAAGCGAATAAATGAAGATATGAGCTGATTTAATAAGAGTGGAATTATACTAAACATTTCATTTTTCATAATTATTTGTACTTCTTTTCTAGTGAAGAATCCTTAAAAATACAATGACATTTGATTAACTAAGCGTAAAGTATTCGTAGTCGAGTGGCTTAAAAACATGACTGCGGATGGGAAACTTGTGGGTTTGAGACCTTTTGGAAAGACTTTAATCTGCTCTTGCCACTCTTGTCCCAAGTGTTCAATGGGTGCTGGTAGAAAGTAATTTCTTAAATGCTGTGAGCACCGAAATGTGTAGTCTAGCCGGGGTATACATGAGCGCATAGAGCACCTTGTGTGGTGGATCTGTGCATGCCTTATAAAATATGCAATGTTGTAATAAAAATTGAAATAATAATTTTGCAAAAAGGCTTTAGATTCTGATCATTCCACAGTTGTGTTATTTTTTAAGTGTCATATTGTCATACAGTAGATATATATAACTTACTAGAAGTCCAAAATACATGGGGAAAAGGAATATCAGTATAGACTTTCACTGTAACAAAAAGAAATTCTCTCTCGGTATTTCAGGTGAGGTTGTTCATATCACAGTGCTGACCATAGGATACACCAATGTAGAAAGTACATCTGACCGGCGTGTGGAGTATCAATGTTACCGCAGTGAACCAGATATAAACGCTTCACTATCATTTGATCGATCAGCACCAATAACAACAGATAGATCACCACCAGAAGATGAGCCACACTATGTATATCCATACATCAGAGTGGTCGAATTCCCTACAGGAGATGGGTGGGATAGTGATGGTTTCGGTCCTTTCTACTGTGAGGCTTCTAAACATGATCGAGATGTTACAAGGGTTACTACATTTTTCCAACGAAATGATGGTAAGATTATTATTTCATTCATAATAATAAGTATAGAATTTCCTTATTTTTAAACATTAATTTTATTCTTCAATTGTAGACTGTACATGATGTACTGTAACAGCAAAAATAGGGTATCTTTGGCAATGAAATAGTATGTGTGGTTTCTTCTGATATACTTCATTTATAATCGATATTGAAAACGATGCGACACTTTGGAAATAATGTGCGTGCATCAGAGAGGCTCATACCGCAAGACGGTTTGCTGAGGATCAGGAGCGATAGTGAGTCAGTAAAATTGCGCCGCTTATGACGATTTCACACTCGTTGAAGAGTTTAATGCTTGAAAATGGCTATATTGCAAAGACTTGATATTTCACATGTATAATGTCTATGAATCTAGAGATTCTAGGGTAGAATACTGTTCATAAGTTTAAGACTTAAATAGCTCAAAGTTTGTATAATATGCAAAGCATGCGCGGTATGGATTTGAGCCTGAATCAAGCCCACTTGTGTTGATGCTGTTTATATACATTCAAATGGCCAAAGGAAATTCCAAATAGATTTTGACATGCAACATACTATTTGCCATGTTATAATCTTAGAAATGATTTCAACTTCTAATTGAAAAATATAAACAGTGAAATAAATGTATGCAAAGTCCTATACATCCATATGGTTTGCTTAAGTGAGTAAAAAGCTACAGTGCGCGTGACTTGTAGGTGCTACATGTAATGCATTAAAGTATTTTGTTTATTTTTTTTAACTTATCATCCCTTTTAACAGCTAAATTCATATCAAGTAATGAATTGTTTACAAAGACAGTTAATGTGAATGACACAGGGGTGATGATCAGCATGACTAGTCGTTCTAATCCTGATGAGAGTGACAATGTTATTACTTGGATGAAAGATGGAAGTGAGGTTCTACCATCATATGATGGGCAGACTCATATCAGCTTCCCAAACCCAATCCAGACATCAGATCAAGGAATCTATGAGATCTACTATGATAACGAGAGGAGTCTAAATAGAGGAGGACTATACAGACTCATCGTCAGAGGTACATATAGGCCTACAAGTGTATTCCTGCTTAATTCAGATAGGGCTTCTTGAAAGGTGTCATTTATTCTCCAAGATAATATTTATTATGATGCATGTAAGAGTATAGCTTCATATTTTGCCAAGCAATCTTTATTTTATATTCATTGGATTAGGAAAGTTACATGTGGATGATGATCTTTACATATTGATCTATAATTCATCATTAATGTACAAATGAATGTGAACATTATAGTTAAGGGTAATTTTGTAGATAATGTCATAATCTGATCTTTTGGGAATGGCATATTACCGTACGATGAACAGCTGTTTCCCTTTACAAATTTTATTTCAAAATATTCATGAAACTTTAAATGATAACATTCAAGGTGAAAGCTAGTGATGATTTGTGATGTGATTTGTACATACGAGTAGTATACAATTACCCGTATGTATATTCAGAATATGACAGAGCCAATGACATACACTTTAGTTCTACCTTCGAGAACATTATTGTGTAACAAACTTTTCAATGGTCTACTCCCATTTTATTTCACTCTGCTTATCTTCTATCTATTCTCACCTTTGTTATGATGTCATCTTTAGTGACATGTTTTTTTACATAATCAGATTTCTCTCTCCCCATCTCTTATTAGAATGCCCTGCGGGTAAGTCGGGTCCCCCTGAGTGTTATGGTATATGTGATAAATGCTACAATGGTGGAATCTGTCATGAAAAGTCTAGTCTATGTATCTGTCCTAACAACTTCAAGGGACCAAATTGTTTAGAAAGTAAGTAGGCCTGATGAAATTCATGTGGAATTATGTGTGTTTTTTAAATCTCTTAATAGATAAATTGAGGAAAATATTTATTGTCTTATTCCATTGAAAATAAACAGAGTAATGTACATCTATTTTACATGTTCTTTTCAAAAACGGCTTTCTTGTTTTTATTGTTTCACATTCCACAAAAAAGCATATATCATAATCGTCAGCAAGATAAAGCATAGTGACAAAAACAATGAGGCAGTAAAAAATCAGTAACGTCTTCTACCTGACGAGGAGATAGAAAATTCAGAATGTTATTATACATCATGTCTTTTGACATTTTATATTTATACGTACTTGTAAATCTTAATTTTACAAGGAATCGTTTGTAAGAATAATGTTGAATTATAATTCATCATTCTGTTTATAACAAGTAGATTTCTTATTTTTTATAATGTATTATCTCTCATATATTATTAACAGTCTGTTCTACGTAAAACGTTAAAATAACTTTGTAAATATTTTGTAAAGTGACCCTCTCTACCCGAGCTACTGGTCATTTTACACGTATATATATACCCTCTACATCCAGTAAATCAATTGAAAATGCATGAAAATTAAAATACAGCAGGGGATATGATTTTTTTTTCTTCTTATTCCTTAATACCATATGACATGTCTAAATAATATCTGAATAACATTACTTTTGTTGATCGACGGCCATTGCTATCCATAGTATGGGAGGGGTTTATTCATTTTATTATACACCATTGGTAATTTGCAAAGGAGATTACAGTGAAGCAACCATATATAAAATAAAAAAATTATCTCATGAAATCTTGTTTTTTCATGCAAGTCTATAAGGTTTTGATTCAATAATGCAAACATTTTTGTTCTTCTTCAGTTTGTAGAACTGGTGGTGGAAATCGATTTGGACTGAAATGCGAGTCTCAATGTTCATTTGCCAATGATGGTAACACAACATGTCATGGGTATCTTTTTTGCCTTCCTGATCCTTACGGATGTTCATGTGACGTCGGTGTCCGTGGTCTTGCATGTAAGACATGTAAGTCTTCTGATAGTTAATTAAATGTGCTCAAATTCTGATAGTAAAAACACATTGAAGGCCTAAAAGTTACCATTCATAGAAATTCTAGTTTTTCTTGGAATGTCAAAAGCACTAACCCTAATGTAGCTGGATTCATGCGCGAGGTCAGTCGCAACTCAGTGGACAGAAAAAGGAGAAGCAGAAGAAGAAAGGGAAGAAGAAGAAGGAGACAAATAAAAAGAAGAAGAAAAGAAAGAAATGAAGAAGAAGAAGGTGAAAAAGAACAGGAATAAGTAAAAGAGGAAGAAGAAATAGAAGAAGAAGCAAAAGAAGGAGAAGAAAAAGGAGAAGAAGAAAGAAAAGAAAAAAGAAGAAGGATGAGGAGAAGGAAATAAATTCATAAGCATTATATTTTGCAACATGTAAAATAGTTATTTCTGATGAATGTATTGTAACTGTAAATCCTGATGTTGTATTTTGATTTATATTACAGTATGCACTATTGGTACATATGGCCCCGGATGTTCACAGACATGTCACTGTGCAGTAGGTACATCATGTGATATTTATAGTGGAATATGTACAGGTGGATGTCAGACTGGCTGGACTGGGAACAACTGTCAAAGTAAGTCATAGTCAGCAATGGTAACAAATAATATGACATAAATCCTTTGCCCAAATAAGATAAAAAAGAATTTTACATGTACACTGTAGCTTTGTAATTTTTGTCATTGTGTTATATTGTTATTTTTTAAACCTATAGCATACTGGAACCGGTGGCTCCTGTGTTATACTTCATGGAAATAAGATAATTCAGTAGTGAATGGGTTATCTTGCAGTTATTGTACTTTGTATTTTTGTAGATAACCCCACTGTGTTTTGGGTGCAGGTCCTCCCATACATTCCATTTTCAATATTATTATTAGTAGTAGTAGTAGTAGAAGTAGACGATTGGGCGACGTTATTGGATAACTTGTTCAGCACCAGGCTTATATGCTACAATGTTTATTAATAGAGGAAATGGGTCCTTTCTAAAAAAAAATACACGTAACTATTTAGGGAAGGCACTGTAAGTTTCAATAATAATATAATTATTAAAATCGATAGTGCATTACAAGGAAACAAATCAGTTGTAATGAGCTAATATTTATTGTTAGTAATACTTGCTAAATTGTGATTTCTAAAGTATTGTTCTTGTCATCCTCAGTTCCAGATGAATGTGAATACGGTTACTATGGATCTCAATGCACTGATAAATGTCATTGCTTGAATGATGAACCATGTGGTAAAGATACTGGAGAGTGCCCTGAGCAGAAGTGTGCTCTAGGATACAAAGTACGCAGTGGACAGGTCATATGTCAAGGTAAAATATAGTTTTTCCATAAAGGGTGTTGAATTCCTATTCATATATTCCCAGACTACATACAACAAGTACATCAAATATGGTGCTGTTTTGTGGTACACCAGGGGGTGTTTCACAAAACTTGTCATCAGTGACAAATGACAGTTTTTGTTAAAAGCTAGTGAAATCCTTGCTTCTGATTGGTTATCAGCAGATTTGTCACTGATTTTTTTTTTGGGGTGGTCACTTGTCATTGAAAGAGGCTTCGTGAAACACCCCCCCCCCCCCCCCCCCCCCCCCCTCCAGGACTGTTTAGTACACATGTACCCTCATAATGCATGTATGTATACTGGTCAATAGTGTTGGGATAGTAAATACATTATTATGATGTATACTCTGGAGGAGGATTATAGTATTAATGTTGACTTATTTGAAGGGCATGGTTACTATGTTGACTATGCCCCCAACGTGATCGTGTAACTTACTGTACTGTGCCTCGGGACAAATTGAGGGACATAGTGCAGTCTCGAGAACACTTAAGGAACTTCATATACATGTACATATATTTACAGTTAACAACGAGATTATTGTGTGTTTTTTTCTTACTCAAGAATGGAGGGTGGACTGGTTTAATTAGGGCCTTTGTTGAATACTGTTAGATATAAGCAATATGTCACATTCTTAAGAAACGTAAATCGGGACAAATCAATTTTCACATATGAAATAGTTACGAAACTTGGCAAGGGTATGAATAATTTAGTTGTTACTGTAGCTAACTGCAGTAGTAAAGAATCAGCAGTAAAAGCTTGTTTCATTTACCGTTTTTCTTCTGTGGATTCCCCCAAAGTATATTTTGACAAGATTTATCCATCAAAATGTATTGATTAATGGAGGGAAGGTTTAATAATCCGAAATATGGATGTGTGCCAACTGTTTGTACCCCTTGTTGACCTAATGCGTATACATCTACATTGTATCCGTGCAGTCAGTAAGAGACTTTCATGCCTGCATTCTTTAACAATCAAAGGTCTAGCATCTTGATATGCTGTTGATAACATATGCAATAATTCTGCATGCATCACTTTTGCCCAAATAATGAATATATTGTTTGCCGAAACAAGCCATACTTGAATGGTTTAAACCAACTGCTTTTACTTTTGTGGCTGTCAAAATAGGGGAAGTCATTTAAAAAGAAATTGAACGTGAATTTGAGAGAGTACTAGAAGTTTGATATGATGGTTGATGTGAGTGATCATGTAAGTGATAAAGACTATATATCAAAACCTGACCATCGGGCGGTTTGCTTTTCTTGTTTAACAAACTTAAATCAAGAGAAATCAAGATACAAATGTAATAATTTAGTTGATTGAAAAATATTTGTTTGTGATTCCAGCACAAGTTAGATAGGGCTTTGTATTCAACTGGTTAACATTGCTGCTATAGTACTCTTCATCTACCATATGTTTCTATTATGCGACCTTACCCTTTTTGTTTTATCATATTTCAGAGTGTGAAGGGGGTACCTTTGGTTTGGATTGTCTTCAGCAATGTCATTGTGCTCCAGAGGCTTGCGAGATGGAGAGGGGTCTTTGCAAGGGACAATGCCTTGACAACTGGATTGGACCATACTGTCAAAGTAATTATACCCAAAATATAGTGTTCTGGTATGTCTTTTTAATTGCTCAGCTTAACAAGGTTTAGATTAAAAACAACCTTAGATGTTATTGTAGAACAAGTAGTTTAACTTTAGTTTAAGCAAATTTATTTGTAGAGCTCTATGAGCATCGGTACCTTACGGATACGGACGCTACCTAAATAGCCATTATCATTGTGATTATTATTTTGTTTTGTTACAGACACTTGAACATGTTCAAACAGGTTTGCAAACACTCCCTTTTATTGTTTGCTCTGTAAAGTGTCCCATAAATATTTGATGAGGTTTCTCCAACATTATACACGCAGTGAGTGGAACTTGAGTGTAAATCTGACAAAATTTTGCAGATAAATATCCGTTATTGGATAATCTCTTTAATATAAAGCGTTTTCTCATTGACAAGTGGATATACATCATGATTAATAACAGTGAGTGTTTTTTAAATGTGCATTTTTGATTTGCTTGCCTGGAGTATTGCATTGATATACATTAAGCAATTAGATTTTGAACCAAAAAATCAGATTAAGATCTTCCCTTGTTTAGGTACACCTGCATGTACATGTGCAATTGTATTACACAGTATTTATGCTCTTGCTCAATTCTTGATAGTAATCCCAATATCATAAATTGACTGGGTTACAATCTTCTAGGGTATTTGACGTGTAAAGTTGTACTTAATGTTGTTGTTGTGTTTTTTAGCTTTGTTTTTGACAGGAATATCAAGATTTTCAGTAATTGGATATTCTTTTCAATATAATCGAATTTATTCTTTTGATTTATAAATATCATGATTGATAAATGTTTAACAAAGTGCATGTAGGATTTGTTTGCCATATGTATTGTCGCTATAGTACATGACGCAAGCAGATTTTAAATAAATCATTGGGTTACAGTTTGCTCTGTGTCGATGTACATAATTTAATGTTTACTTTGTTCTTGACAGGAATATCAAGATTGGTTCCAATGAGAGTGAACCCATACCAACCATCTAGCTTCACATGTTATGTTGAGGGTATCCCACTTCCTGATGCATCCTCAGTTGATCTTTACAGACAGACTGGAAGCATCAATGACACGACAGGAATCACCAGGAGATCTAGCACTGTCTCAGGGTCAGAACGAGCTGTTGTCTTTGATGTTGATAGTGTTTTTCCACTGGAATATGGTGGATACCAGTGTACTCTTTATGGAAACGTTTCCATTCCGCTTATTATCAACGCAACTTATGGTACGTGAGCGAACTGCGTGATAATATCAGTTAACAGTATGATATAATTTAGCTAATGTACTGTGGGATACCTGATAACTAAAGAGCCTGGATTCTCTCATTTGAAATGAAAAGTTACTTTCAGTCATTTATGTTTGCATTGATACAGGGAACAAAAACAGCATTATTGTTATTTTATAACCTTTCACGAAATCACAAACAATAATCAAACAATCATATAAACTAAGCTGCAAAGCACATGTCCAAGCTTGAATAGTTTCAAAAAATAATTGAGCTCGGAAAGCATATACATAACATCTGACAACCATTCTTAGAAAGCGGACATATTGGCCCGAAGTCACAAAGGAGGTTTCAGACCAAGGTTCAGACAAACCTTGGTCTGAAACGCGTGAAAACGCGTCATAATATGACGCACATAAACCTCCTTTGTGAATTCGGGCCCGAGTGTCTATTCTTCCCATCCATGCATATCTGCCACGTAATAAAGTTTTGCGACGTTACGAAACGACACGTAGGTCCCACGTTATTTGACATGGTAAATTTATCAATTTGGTGAAATATTCGCTTTACCTTCAAGTAAGCACCATGCATGCACTACACTCGAAATGTTAGTGTGTGGGTTTTCAGATACTGACATGAAGGTAGAATCACATATTGCCTCTGATATTGACTGTTCAGGTGATTCCAAAATGTTTGTTTATTTTCTTTTTTTTTTGTTCAGTTCTGCCAGTCATAGAGAAAGCACCAGTGATAGTGAGCACCACGTCAACTACAGTAGGTCTTCGATGGAATGCATGGTGTGATGAAGATGACATAGGTGATCCTCCTCTGATAGGGTATGATGTCTTTGTAAAGAGGAATGGTGACTGGGTACATGATCAGAGAGCAAACCAACTCACAACATCAGCCATCGTCATTAACCTGAAACCCGACACAGACTACATGTTTCGTGTAGCAGCAGTGAGGAAAGGACTAGGTGGAAAAGGACCTTTGTCGCCTAGCAACACCACAACAACTCGCTGTGGAAGTAAGTTATAACATGTTCGTAATAGTTCTATGGTAATTGTAATCAGAAGAAAAATAATTGAACGTGCCAGGGGTTCGTCTTAATTTGGGTTTGGGTTAGGGTTAGCAAAGTAAAAATGTTGACGATGCTTATTTTTCAAACGTGTTCAGCTTTTTCAGCTATCTACAAGAGAGTACACGTATTACATTAAAAGTAAATGTTTTGTACATACATTTGGGGTATGTATGCAATTTACAATGATCGAAGGCTCTTTAACTTACCTAATATTATGAGTAAATTTGTCCCGTAGAAATGATTGTATTTTCCTATTCATGCATGCTCCTTATTAATTGTTCTATCGTTCTAAAAGATGTACACAAATATATTATTCTACAAGATATGTATTTTCCCAAATATGTTTAGAGTATATTTTATCGTGTTTTGCCTAAAGGTAGTTTCGTGTTCGACTTGCTGACATTTAATTTAAACAACATTAAGAGTACTTGTTTTTAGCAATGTATGATTTTACCATGACGTGCATGGCAAACGAACCAACTTTCAGAAATTGTAGATAATCTTTACTTCTATAAAGGACTTGATAATAACAAACAGACACGAGATATTTGATAAATCTGAGGTTTTACCTATAAGTATGCGTGGAAACTATCTGGTATATTGTACACGGGGTAAAAACGTAATACAAAACAAAATAGTTGTCATTAGTACAAATTATTGCGTGATCTTAACAATTTGATGTAAATGCTTACATTGTAGGTGTAGTACATATTAATTGGGATTATATTCAACAATGTGATGATATCAATAATGCATATGATACCTTGAAAGAAAAATTGATGGTTATTATTGAAAAATATGCGCCTCTCAAGTAAACGGAATATACGAAAACAAGAATCCCCCTGGATGACGTCAGGAATATTGGATCTAATTCGTGAAAGAAACTCTCCCTCAAAAAATAAATAAAATCTTTTTAAAAAGATGCTTGGACTAAATATAAATGTTTAAGAAATCGAGTGACTCAGAAAATTCGTAATGCAAAGGCTGATTTTATCGTGAAGAGTGTTAAAGTTAGCAAAGGGAACTCTAAACACATTTGGAAACCATTGAAAACTCTAAAAACCAAGTAAGAAAGATATAAAAAATAATAGTATTATAGAACACCATAATGGTATACCGCAAAATAAAGAAAAAATTGCAAATATATTTAATAATGTGTTTGTATTATGATGTTCATAAAAATTTGTACAGTATACACCTGCAAAATTCATCTTCAATCAGTGAGTGATCAGAATGTTAGAGAAGTATTGATGAATATTCCCGATAAAAAAAGCATGTGAAAATGATAACTTATCAGTAACGCTGTTGAAACCAGTCGATGAATATATTTTAAAGCCGTTGGTGTATTCAATGAATTTGTCATTTGCAACATGCGAGGTTACATTAAGCTTAAAATCTTCTAGAGTTATACCAATATTTAAAAGTGTGAAAAAACAGATATGACCAATTACTGCCCAATATACATCAGGGGCGGATCTAGCTTTTTGCTAAGGGGGGGGTTTGACCAAAATAATGACGATGCGGAGCATCGTCCACGAGCCGCGAAGCGGCGAGCCGATTTTTTTGGGGGTGTTTATTTGAACCCCGTAAGTGATGTTTTCCTGGCATCTATTAACACAATGGAGACCATAAAAAGCAGTGCATGATAACGTCTTTTTAAATCAAGTAACAGTTTAATACATAGTTATATCCAGAGTTATCATGTGTTTGGTTAAGTTACCAGATGAGTTGAATATCTTCTCACAATATTTGCACTTGAAAGGGTTTCTCTCCAGCGTGCGTTCTTTTTTCTTTCTTTTTTTCTTTCTTTTTTTCTTTTTTTTTCCTTTTTTTTTTTTTTTTTTTTTTTGGGCCGCCCAAGGGGGGGGTTGCAACCCCCCAACCCCCCCCCCCTGGATCCGCCACTGTACATACTACCTTGTATAACATATATATTTTTAAAAACTTGTTTTCAATTACTTGTATACGTTTTTGAATGACAATAATATTATTAATGTGAATCAATCAGGGTTTAGACCCCATCCTTCTACGTTAAGTGCACTTTTGAATGTCACGGAAGATTTGTTTAATATACAGTATGGATAAAGGGGAGATGATTTGAATGGTAACGATTTATTTACAGAAAGCTTCCGATACCGTAGACAACTCGATATTGTTGAATTAGATCAGCATGCATGTGAATAGTTTCAAAGTTACTTTAGCGATCGAGTACTTATCCACATATAATTAGATGTGGAGTACCACAAGGATCGAATTTAGGACCACTACTATTTATGATCTTTATTAATGACTTACCAAACTGTCTTTAAAATTGTGAGGTTGCATTATTTACTGATGATACTTGCATTTATTATAGTAGAAACATTTTACAAGATATTAAAAACCATTCGAATCAAGACTTACGGAATATTTTTGATTGGCTTTCATGTAAATCGGTTGGCATTCAATACAAAGAAATGAGAAACAATGTTAATCGGATCTATATAACAAAGAATTCATGGAAAATATCTAGATCTTTTTATTGATAACATAAAATTGAATCAGGTAATTGTAAGTAAATATCTTGGGATACACTTGCATAACTCTTTTTGGATACCAATGTATAAAATGTGTGTAAAAGAACTGTGAAGAATTTCTTTTGGTTAAAAAGAATAAGATATTGTAAAAAAATTAATTAGATTAATGTGATGTTCTTTGATATAATTCGAAGAAACAGAATATTAAAAAAATTGCAAATTTTACAAAATAGATTACTTAAAACAGTAATGAGACGGGAAATAGATATTCAACTTGACTTTTGTATGAAAATTTAATTATGGATACCTCAGTTTTGAGAGGTAAAAAACATGTTGTATGTATAATGTATAAAATTGCAGACCAATTAACTCCGGATTTTATTGTAAGTAAATTTAATTTTAAATACACTTCCTATAGCTTAACAAATGCTCGTCGTATATTTACTTTACTTAGAATAAAGACATGCTTCATGGTGTAAAACTAAGGAATGAATTGTAGGTAGAGACTGAATGTAAACCAACTTACTATGCTTTCAATAGGAGTTTATGATATTTGTAATATCATGTTTGACTGTAGAAAACAAAGCAAATGTGTATGTTTCATTTGACTTTGTATGTAAACCATGTTAATATAATGTTTGTTTCTTTGTAATTGCTTTTATATATGCACGGCCATACTGAAAAACAGCCCTTCGGCTAAAGTATGCCATCGTGCTAAAATAAAATAAACGAAGCGAAAAGATTTTATAAATTCATCTACTATAGGACCAAGCCATTTAGTATCTTCTATATAATTTAAATTTCAGAACCCAGTGCTTCTCCAACTGGACTACAATTTTCAGCCATCAACCCTAAAGAGCTAGAGTTGACATGGGAGGTATGAGCTGTTTAAGAACAGGTGTTTGGTCGCCTAGCGAAATGTAGTTGGATGTAAAGACTCGTCCTGAACACAAAAAGCATAACTATTAATAGTCTTTTTTTTTAACATAAGGGTAGAACCATTATGATTAGGATATGGAGATGGTAATTACATGTACAACCTTGATTACACACAATTTTACCTACAATTTCCTCGAAATATGTCTAGTAAAAACTACTCCACATCACTAACTATCATACCTTTGGCATTTTGTATGTTTATTTACGTAACTCAACGTTTGACAACATGAAATACGTCTTGTGAAGAAAAAATATTGATTGCTAGTTGAAAGTATGAGCTGTTTTTGTTAATGAAAGGTTTTTTAATATTTTATTCCACACAGAAGGAAGCAAATATGAGCATATTTTGTGATTGTTGTTTGATATGCAGAAAGTTCATTCAGATTAATTGCAGCATCCTTATTAATGCGAGAAATTATGGACACACAATTCTAACATATCATAGGTTTGTTTATTAGTGTGAAAGTGACTTCTTTTTGTATGTGGTTATGATGTATTTTCACTTTAATGTTTCAGCACCTCCCCTCGGAATCAGCAGAATGCAGGAGTGGAGTGACCCATTATATGGTCTACTATGCTTCCACTGGGTCAACTTCTTCAAACTCTCTCATGGTTCCTAATGAGACGGGCTCCATCACTATACAAGGGTTGGAAACCTATCAGGACTATTCCTTTCAAATGACTGCATCAAATGAAGACGAGGAGAGTGACAGGAGCAGTGAGACTATCGCCAAAACACTTGAAGAAGGTTCGTGTTTATCTTTGGGTGATTTTTTTTTTCTATTGCTGGGGGTTGTGGAGTAGTTGCTTTGCCTGTTAAACGACATAGTTAATATTCTTTTTGATGCCTTTGTCACAACCTACGTCCAACATGACTATTTGTGTTGATTTCACAATTTACTTTCAGCTGCACCCAATAAACAAAATCACGTGAAAATCACGTCAATATCAAGGTATCGACTTGAGGAGAGTTACGTTCTTCAAACACCGGACATTTACGTAAATGTGTTAATACGTTTATTGCACTAGGTAACTTAAAACACACGTACACTAAATCACGCAATTGTCACTGCAATATCACCATTATAATAACGTGATTGTCCCTATACCGTGGAGACCATGGTTTGTAAACCTAATACTCCCGTGTTTGTTTGGTTATGAAATTACATGTTCATAAACGAAATTATCGCGTCACAGAAACACGTGAAGCGTTAGTGATAGTTTTAGTCACAATATCTGCGTGAAATTCACGTGAATATTACGAGGCTGACTTGAGATGAATCATGTTCTTCATTCACGTGAAATTTACGTCGAAGAGGAAATATGTTACTGTAACCCGCGTTCAACCCAATAATTACGCAAATGTTACACAATAAATGAACCAAAATAATGTCGTTCTCATCCCGTTTCTGAACATCGTGTCTTGGATCTTCCATAATTACGTCCAGGCGCGCCAGAAGCAGTTTGGGATTAGAGGAGATGGTGGGGGGGGGGTGCAAACATCCCAGAAGAGAAAGCTAGTTGCAACTGGTCCAGTTGATGAACCAGTTAATGACAACTGGTAACCCTGGAAATTGAAATGGGCTAAATGATCCAGTTGATCCAGGCCAGTTAGAATTCAACTGGTCTAGCTGAGCCATTAGAACCATTTGGTAAAACTTCCAACAAGTTGAACAGCAACAACACTTCAATACTGGTACGTCTGTATTTCCAATGTAAAGGCATTGGTAATAAGTAGACTTACATAATTTAATTAATCGAAATTTGTTCATATACTTGTATTTTATTGAAATTATTTAGTTCATAGTTAATGTTTCCTTATTCATGTTTAACTAAATGTAATTTATACGAAGTAGCGAAATGTCCTAATAACCGGTATTTGTAGTATTTTCGAAATGAATTGCATATAACTAAATCATCAGTAATTAAGAAATATGCTGTAAATTCAGATAAATTGTTTAAAAAACATAGATCTGCACGCACCCCATATTCAATATGCAAATTAATTGGTGTCAGCTGGTTCAACTTGAAAAATGCCAACAGTCAGTCATCAACTGGTGCAACTGGAAATATGCACACAGACCAGTTATCAACTGGTGCAATGAAAATATGCCAACAGTCATTTATCAACTGGTGAACATAGAAATATGCCAACAGTCACGGGATTATCACCACGGAACTTAAATGGTAACTGTGAAACCATCAAGACACCCAATAATAACTCATTTTCACACCTGGAAAACACGGAATACCCAGCTTATATTAATAATCCGTTTGAGTCACGAGATCATCACCACGGAACTGCTGGCAACTTTGACTACCATTTAAATAGGTGTTTTAAGACACCTAATAATTACTAATTTTTCACACCTAAATATCACGGATTCACAGCTTAGATTAGTAATCAGTTTTAACTACGTGATCATCACCAAGAAAGTTATGGTAACTTTGAAACCATTTAAAAAGGTGTTTTAAGACACCTAATAATTACTAATTTTTCACACCTAAAAGTCACGTATGCCCAGCTTAGATTAATAATCCGTTTGAGTCACAAGATCATCACCGCGGAACTGCTGGCAACTTTGACTACCATTTAAATAGGTGTTTTAAGACACCTAATAATTACTAATTTTCACACCTAAATATCACGGATTCACAGCTTAGATTAGTAATCAGTTTTAACCACGTGATCATCACCAAGAAAGTTATGGTAACTTTGAAACCATTTAAAAAGGTGTTTTAAGACACCTAATAATTACTAATTTTTCACACCTAAGAGTCACGTATGCCCAGCTTAGATTAATAATCCGTTTGAGTCACGAGATCATCACCGCGGAACTTATGGCAACTTTGACTACCATTTAAAAAGGTGTTTTAAGACACCTAATAATTACTTATTTTCACACCTAAATATCACGGATTCACAGCTTAGATAAGTATAATCAGCGTGAGCCACGTGATCATAACCAAGAAATTTATGGTAACTTTGAAACCATTTAAAGAGGTGTGTAAGACACCTCAGAATTACTAATTTAATATAACCAGAGATTCACGGACAGAACAATAAGACGACTAGCCGGTGTAAGTAACGTGATTATTACCATCAACCTTGGATAACCTGTGAAACCTATCGATAAAGGTGCTTAAAAGACCAAATAATTACGTATTTATCACCACCATCGGTTAACGGACACAAAACTCGTTGCTTGGTCAAGTGGTTATTTGGTCATAAACACTTGATTTACAGAGGTAAGTGGAATCACGTTACTCCAGTCGCGTGATAAATTGGTGGTTTTTAGGTTAGATGAAAACGTGAACAGGAGTACCTTTTTTGTTTAAATGAAGGCACGTGTCGATAACGTTTAAATCTAGTTCAAAAGGCACCATACTTTAAAATCACTTAAAATACACTCCTAAAAGAGGTTACTTTTTAGTGTTTTGTTTATTGGGCATCTACAAATCTAATTGATCTTGATAGAGTGAGTGTCATTTTGTCTGCTTGACTGCAAACTGTATGGTTCGATTTCTATTAATTCATTTGACCAAAATCGACGACTACAGTTTTGTTAGAATTAGACCACAGCCTATTACTTCTTTGTTAAACTCAACTTCAAATTATTCTTAAATCCAGCGTCGGGTTAAATGTTAGTGGAGTATGGGCGATTATGTTTACGCATTACATATAGTCTTAGATCATCAATAGCAATGAGATTTACAAAATATAAATAGAAGTGTTTTTATAATAAACTACTTATGTCTGCATCATATACGTCGTATACATGACTGTTTGAGGCATTAGGTCACTATTTCGTAATGTCAATAAATTTTCATTGTAATTCAACTCTGTTTTTCTATGTATACAATTAGTCGCTTTAATTACACTGGTAATAGATAAGACGTTAAGACGATACTAAGAATGGGTAATAGATATTCTGGAATATTATAAGTCTACCATATTTCACTGTGATATTTTTATGAATAATTTCTTCTAATCAGTTGCACCTAGTCCTATAGATGTGGCTATACCGCAGAGTACTACAAGCTCCTTCACTGTATCCTGGTCTACCCCTCTACCATCTAACATCAACGGTAACATCTATAAGTATATCATCCGCTACAAGGGAACTAACCCAGATGTTGAAGACACTTATAAGATAGAGGAAGTATTGACTGGTGCATTTGATGGAGAACACACTGTGGTAAACCTGGCCAGTGAAATCAACTATTCGGTTCAGGTAAGAAGTCTTGGCATCAATCGTTATGACCCAACGATTAAGGAAATGTTCGATCTCTTCATATTTTAGTACAAGCGTTCCGTATATATATATTTTTTTTAGAATGAGTGTTAAACCTAAGCGCTGTTGGAGAAAATATATACTACTTTTAGATTAAATCACAAAGTGATCTCTTTCATATTTGTACGATTGATATAAAAAGCATTCGCCAATTATAGACATGATATTGATTTTAAACATATATTACTTATAGTGACTGATATAATGAGGACACCAATGATGATTGCAGATATATTTTTTAGATTATGATTGCAGATATTTTTTCTCGAGTATATGAACAGTTATCTGATGATTATATATAGATTTGATTTTAATAGATGTGTGTTAATGATGTTTGCTTTGTCATTATTTCTGCAACTCCATTTTTTGTATTTCTATGTTTGTCAGGTCCGTACTGTTAATGGAGCTGGTTCTAGTAATTGGTCCGAACCAGTGAGTGCAAAGACCACCCTCTCAGGTAAAAGCTTGAATTGAAAGATACTTTGTTCTACCCTGAATGTCATACTTAAACACATTTTGTGGGTAATGTAATTTGTTTAAAGGATGTAGAAGTAAAATATATTCGGCATTTCATTTATTGTTCTTTTATTTTCGTATGTTATATATTACTCCCGTTTCGTTTTAATACAGATGCTTTTACGTGATTTCTTTTTTTTCTTCTTCTCACCGGTGCGACTTTGGGCATTCGATTTAAAAAGGATTACAGGCATTCCAAACATATTTTATTATTATTATCATTAACATTATTTAATAAGAACTCTATAATTATCATAATAAAGTTAGTATTAAATCGTCATATGTACCAAAATATGAACATAAGTATGTAGCTTTAATACCAGTATTATATTCATCTTCATAATAATATTATTCTTTGTTCTCTGTTTGATTTTCTGAGTGCCTTTGGAAAAATTGAATAGTCTGCACTAATTATGGACTATTTAAAATAAGCAGAAATGGAATGTATGAATCGAAACTAATTGATACATCATTTGTAAAACTTCATGAAAAGAATTTTAAAAAGTGTCATTTATGAACCTTAAAACAGTCCATACAAAATCAACAAAAAAAACTTTGTGAAACAGACCAACAAAAGGTTTGCATAAGTCACGGCAGCATAATTACATGTATATGTATTTTTGTTTGTGCTAAAGGTGATGGTAATGGTACCAGGATACCACTAGGAGCTGTGATAGGGGGTGTGGTAGTACCCTTCGTTATCATCGTAATAATAATATTTATTGCGGTGATGTATAGAAGGTAAGTTAGCTCAACAACAGTAGTAAATACAAGTGAATTCCATGCCACTGTCTGATAACATTGTTACAAATAAAGATTATTTTTTAATTGTAAATTTGACGTTAAAAAATACAAAATTCTTGACCATCTAAAGTGAGACAACACGACAAAGGATAAAGTTATTGCAGGATTTTCCGTATTCCAGAGGCCATTATTTTATATCTACAAAGAATCGTTTATAATGCGTTTGAAGTTTTTGTATGATAAGGGGCATCCCGAATCACACGCATGCAGCTCATCACTGACCATTCCTACTTCAATGTTATCGGACCCTTTTTTGTATGTGTGGAGATGTGGGTGTGTGTATGTAAATTCAATGATGTTACAAAGGCGAAGGAAATAAACGGTGTTTTGAATTAAATTTCACTTCCAGGATCAAACAGAGACGTTTAAATGCTGAACCAGCCGATACTGCACATGAGACCTCCTCCAAGCATGGGAACCCTGCATTTGATGGCTCAGACACCAATACATACCAAGATCTTACTGCAAACACATCAAACTACCAGAATTGTACCGACCCCCAAACCTATGAAGATCCCATTGGCCGCGTTACCTATCAAGATGTCATATCTTCAGATCCGGGAGACATTTACGCAGAAATATAGACGCAACCCAACGGATCTGAGGGGTATGGTGCCAACATTGATATGCTGGATCAACAATAATGAACATATCCAGTAGGCTTGCGGTTGCACCATGTGAGAGAGAGGGAGGATTGGGAAGTCCTGCAAAGGACTCTCGATAATCTTTCTTTCTTGAGTGTGTGTAGTCCTGAAAAGGACTGTTGGTGTAGTCTTGAAAAAGACTGTTGGTTATCTTTCTAGCTTATAGTTCTAAGGAGAACTACAGCGCCGGTTGGAGAGGATAGATGGAGTATCCGTCGTCAGGAGTGGGGAATAGCTGGCGTGCGTGAGCTTAATGAACGTGAATAATGAACATCTTATAATTTACATAGTTTGGAATACATGTATTCATCTTGATGCTCATACTTATTCATTTGTATACATGTTTTTTACGGTACTAATGCAATGGTTACAAGAATTATAACGAAACTAAACAGGCATTTTCAAAATTGTATAGAAACAGCTTATATGTTATGTGAACTTAGATCATTAATCGCTTGTAAATAAAGGGAGGAAACGGTTAAAGATACATTTTAGTACTGGTAATGCGATTGCATTGTGAAAGAAAAGGTGTGGAAAGGATCAGAAACAGTTGTTCATGAAGCATGTAAGTATTGGTGTGCACTCCAAGGTTCTGGAGTCATCAAAATCATAATAAATTTGACCGAGTCTTGGTAAAGTAACAAGCTCTGTACACAGAAAGCTATATATGGGACAACACACATGGTGTCGGGGCTAGTACTACCTTGATTTCCTTGTCTTTCTATGCTCATTACCCAGCCAGTATACATTTTCTTCCAAAATTGTTTGGCACATGTCATTTATTTGTAATCTTGAACATTCAGTGTAAGTTTCGTTTGATTCTGTAAGAATTAATTTTCTTTTTTTTACCAGAACTGGAGTTTATCTTTAATGTATGTCTAAGTTCTTCAAATTAGCTTTCATTTACAATGCACAGATGCCACTTTTTAATTATTAACTACTGTTGTACAGGAAATGTTTTTTGTTGTTGTTTACTTTAAGTTGTGTAACGATTCTATTTGTCATGTCATATACCCAGGGGCGTACGCAGGATTTTTTCAAGGGGGGGGGGGTTTAAAATATTTTGCTCCCGAAAATTTGAAAATCGCGCCGGCCGGAGGTAAAAAAAAAATCGCAACGACTCAGCCGGCCGAAAAGTCGCTCAGTGGGGGGGGGGGGGGGGGGGGGGGGGTATAAGCGGACACTTTTTTTTTTTTTTTTTTGGTCTCAAAATTTCAAAATTTGACATTTTTTGGCGTTGGGGGGGGGGGGTAAGGTCACCTTATTTAGGTTAGCCGTGGGTATAATTTTTTATACTTTTTATAATTTTTTTTTAAAAAAACCAAAGGGGGGGGGGGTTTAGGTTTTTTTAGGGGGGGTTTACATACATTAAAATACCAAAGGGGGGGTTTGAACCCCCCAAAACCCCCCCCCCCCCCCCCCCTGCGTACGCCCCTGCATATACCTCTTTTCTTTTTTCTTTTTTAGACGTGTATTTTTTTAAAAATATTTTGTTGTAATCGTATGTAACAATATATATATTATTCAGTACTCATGTATTTCTCACTCTCTGTATTCTCTGTATTGCATGAAATATAATATCTATAGATAGGTAAGGGTTCTCCAAATTGGCTGAATTGGAGGTTATTCATTGTTGTGTAGTGGCGGACAACTTTTCCATTTGTTCAAACATACAAAATGACTAAAAATCCACTTGATTAAATATGACTCGGGAGGGTCTATTCGTTTTAGAGGGCATGCTGTTATCTATGATATATTTTAAGTAGTGTCCCAAGGGAGAATGCACTTAGGAGAAATACAGAAATTTATCATATTCTTGTACACGACAAACAATATAGTTATTTGCATAGACCTAGTGATTTCATATTTAAAACATCCAGAACTTTCTTGTTACTGGTCCGATTTATTTCAAACCTTCGCCATTCTGTTTATCATAATTTGCTGCTTTCAACAAAATGAACTTAGTACAATGGATGGATTGCCCCGTGGGGGAGTTTTCATCGATTCATCGTATATGTAATTATATGAAGTGTAGGACCTTAAGAACATAATTATGCACTGTAATATAATATTAGTAAACTAAGAGGTAGTTATAGTTTCGTATACATACAATGCTAGTCAAGTGTAGGCCTGAATTATATGCACTGTACTTTATTTCTGTTCCAATTATTTAACCTTAAAACGAAACAAGTTTTCAGCATAATGAATAATGTCATTATAGTACATTATTTGTGATGTAATTTTGCAATTTATTGTTAAGCAATTAAAAGCAAATTCTGAGAACTGGAGTCTATTATGATTTTTGTATCCCATTAATAATATGTTAATGGCAGTTTTGCGTGATCACAATTATTATCGGGTTTGGTAGTTCCTGGATTTTTTTATAACTCTTATAATATTTAAACTATGTGACCTATGTATGTCGGCGGTTTTCAGAGTTGAGGAAAAAATCATGCTTGATGTGTGTGTGTGTGTGTGTGTATAGTGGTGCGTGCGTGCGTGTGTGTGGGTGTAATTAAATGTGTGTTGGCCATAAAGGTGGAATAATTTGTTTAACCCTAATTTATGGAATGATTTTGACAATGATCTATTCCTAATAGATCTCGATAATAGTATACATTCTAAGATGTTATTGAATAATAATTTGCGAGTGTTTGTTTTGCGTGGCTGTAAATCATGTGTATGCTACTACGTTCATCAACTAGGGGACCTACGTCCTTTAATCATAACTGACGGTAATGAGGATTAATGCCTCACAAAAGGGCACTAATATATCTGATCGACACGGCTTTGATCCTGGGGCCTCACAGTTATGAGGCCAATGCTTTGCCTCTGAATCATGACTCTGAATCGTAATCCCTTATAGGAACAGACTGAGCTCATAGCTCATCACCTCTGCTGGTTCAAGTTCCCGTGTTTGTTAAACTACCAGGAACCGTTGAATATCATGTGACCAACAATCCTCCTATCGAATAACAAGGATCTACTTAGATGTTATATAATATATCATATAAGTTTGTTTTAGTGTCATTTTGCTACAAAAAATCAATAAGCAGTTTGATATGGTAAATACGGAGTGGGGAGGAATCCAAAATGTATGAATAGGAGGAGAAGAACCAAGTGGGCGGGGTGGGGAGTCCCTGGCTCCTGTTACTACGCCAACTTTAGTCTTTGTATAGCATTGCCGCTAGTTACATTTGGTCATATATTTTCATTTGAATTTGAATCTGATTGATTATGTAGTGAGTTTCGTGAGGAAATCTTTCAATAGTCATCAATATTATCACTATCACTCATTTATTTAATTATCATTTCATGTTCATGATGATAATCATTAACATAATTTTGCTATTATTAATAATTATGTAGTCACGGGCATCATCATCATCGTCTCCATCACCAACATTGCAATCATCAGTAACATCGTCATCACTATTATGTAACATCACATTCTTCTTCATCATCACTATCAGACGCATGATTATCACCAACATCACCATTGCCATAATCGCTATCATCCTCATCATAATCTACATCATCACCATCGCCATTATCAATGCCATCACTCACCATTATCTTCATCTTCACCACCTTGCCACTACCATCACCACCACCACGACCACCATCATCACCGTCATCACTACCGCCACCAACGTCATCAGCATCATCATCATCATCATCACTATTATTAATACGATCCGTCACCATCTCGCCACCATCATCACTATTGCCACAATCATCTTCACCACCACCACCCCCATTTCATCATCGTCATCACCACCACCATCGTCATCACCACCACCATCACTATCATCATCATCATCACCATTATCATCATCATCATCATACTTGTTTTCATCACTATTATGTCTATTTTCCATATCCTTTCGTTGCCACCTTGGTAGATCACTTCCTGTTCCCATAGCGAGCGGTCAAATCAGTCTGGTCAATTCATTCACAGTCGTCTCGAATTGAAGATGAGACATTTTTGATGAGTTCTGTCTAATTTATTTTGAAATGTCTTGAGCGTAAGATGATATTGGTCTATCCCATGTGAGAGTAATTTACAGCACTTTTACATATCGTTTTAAAACCTTCACAGATGTCAGTCATCCAAGCAACAACACATGGGGGCTTTTAGATTTTTCTACCCTGTCAATAAGTGTATCTTTTATTTTAATATCCAATTAAAATACGAAACCATACAGGTTCAAGCTGATATCTTTCAAAGTTTGAGTGACTGTCAAATCACATTTGTTTTCCAAAAAAAGGTTTGTCCATCAGCGGCATACATCGGACCTGAACTAAAAAACTAAAGAGCTTACTTTGCTTACCTTGTAAATAATCAGTAAACATCATTCGATGGTAATGTTATAGCTGTTCTCGACTTCTGTGTTAACCATGGGAGTATAGTTTGTGCTGTATTTGCAAACGAACTTGAAGCCTTTAACTCTGTTCCGAACACACAGCCCCTGTACTTCGAGGTGAATCTAAGTCAGTGATATAATGTCTTGTATTGTCTATCTCTTATTTATTCTCAATCCTCACCCTACTCCAATAAGTGCATGCCAGTGTCATAAATAAGGTATCAAAATATGCTCATCTGACTGATACTAAATGCCTAAAACCCCTGAGCCCCTGAGCCTCTTGACCCCCGCCGGGTTGTTGCCCCTGGACCCTACACCAATTTACGTTTCACTTAAAAAAAAGGTTCCGCGGGGCCTGCATGTAACATGTAAAAGCGGGTATGATCCAGATTTTTTTTCTGCACTCCCCCCCCCCCCCCCACTAACGAAAAGAAATCGCCGCCCCTGGGTGTGTACCCCTCCCTACCCCTAAAACCGGAATCAATTGAACTTTAAAAAATCGTTTTCTGACAAACAGTTCCAATTTTGGGGGGGTAATCCTTACTGCCGATTCATTCACTTTCAGGATAAAGCGTTTTTTATTATTTTGTTTAGCTCCAATCTCCTACGTTACGGTGTGCATTTGTATGTTAAGTGTACGCATTTATATATACAATTTTTATGCAATACTACTATTAAAGATGATTATGCAATATTTCCATTATGTGGTGATGTGCATTTATAACGTCTACATCAGTCAGACACAACTTCGAAAAACAGAGTACAGGAAAATACTCAACAGGGAGTAACACTTATTGAATATAGAGTCCTCTACGTTCAATGCGAGGCAGTATGTACAGTAGGTTGACTGGAAGATTTTCCCATAGGGGGGGGGGGTGCACGGTAGGGCCCACGGACTATGGGGTCCGCTTGCGATTCATGATTTGAGAAAAGGGTCATCATTCATAAGGGTCAATATTCATAATTAAGGGCCGCTATTCATAATTGTAGAAGAGGGTTGATCGCTATTTGTAATATGAGAAGAGGGGCGTGCTCGATCTTTATAATACGAAATCGGGTCGCTATTCATAATACGAAATTGGGGTCCCTATTCGTAAAATACATGCTTTGCGTATTATGAATAGCGACCCTCATTTCTAGTCATGAATAGTGGTCCTTATGAGTAGTGACCCCAATATAAATTCTGAATAGCAGCCCTCGTCACGTTTATGAATAGCAACCAGATTTTTTATCATGAAGAGCGACCCGATTTCTTATTATGAAAAGCGGTCCTTATGAGTAATGACCCTCGATCATCTCCAATTATGAATAGCGGACCTTATGCCTTTATGAATAGTGACCCCCTTTCCATTTAATGAATAGCGGTCCTTAACGTATAGGAAGTTACACGTTATGAATAGCGGTGCTTATGACTAGCGAGGTTACCCCATATTTATACCTGTACCCGGTTGTGTGAGGCATGACTGGTAACTTAAAATGGAGGCAAATATCCCTTTACTGGATGAAACCAGTTTTTCCCACATCAACTAATATCCCTCCGGCCAAAAAAGGGCCTTTTTATTGACTGAAAATGTTGCCTATCCTGAGAGAAAAATGACATATTCTGATGGTTTATTCTCTGCCTTATGTTCCCATTGGACCAACATTTTCCCCATTATCAATATATAAGGAGGTCCTTACTTCAATTCTTCTGGAAATAGAACTGAAGTGTCTGCTTCGCTCTTTTAAAAAGTTGCAGTTCAGAAAAAATGCAAAAATAACTGTTCATAACAATTGCAGACCCATTTAAAGTACAAAATATGTCCTTTTTCACCCTTGCCATTCTCCATTCATTTATTTTTTTGTTGCCAATAATATTGTCCTTATTATTGGATATAAAATCCCATGAAAGCAAATTTCTCAGTTCTAAAGTTTAGGTTTTGTGTGATATTAACGTTTTCAACCGTGTTCACCGTTCCACTCAAATCTAACATAAATAGATTTCATGCCATTTTCCAAACAATGTTGCTTCGTGAAGCGTGTATGAAGTCATTAATATACATTTGAAAGCATATTATACAAATATACACTGCCTTGAGAGGTTCTGGTTAAAACTATGCGCAAGAGGTGACTCCAATAGTACTATTTGCTGAGCAGGGGCGGATCTAGCTTTTTGCTAAGGGGGGGGGGGGTTTGACCAAAATAATGACGATGCAGAGCATCATCCACGAGCCGCGAAGCGGCGAGCCGATTTTTTGGGGGGTGTTTATTTGAACCCCGTAAGTGATGTTTTCCTGGCATCTATTAACACAATGGAGACCATAAAAAGCAGTGCATGATAACGTCTTTTTAAATCAAGTAACAGTTAAATACACAGTTATATCCAGAGTTATCATGTGTTTGGTTAAGTTACCAGATGAGTTGAATATCTTTTCACAATATTTGCACTTGAAAGGGTTTCTCTCCAGCGTTTTTTTTTTTTTTTTTTTTTTTTTGGGGGGGGGGGGGGGGAGCCGCCCAAGGGGGGGGTTTAAACCCCCTAAACCCCCCCCCCGTAGATCCGCGCCTGCTGAGGGGCGCAGCCCCGAAGCAAATAGTACTTTTGGAGTCACCGAGGCCCATAGTTTAAGTACCTCGAATAGAAGGCATGGTATATTTGTTTTATATCAATTTTTATCTAAAATGATTTAAAATATTTTGTTTTCATTAAATTAAGATTTGAAGAAAAAAATGTTTGATTCAATTCAAATTCAATTTTTTTCAACTCCCAAATAGTAAACCAAAATAGTACTCTCATATAGTACTTTCTAAAAATAGGTCAAATATTTCTGGTCATGTGACGAGCTCTCAACCAATCAAAAGCCAACAAATTTTTGATGCAGGATATAATACTTCTTATTCAGGGAAAAAGAAACCAATCATATTTAAACAGCTTATAGTTTGTTTACAATATGTTTGTTTGCTGTTTTGTCTTTTCTGGGATGCACTGTAAAAATGTTTTAAGTTTTTTTACCGATACTAAATTACTGTTTGATCAGCCAGCCTTCAGACCACGCTATAACTTGCCTTCAAGCCCAATGTTTAGTGGACCGCAGCAATAACTTCTCAACATCGAATGTTCAGGAGAAGCAGTCAGAGTCTAATTTCCACAATCTCATTCACTTACTTCTTCTTCACACACGGTAACATTTCATTTCAGTTTGCTGTCGAGTTGATTTTAGTAGCTTTAAAACTAAACTGTAAATAAAAGCAATAATTCTGATTTAATATCAGAATTATCAAGTTATTTAGATGATTTCAAGAAATGTCTTACAGAATTGCATCACACAGCCAAAAACAAGACACATTCTACACAATAAAAAAAATGCAAAGAAGTCCTTTGTACATGAGTTTTAACATTCATTCATACATTTATTCCATGATATATAATATCTGTTACATACACTAACCAACCATAAACAATTTCTTGTCAATGTGGTATACATACCTTTAAGGATATATTAACTATTTCTAAATAAACCCAAAACAAAGAATAACATTTTTTCTTATCAGAATTTTAAAGAATAAATGTTTGAATTTTCAACTAATCACTTTAATAGTACAAGTACACAGAATAACACAAAATGGCTTTCCTTTACACATTTGCACATGCTTTATTCCAAGTTAAGTAATGGAATGATTAATACCTGCACGTTAAGTGCAATGAACACTTTGTACATTTATGGATTAAAATGGTGACAAGATCATAGTTATTAGGTGCTACATGTAATAAATTACAATACATCATCTTACACATTTTGTCAAATAATATGGCATGTTAAACTTACAAATCCATCTATTTCTAAGAGATTCTATTATCACACATGTTTTTCTCAGAGAAATACATGAAAAAAAAAGGACAAAAGAGTGCAGTGAACACAGTACTGATTGTCCTGTTGTCTATCAAACAACATCATTTACTTCATGTATAATGCTTAAATGGATTTTTTTTCACCAGACACACAATGTACCTTCTTATATTATACATTGCAATAACACTTGTTACTACACAAAAGGAGACAACTTCATCGACCCAAAATAACTGCTCATAGTAAGACATGTACAATAAGATTGTTGAACCCATATTGCTGCATGTTCTCACAATACATGTACCGGTACGCCAGGCATACTACATTATCTACTCTAGTACATATTACATGTCCAGTCAAGCCCGGTCGCCTGATTTCAGTAGAAGCAGATCAATCAGAAAGATAGATTTTTTTTTAAGTTTGAGAGAAATCAGACAACTGATAAGTTAAATGAAAAGCCATGGAAAAATATTAAAAAATCACTAGAAAATATGGCCATGTGATGACATCATTCCCTCACAACTAACCAAATCATTTTCTTGTATTGATAATAAAAATTCTTGTTGCTGTTTTGGGGCCAAAAATATTATTCCCCCATAACTTGAAGCAAACTGTTTGTAGTGTGGTAATATGTTTTTGTCTGATTCTCTGCTTCTATTGAAAGCAAGTTATTCTTGGAATGGAAGTTCACTTCACCTTCTCCTTGCTGTGTTGATTTGCCTTTGGTTTTTATTTCCATGCTTGCAATATACAGCAGTTCCCATTGTCTCCATTTGCATAAGCTCTCGCCAAATTATCAAACCTTACTTACAATATGTTAAATCCTTGATATTGGGTTCTGTTTGAATGTACATGTATTTATATGATTTTCACAAGAACATATTTATACCTTTGGCTTCTTAGAATGCAATAATACCTAGCTAGGTGTACATGAATTCATCTTGAACTAGAATACATGATACACAAATCATTTTAAAATTTATGTTTATATACACATGTGTCAATTCTTGCTAAAATTGAAATAAAATTTCATGAAAGGAAGAGATGTCTTGAAGAATTCAACATAATTTGGCAGTGGCATTTGCCATTAAGTGCAGATGATCATGCAATTGAGAAGAAGTTTATGCTTCTTTTTTCATTCTAGGTTCAATTAAAAGGTTTTGTCAATGCAATCAAGTTCAAACTACATGTATTTACACAATGAAGTTTCTTACTGCATATATAAACATGTATAAATGTGCACTTTTATTTCCCATATTCAAATAAATCTTATTC
Source organism: Strongylocentrotus droebachiensis (assembly GCA_035222895.1). NCBI lineage: Eukaryota > Metazoa > Echinodermata > Echinoidea > Camarodonta > Strongylocentrotidae > Strongylocentrotus > Strongylocentrotus droebachiensis. The sequence goes on from JAVYIG010002166.1 coordinate 180,191, forward strand.
ACAAACCCTTAACCTAGAGTGTTAACAAAGAATAGTCCATAATCAGTGATAATACATCACATACATGTACATGTATGAAGTATTTAGTTTCATTTTTTTTTTTCATGTCTTGCAAGAACAAAGCTTAATGCTAGAAAGAGGGTAAATTTTAAAAGAGAAATTAGAAATAAAAAATAAAATAAAAAGTAATAACAGTATATACATGTATTTCGATAAAAATTGCTTTTCTTTCTACCAGATATCTATTCACTTCACCTTGATGGAGAGAGTCAAATAACATTACTTTACTGTCTTGCTAAAGGATGTTAATGAAGAAAAAGGGAAAAAGGAAAAAGAATATCTAGTTTAAAATGACGGTTGTAACCTAATATGTGAAATATAGAGAACTAGCCTGGCTTGTAAATATAATTTGTGTTACATGTACTGAAACATTTGTAACACAATTTTTTGTTAATGCTTAAAAATGTTTTCAGAACTTGCATTCAAGTAAATTTACATTACTGCCATTATCTAAAATGTAGCTGATGAAGACTTAGAAGTACAAAACGCATTCGAATTACATATTCAAGTTTTCTAGCAATCCAATTTACATAGATCAATGTAGATACATGTACCAGTATTGGAAATATATATTCTATGACAAGTAATTCACTGTAAACATGAAACAAACTAAACATCAACAAAGAAGATTTCCATATAAAACAAATTTCACAATTTTAAAATATTAACCATACTATGTGTATACTGATATGAAAGCATTGTTTGCACATTAACCCTCAATTATGGAAGATGGACATTAGTGTCTTCTAAAGGAAATTTCCTTGAGCAATTACCTGTATGATAATCATCTACACTGTCAATAGGGAAATCATTTACACTGTACTAACCATAGACATCAATATTGCTGGAAAAAACAGAGGCTTATTTATGTAAGTAAGGATCAAGATTATTCTTTTAAATTTGTGTACAATATTTCTCTCAATAATTCACATTAGAACAAAGAGAAGTACTGCAAACTACTACTACTGCTACCATAAAGAATAAACCCACCATATACCCAAGAACCCATGAGATTATTCTATCCTGTTGTAGTGAAATTTGAATACCGATTCACTTTCTTCGTAATGAGCTTTTGTTTTGTCCTTTGATTATTTTTAAGCGGACCCAAGTAAATGAGGTACCTGCACATAATTGGACTCTATACACAACATTAAAGGAGATATAAAAGGTTCCCAATCATATCTTATGATTCAAATAATTGTTGTTATATATTTTGAGAGGATCTGGTCTATTTTGTTGACAACACCAAAGCCACAATGAGACCATATAGACCTAGAACTTCTGCAAAGATAAGGATGATAATCATTCCTACAAAGAGCCTTGGTTGTTGCGCTGTACCTCTCACCCCAGCATCACCTACTATTCCGATTGCAAAGCCAGCAGCCAGTCCACTCAAACCAACACTCAGACCAGCACCCAGGTGCATGAAACTCCTGTAACAAGAACAATAGGACAAACGTTTCATAGAAGGCAATTCTCTTAAACAACTCCCTGCAACAAGTAAAAATCACTGTCATTTTATTATGGCAAATATTTTTAAATTGACCATATAAACTTTATATGAAACCATTTCAAATAAACTTTAAAAAAATGGAAGACCTGATGAAATAGTGACAGAATACAAACACACAACAATGTTAATAGCAAGAGGAGCCGTTGAAAAACATGAAAACCTTCTCTTCTTGAACTGGTCGGTGTATACAAATGTATTGAAACCATATAATGTACCGCCTGAAACAGCTCAACATCATACAAGATAGTAATGAACATGTTAACAAGATCATCAACATGACATATTATTTAGCTTTAAAAATACACTTTGGGTTACAAAATTCCATAAACATTTTCTGTTCAGGGATACTTCTTTCACAACAAAGTTGAAAATTTGGTTGTCAAGTTTTGGGAGACTAATTTAGTTCCTTGCTACAAGAAAAAGTGACAATTGATTTCTAATTCTTTCTTCTTGCAATTTTTCAGGCCTTTACAGTTCCATTAAGCCATTTGGTCATAGTAAAAACATTATTTAAAAAAAAACCTGAGCCATGTATACCATACAAACCTGTAGGTAAATTTCTTTTCATCCACTTTCTAAAATATCAAATACATAAATTAAAAATGGGGCACGATAAAAAACAAAAATAAAATAGGTACGAGAAACTAGGAATCAACTTTACTAATGTTAAATCTCTCTTTCATGGACAAGGAATGTTTCTACATACTTGTATAGTGTGTAAGCAGCTGGATCTGAAGGGATTCCATTAGCAATGACAGCAGCAACGACCAGACCATAGATACCAACAATACCAGCCATGACCACAGGGATGATGGATTTCATGATCAGCTCAGGCCTCATCACACTCATTGCAGCCACTCCTGTACCACTCTTTGCAGTCCCATATGCTGCTCCTAGGGCTGCATTACAAATACAAAGAACAAATACAGAAGGATGATAAATTACATGTAAGCCATATTTAGTGATAACAAGCATAACAATAACAATGACAATAATTGAAAGAAACAGTAGAAAGAATAGACCTATGATTGTGCCAACGATACAAGAGCATTATCGCAGATATATGTAGATGAACATTTGTCATAATATTCAACATCCTCATTATGATCATTTCATCAAAGAGAGGTGTCCCGTTTTGACCAATCGGATCGGGGCCGATCAGGTGGAATCAGATAATAAATTCTGATTGCCGATCAATGAAAATGATCGGAAAATAATCCATAGTAGAAGGGGAAAAAATGCAGAAAACTTTCAATTTTGGGGCTATCAAATACACAAAAAAAATGAATAGCTGGGATTATTTTGTCATTTGGAACTTGTTTTAGTCCATGTTTGTTGATATTAAGTGTCTTTGCATGACTTTGAAATTAATAATATTAGTCTACAAATGTAAGAGAAGAGATAAAACATGCGAGCTGCCATTTTGGATTATTTTGTAGGCAGTAACTAGGCACATGTTTTTTTTCAATGGCAAAGGGGAAAGAAAAAAAAAGTGAGGGCGTTATTATGGCTGATAATTATTCAAAGATAGATGACAAACAGTAGTATATACAGGTACATGTACATGCACCAGGAAATCTGAGTGATTCCCAAAGTACATAAATTTGTCACAACTTCCTTTTCTATAAGATAGTAATATCCTGTTCAAAACTTCACAATCCATAAACTGAGGGAAGCAAAAATGGTTGGTTTTCTGTCACAATTACCAATCTACTGACATGTATATACACACACAATTCCAACCAAGTGCATGACATCTGAGTAAAAAATAGACACCTAGTCACCTTCAAGGGTCTTGTTAATTATTTTTGAAGGAGGTAATTTGAATTTTATAGGAGGTACCATCACTGCGAGGGAGCGAAGCGACCGAGGGGGGGGAGGGTGTGGGAGGGGGGTGTCCCCCCTCCCACGGTAGGGACCTTTTGGGATTTTCCACTTGAAATCGTGCAATCTGGTGCATACCTAAGAAGAAAATTTGTAGTTATCTTTCCTACCTTGTATTACACATATATTGTAATAAACACACATATTGTTCATGTTTAATATTACATGAACAATCATAACTCATAAGAAAAGTTATTAAGTTGATAATTATTTATCACTTTGTACCATTACTTTGTAATTTTTAATTAAACTGAGATGATGCACCATACTCAATCTTTCTACATCATGATTTGTTGAATACATGTACAGTATTTAAATAATGGGCAGCAGAGGCTAGATTTTGATTTTTTTTTACTTGTGACTTTTATTTGGCTCCCCATATGAATTCTCATTTATTAATTAATTATGTAACATTAGATCTGGTGGTACCTCGCGGCCTCGAGATCGATTGCGATCGGAAGTTAGTTTTGAATATTCGCGGAGCGCAAGCCTGCATATATCATGCGAGCTAGCTGCGGGGGTCCGCCGGGGACGGCCGTGGCCGGCCTAAACTCAGCCGAGTTCAAAACTCTGTTGCCGATTTGCGCATCTCAGAATCTAAAGTACGTTGTCTCTAGACATTGCACGCACGTGTATAGGCCCCGGTTTCCGTGATCTTCAAATATCAAATCGGCAACGGATAGTTTGGTTACAGCGAGCTAGCTTCAGTTTTGTTATGATCAGTGTGTATATATTTTGTGCAGTGCATCGTCTTCTCACGTGCACATCGGGATCGCAATGGGGTAGGGACGGGCGGGCTTGGCCGCCGCGCTGTGGGGGGAGAACTGCGATGTAACGTTAGATAGATAGGTCTAGGTAAGTACGGACGACGTCGCGTTCGTGATCGTAAGGGATTTCGTCGACTGCGGCCGTGTATGTGCGGCACTAATTATATCTTGGACGAAATTAAGGAAATTTTGGATTAGCATTGATTTAGATCTACTTTCTGTGATTTTTGCAAGGTTTATTATAGGAATTATAGCCGGTAAGAAACGAGTGAATAGGCGGCAAGTTTTACCGGTTACCGGCTTTAAACGACAGCCCTGCCTACATGTACAATTTTAAAGCTGTTAGGTAACATTTAAAAAATCTAACGAACAAACGTGTATTTTTCTCTCGTTTTTGAAACAGTAATGCTTTAAAAAAAGGAAAAATGTGTGTAGATGGTAGAATGGTGTTTGTGACATCATTAGCAAATAATATTTTAAAGATAATAAAAGCAGTTTATCCTTTAGCAACATTTAGAAACTGGATGATTTCAAGCAGCAGAGTACTTGATACCGCCCAATTTGGGCAAAACGGTGTCCAAATATTTTTCTAGATACAAGTTGTATGATCTTGACTAAAAAGAACTTTTTTTTTACCATGCTCACTTTACTCACTTGCAACACTTAGAACCAGGATAATTTTGGGCGATGAGATGCCCTAATAATATCCTCACAGGGTTTATTGAACTTGAGGTGACCCAATATTTTTGTTTGCATTCATGTTTATTTAGCAGTGAGGTTTCATTTATTATTTGGCAAAATAGACTCTACACACAAATTGCATACATGTGACGAAATGAAGCATGCTCGGTCTGAAAGAATTAAAGCGCCCATTATATTTTTTGGTGTGTTGATTACATAATAATTTTTCCCCCCACATTAAATAAGTTATTAAAAGTTACATGTAGATTAGGTTGAAAGCTTCAGTCTACGATAATCTAAGGTTTTTCTGACGAGACTACATCCGTCTCCACTGATCACCTCTAAACATTAAATAATGCCCCATACCAGACGTTTAATTCAGTCATGTAGACTAGCGCAACTTCTACACTACCATGAATTCTACTATTCAAAATTACACCGTTGGGACATCCTAGCACACACATATCAAACAAATCAACTGGTAACCCACAACGATTTGCTTAGCCATGGTTCCGATCGCAATGATGTCATGCCTTGTTCAGCGCTGCATGTGAGCTGTGCTGCAGCAAACAGATTCACTATCAATATGATATGGTTATGTTATATGATCATTATCAAGTTCTTTCTACCCATTTCACTGAAAGCCCGTCCTACAATGCAGTTCGAAAATGGCATCGCTTGATTTACCTCATTCCCTACATGTACATGTAGATACCAAGATCGTTTGAGCATCTACCGTATTACAAAAGCCTCTAATTTCTCCAGAAAATGTTCACCTTGTAATGCAAGTTTCAGCACCTGTTGCGTATAAAAAATGTATTCTAAACAGTAAATTTGGCTGATTTTGTATAATTTGTGAAATATTCATAGGATTCTTGACATAATCTATCGGTTGATGTGCATGTGTGAGTGTGTGCAAGGTTTGTGCGAGAAGAGATTTATGCAAGTATGCAATTAGCTGTAGCTTAGCCCACAGCTGCCTCATGAATTATGCATATATGGATTTTGTGCATGCTGTGTAGCTGCTAGGGGCATCGATGCAGAACTGTTAAACTCTGTACACAGGGCATGGGAAGCAAACCGTTGAGCCACCTCTGAGGAATCTCTGAGGAAACCTGTACACAGGGCTCAACACTAAAGGTGCCCAGGACACATAGGCACCCAAAATCTAAGTCTGGACCCCAAATTTTGCACAAACCGACTGAAGACTTAAATCCGGATCCCCATTAAAATATTTAGTGTGGAGCCCTGCACATGTCACAACGGTTTGCTTCCCAGGGTACAGAGTTTTACATCTCCACATTGATGCCGCTACTACATGTACATGTAGCTACGGTGTACACTCACACATGCACATCAACAGATAGATACATATGTCAAGAATCTATACAAATATTTCATAATATTTCACAAATTATACAAAATCAGTCAAACTTACGATTTTAGAATACATTTTTTACACGCTACAGCTGCTAAAACTCGAACTAAAGGGTCAAAATTGTCCGGAGAAATGATGGGCTTTCGTAAAAGTAAAGAACGATCTTGGTTTCAACGTACTAGTCATTTCTGAACTGCATTGCACTTACTTTAGGATAATACATGTACCTGTACACACTTGCCTGTACATGATTTAGCGCATGCACATTACATTCATCCGGTCTCACTCTCAGCCTCATTTTCATACACTGGCGCTTACCAGAGCCCTTATCATTGGCTATCGTTGACTGCCATTTGCTCAACAATATAACATTATTAGTGCGAGGAGAAAGCTTGTGATTTTCTGTTTGATCCAACACCAAACTCATGATATTCTAGTCAAATGTTCTATATTGTATGATTTATTCAGCATCCTTAAAAAGTAAGTTATTTTACGTAATTTTAAGCCTTTCAGAAGATTTTAAATTCTCAATTTCGTCATATTTAAGGTACAAACTTGCGAGTTGTACTAAAATGTTCGTTATTTTCTATTGTATGTGTGTACTTTTGCTTTAGTGCGAGTCAGTTATGTGTGAAGTGCATCACTTGTATAATGCATGACATGTCAGTGTGTTTGGTACGGTTTTGTAATGCCATTGCGCTCTCTGCTGAAGTGGGCCCTCTGTTCCTTAGATGGGTTGTGGGCGAGAGGGTGCAGGCCTGCGTGAAGTTATCTCATTACGGTAGATATTAAACTTACGCAGGTATGCGCCCGCCCGTTTGCCGTGAAACCTGTGAGAAAGTGTATAGTCTAGACTACTAATATCAACGTTTGTTTTGTCTGCAAAATACTCAAAAAAAGAAAGAAAATGGACACAAAACAGATACATATTAAAACATAACGACTTATCATGACCATCATTTGAACTTTTGATGAATATTTACTTGATTTGGCGTATGTTTTAGTAGGGTATCTCCACGCCGGGGTTACGGGTCAAAGTCTTGAAATTATTCTGAACTAGCGCCCCCTTATTTTGGTCTAGAACTAGGTCTAGATCTTGACAGGCATGACACTTGACCAGGGGGCCGTTTCTCGAAACCAACTCCATGACAGTCATATCTTTGTCGCCGACCTACGGAGATGTCATGAAGTGGATAAACCGTTTCACAAAGCCATGACAAGCCATGACAGACATGATATTGATATATCGCGATACTAGCAGCTCAAGAAGATAAGTCTTTGTCACGATCCATTTGATTTATGAAGAATAACCTAAAACAAGTTTTGGGGCTAAAATTGTTCAAAAAGAAATATATACATATAAATTCTCCGAAAATAAATAATAAATAGTGTCATTATCATATTTACATCATCAAACGATTTGCATATTTCTGTAAAGATTCTTAAATTGAAGAAAAACCGGTGAGTGTTTTTTTTTTGACAGTCGAATCAAAAGTTAGTTGAAGGATACCGTAATGTGATAGTTTATCAATACGTACTTTTTTGTTTATTGTGACGAGGAATTTTAGGCAAAATGCTTTTTCTCGGCCATTTTTTATTCTAGAGTCTCATAAATAGGCACATTCATGGGACACTAGAGAGCGCTTCGCGCTCGTACGAAAATCTGAATGGCCTTGCTGCGGTGGGTCGGCAATAATCAGCCCAAAACTTGGATATGGGAGAGTGGAAGGATATATCTTTTTTATAATGTTATCTGGTCTTACCCTTAACCATCCTATGTTTAATCTATGTAGAAATAACTTGCAAGTACGATAAGAGAAACATCGGGCCCATTACTGATGCAACTTTTGAAATATTAGCCTAGAAATTACCACCAAACGGAAAAAAATGACATTTTTTCCCGACAAATCTTCATAAAATCTGAGTTATAAACAAGTCACATCTAGGTACACTAATACAAATACGATTTTCTGAAAATTAAGGTATGATTTATTAAGTTTCTTTCAAGTATATTTCTGCGCATTGCAGCGCCAATATTCTACACTGCTTCAAAATCACCCTTGAAATTTTTTTTTGCAACGAATTTGTTACGAGGTCCGCGAGTGTTCCCCGTTCCTTGCGTGTCGAAAGTTTGGTAATACATAGATCTAGTTTCCATTGACTCGCGCACGAAAAAATGGTCGAAAACAAAATGTCAAATGAAGAAATAAACAAGCTTTTGTATAGTTATAAGAGTTCTACTGAGGTTTCTTTGTCTATTTAATTTATTATATAGTCTCAATTAGAATTCAGAATTATCTCACTGAAAAGTTAAGAAACCGACGATGTTCTCGATCGTAGTTATTTTCATTTTACCAGCAGCCGATCTAGCGTTGTGATTTGTGATTTAATGTTTATATTCAGCTTTTTAAAGTTTCTGTATAGGTCTAATTTGTATTCTCACTTTTGTACATTTGCATTTCGCATCCCAGAGAATTACGTACCGAACTCGTCTATATTTTTATCAAAATGATAGTGAAACTAATCGTCCATTTCGCGGCCCATGGAATGGCAACAAACTGACTTGTGATGGCGCTTTACAGCAATTAAAAAGATATGACAGGTTCGGAGCAGTGACAACTCGCTTGTCGCGGAAGTTGTCGCTCATCTTGGCAAAGACGGCTTCGTGAAACACTTAGCTGACAAGTTGCGCGACAGTGGCGAGATGTCGTTGATCTTGTAGTTATGACGGTTTCGAGAAACGGCCCCCGGGTTGACAATTTCTACTTTGTTTTTGCTTGCTCGCTTCACACACCATGCACACTCGCAAAATATTATATAGGAGCTAGAAATAGAATAAAAAACAAATGTGTCGTTATGGGTTTACAATGGCACTTCGCGAGTGCCAGAAACGAGGTGATGCAAAATAAATCTTATTCAATGAATTTGGGACTGGGCTGACGTGAAAATATTCATTTCTTAAAACTGGTGCCGTGACTAAAAAATGGCTGAAAGCGCTGCCTTTACTAATTAGTAGTCTACTGTACGTGTACTGCGGTGACATGCAACTTACCACTGAATACCATCGCCGATGTAGCTCCCATTACACCAAAAAAGGGCGTGTAAGCTGGATTGTCTGCCATTTTTAAATAGAAATATTTCTCGAATATAAATGAATATCTAGAGGTCTACTTCACAAGTCTTGTATCGGTCTAAATAGGAGTGCTAAGTGTCTTTTCTTAGGTTTTACACTGCTGTTTGTCGGCTCGGCTGAATGACAATATGGCTAGCTGGCTGTGTTAAATCACTTGTTCACGATGTAATCATGTGATATGCCTACTGTGTAAAGGTCACAAGCTCTGATTGGATAACAAGAAGCGGAATCGGGAATGGTTCTAAAAAATTGTCCAATTGAAATGTCAGATAAAAAGGGGCAATCGTAATATGCAGACTTGCGCACATCGACCATGGACATCGACTCGAATCGGAAGGGTTCGGACTGGGCCGATGATAGAGTGCAAGCACGGACTCCAATGTGACACTTTACCATAAACTAAACCAAAGCCTAGATCCTCTTATTTTGATAGTAGAGAGAACAGAGCCTATTGTAGACTCATAGTGCAGACACTTTACGCACAGCGACTGACACAGTGCCCCCTCCCCACTTTGTCAGGTACCCCAATTAAAGTGCCCCTTTTCCTCTGTAAACTAGAACTGCCAAGCCCCTTCTAATAATTGTGATAAGTGCACCCCCCCCCACACACACACTTTTTTGTCATAAGATCCCCTTCACTTTTTCATAAATGACTCTTATCACCTCTGGTAAATGCCCCTGTTAAAATCTGATAAGTGTCCATTTTCCTTCGACAACTGCTCTTTTTCCTTTATAATAATTGCCCCATTCCCCTTCTGATAAGAGCTCTTTTCTTCTTTGGTGAGTGCCCCTGTTCACCTCTGGTAAGTGCTCCTTTTTCTTCTCATTAGTGCCCCTTTTCCTTCTCATTAGTGCCCCTTTTCCTTCTCATTAGCGCCCCTTTTCCTTCTGAATGCCCCCTTTTCACCTTCAATAAATGCCACTATCAAAATCTGACAGGTGTCCCTTTTCCTATGTAATAAACGCCCCTTTTCCATTTGTATGCCTCACCCTCGACACCGAATTACCTGAGTTTGTTCAAAAGAATATGGTGTAGAAGGCGGAGGACAGATCTAGCAGGAAGTGCAGTTGGGTTCCTTCTACCCTTGCAGGATGTGGTTTTACACATTCACAAACAGTGTTTCCACGCTATGATGGGATCCGTAAGCCGATTGGAAAGGGTCGAACAAAATAACCATTGGCCATAAAATATTCCGAAAGACGAGAAACCACAACCCTTTCAAGGATTATGAACAAAAAAGATATAAGTTTGAAACTGATCGATAATTTTGGAGGGAATCTCGGTCAAGGGAATGTTTCTTCAACAATGGAGTAACGTAAATATGAGGAATGAACATTTGCCTTCATGCTCTAAACTCAAATTAATCAAGTAAAAGAGGATGAAAGCGAATGTGGAAGTTAGAACAATTCTTTAATTTAGTGGGAACAGGGTCTAATTGATAATCTTTTCTGCTCCCAGCATGATCTTGTCAATAATATTCCTTTTGTGAAAAGGGCGGCGCGCTCCTACCTTGTGGGTCTTTACACTTCACACCTCTGATAAGTTCCCGTTTTCCTTTTGAAAAATGCCCCTATTAAAAACGCCCCTTTTCCATTCTCTTTAGTGCTTTTTTCACCTCTTTTTTTTAAACTTTAACACGTGCTGCTTTTCTTTTCTAATATTTGTAGCCCCCACCTTCTTTCTCCATATCTTGTGACCCTAATTTAAAGCAACCTTTTCTGCAATTTCCCCAAAAAGCTCACTAGCTAGGCTCGCTCGCAATAATGACAATAAAATATCTTGTTAAACCAGGGTAGCCCCATTAGTAAACAAAAATGTTCTTTCTAAGGGCCCAGATCGATGTAGGCTTAATTTCTCGCTCTGCGACCTCACAAATCTTAATTTTGTTTAAAATGAATATTTAGACCATGATCATCACACCAAAATGATGTTTAAGCAGTATCTTGGATCATGTAAAGATAGTAAACAAATATTGAAATCGTCCACGATAAAGGTAATAATATTTCAGTCCGTTCTTGTATATTATAGCGCATAACACATTATGATTTTAATTCTCTTTCAAGTAGAAATTGTGTATATATTATGTAGGGGCAGGCGCGTACGCAGGGGGGGGGGGGGGTTGGGGTTAAACCACCTCCCCCCCCCCCCGTTTTCCTTTTGAAAAATGCCCCTATTAAAAATGCCCCTTTTCCATTCTCTTTAGTGCTTTTTTCACCTCTTTTTTTAAAAAACTTTTATGTGTATGTTTTGTGTTTGATTTTTGGGAAAACCCCCCCCCCTTTTTATTTATGCTAATGGCTGACGTAAAAAAAGGTGACCTTCCCCCAACGGATCAAAATGTCAAATTTTCAAATTTCGAGACAAAAAAAAAATCCCCTGCTTATTCAGCGGCTCGCAGAGTCGTTGCGATTTTTAGGAGCTCCCCCCCCAAAAAAAAGTGTCCGCCTACCCCCCCCCCCCTGCTTATTCAGCGGCTGGCTGAGTCGTTGCGAAATTTTGGGCCCGATTTTAATCCCCCCCCCCCCCCCTTGAAAAAATCCTGCGTACGCCACTGTGTAGGGGTATAGACCAGGTCTGGTATAGACCAATGTCTAAAAACAGGATGTTTTCGCTTTGAGCCTAGCTGCTCCCTTTTCCCAAGAAAGTGCCCTGTTTTGTAGGTGCCCCCACCCAGTGGCGGATCCAGGATTTACCGATTATTTGCCGATTCTTTGACATTTTATTACCCCCTCTGACATTGTTTAAACCTGGAACAGGCAATTTAGAGTGAATAGAGGTCAGATCATAAGTCAGACCCAAAATAAAGCATACACTGCAGGTATGTGCACTAATTTTATTTTTTTCTTCCCAATTCGTGAAGAAAACAAAATTAAGATATTTTTTTCATAAATTTTGCATCCACCCCCCCCCCCCCCCGGATCATAACCACCCCCAGTCAACCACCTCCTAGAACAACTAACCCTAAGACAACTACCCCCTCGGATATACCCCCGGACAACTACCCCCGGGACCTCCCTCTAGGACGGCTAGCCCCTAGGGGGAAGTGGTCCTAGGAGGTGGTTGACCGGGGTGGTTATCCGGGGATGGATGTCCAGGGGGTGGTTGTCCGGATACGATTCCTGTGATGGCTGTCCGACATACCGGTACAGTACACACATAGGAGCATCACTATCCTGGCTGTGTAGTAAAAGCTGTGATTTTGATTTTCAACATTTCAAACATCACTGTACACAACTCAACTGATTTCACTCAAAATCGGTACTTTAGTGACAATTGATGACACCTAAATAGCAGTAAAATACATTTTTTAAACTTACTGATCTTAAAAAGAATAATTAAAAAATTCAAATTGTAAGTCTAGTGTCAAACTTTGCCTACAGCTGCATCGACATAATTGTGTAGAGTCTATGCAATATTGTGTGGTGTGTGTAATTGTGTATAGGTCTAATAATACCCGCCTCACAGCAAGCATGCAGTGTTAGAGGTCAATACGCATTAGCATCGACTCTCTATGCTTTGCATGCGCTATGCTGGAGTAGTACAGTATGGTCACCACGTGGGTATGTTTACATTTTACCAACGCATTTCGCGAGACAAGCGGCTTCAATTGCAATTTAGTGTATGTCGCTTGAAGATGATCAGCATCAGTCATGAATTTTTCATACAAGGTAATAAATCCATATACGAGTACAATTCATGTAGATAAGTATTCACATATTAAACTGAACGTAAGTTTTGGTTGATTTCTGTCCTGCCGTGAGCGGTGCTGGTGTAGAATATATGTTACACTGTTGTCCCACTCGTCCTGTTACAGGTTTGTTATATTTTGTTTGTTCAACTTACTGGTGCCATCATGCCAGTAACTTTCTTTTTCGATTTCTTCCATTTACCGGGGGGGGGGGGGAGGGGGTGGATAAGATTATAAACCAAAGAAGGAGAGATACTCTAGCTAGGGTCTATTGTAGTTGTACAGTGTGAAATTGACAAATTCAAACTGATTGTAAACTTCCCCAATGCATGTGCAGTAGTAGACCGAATTTTCCGTCTCTTTCGTTCGTTAGCCTCTTATTGGGGTAGGGTCGGCCGGCTCTCTCTTTAGAGACGTAAACCGTCTATACACATTCCCGTGATAACGCCACGGCCATTTCAAGTCGTAGGGTTATGCCCCCAAAATCCCCCAAAATGTCATTTTACCTCGTGCATTGATTATTTAAAATTACCTGTAGGAGAAGGTTATACTACCTCGGTTCCACTTACCAACTTGACTGAAATAATCCGTTTAATGGTCCCTTTTAAGGAAATTATGGGACAAAATCGACATCCATGTTGAAAATCTTGCAAGCCGTGTTAAACTCTCGCTGCCGGAGTCGGCTAAATCAATCTCATCCCTTCTAGTCTACGCCAAAGGTAGGCACATTCATGGGACACTAGAGGGCGCTTCGCGCTCGTACGAAAATCTGAATGGCCTTGCTGCGGTGGGTCGGCAATAATCAGCCCAAAACTTGGATATGGGAGAGTGGAAGGATATATCTTTTTTATAATGTTATCTGGTCTTACCCTTAACCATCCTATGTTTAATCTATGTAGAAATAACATGCGAGTACGATAAGAGAAACATCGGGCCCATTACTGATGCAACTTTTGAAATATTAGCCTAGAAATGACCACCAAACGGAAAAAAATGACATTTTTTCCCGACAAATCTTCATAAAATCTGAGTTATAAACAAGTCACATCTAGGTACACTAATACAAATACGATTTTCTGAAAATTAAGGTATGATTTATTAAGTTTCTTTCAAGTATATTTCTGCGCATTGCAGCGCCAATATTCTACACTGCTTCAAAATCACCCTTGACATTTTTTTTTGCAACGAATTTGTTACGAGGTCCGCGAGTGTTCCCCGTTCCTTGCGTGTTGAAAGTTTGGTAATACATAGTTTCCATTGACTCGCGCACGAAAAAATGGTCGAAAACAAAATGTCAAATGAAGAAATAAACAAGCTTTTGTATAGTTATAAGAGTTCTACTGAGGTTTCTTTGTCGATTTAATTTATTATATAGTCTCAATTAGAATTCAGAATTATCTCACTGAAAAGTTAAGAAACCGACGATGTTCTCGATCGTAGTTATTTTCATTTTGCCAGCAGCCGATCTAGCGTTGTTTGGGCAAAAAGCTAGGCCGCTGCCTACCCACCGCGAACCTTTCCGAGTCCCGCTAAAATGGCGCTCTGCGGAGCTCCGCGGCTGCGTTGGTATCGCTGCAAACTCTCAGCCGGCTAGCTCCCCACGACGGACCATTCGCGGTATGGCGAGAGTGTGTGTGCGAGGTATGATTTTGGATTCGAGAACGCACGTAATGCAACCGTGCGCGTCATTTTCAGCTGTCGAATGTATACGACCAATTTTACATGTACGATTTTTAGTACAGATACTTGGTCAGTTTTCTTCTTATATCTTTGGTTTTACAACATTTAAAAATATATTTTCTTCAAATTTGCTCCTGACTCGGTTCAGACTAATTGTATGATGTGTTTTCAAGTCAGTTTTTTGAATATATTTTTTTGCATGAATTTGCCTACCAAAGGCAAAATGATTATGAAGGAAAAACTGTGCGCCATCTACACGTTCGTAATGGCGTTATCACAGTTTTTCCTTCATAATCATTTTGCCTTCGGCGTAGACTAGAAGGGATGCATTTTCGCAGACGTTTCATATTTTTGATCGGCGCATTGGCGATGCAAAAAAAAGGATTCCCGATGATTTTCTTGAAGTATTTTACATTGACTTTGTACAGAGACTTTCACATTATGAGCAATAAATCCTTGGGTAGACGGACAACCCATAAAAGTAGACGGTGAACTACAATACCGCCCAGAAGTTATTGGGCATGTTTTTGCGGGGCGGGTTTTCCCCGATGGGTACTTCACGATAAAATTACGATAAAATATCGATGAAATACTGATAGAATCACGATAAAAATCACGATAATTTGCACACTAGTGAATGATTTCCTCTATCGGGGGATGCGTGTAACCCGCCTAATTCCCCGATATCTATCGTGTTTCATGGTGCGCGTATTTGCAACTAGTCATGTCATCTGCAAGCGATGTCTTGCTCATCGCGCGCGCTAAGTCTTGATATGTATGATTTGTACGCGCAGTTCCGTATGTGTCTTTGTTTACGTCACAATAGAAAGTATTCACGAGTAAACATTACACACAGTTAAATACTAGTAAAAGCCGGCGCGAAATCACTGACACTGGGCGCGGATAAGCATCGGGTGCTGATGCGGTGAAGCAACGAGTAGATCTAACTATATTAAAGTTGCACAAACTTGCATGATTTGCATTCATTGAAATTAATATAATTGTGAGCACAATACCTTTCATTTTCACTGCTATATTTTCTGTTCGCTTGCTTTTGTTTTTGATAATACTGGTTTATGAAAATGCCGTTTGCGGTCTGTGGCAAAATTTGTAATGTGTAGGGACAGGGTCAACCGATTGGTATTATGAATGAATAAAATAATAATATTTTTTTATTTATTTGGAGTTACGGATCCTTTATTTATTATGTTAATTTTCAATTCTCTATCTCTCTTAATTATCTTTGTCTGATATATTTCACTCTTCACTCCCTTCCCTCTTTCTTTTCTGTCCCTGTCACACTAACGGTACCCCTCCGCCTCTTCCCTTAATTCTTCATGCCTTCCTGAAAATCTCACAACATACACATAATTCTTCTAGAAATAACAGCCGCATTTATCCATAAATTCTAAGATTCTACCCACATATTAGATCTGATATGTACATGTAATGATGAATACTCTCGATTAGACAGCAATAACCGTCTGATATGGGTCATTACTCTTTGATAAATCTTACATTTGTCAACATTCCTCATACACAGACGGTGACCCTTACGGCTCGCACGACGGGGGGGGGGGGGGGGGGGGGGGGGGGGTGAGCCTTTCTTTTCTTCCCGTTTTTCCTTATTTAGATCGAATTTTCCGATCAATAAATCGGACATAAGAAAGTATGTATATTTCTTACAATTCTTACAATTTTAATCAAGTAATTGCAATGGCGAAATTTAGGCGAATTAGATCACACGTTTATGAATATCAAAATATCACCGGGTCAAGCCGTGCTGACTCCTACGTACATGTAGGTATCGGACGTCCGGAAAAAAAAGAGAGCATTCATTAACTCAAATCAAGATGGCTGCACAACAAATAATGTTAACGACAAGTCCTTTCTCGGATTAAACATAAGCGGAATAGCCGTCGATATTAGAGACTGAAGCTTTCGGTCTAACTCTTATACTCTCGGATCTCCTCTGCCATGAGCTATCCCAAACATTCCTCCCCCCTCAAATAAAAAAAAAGATGTCGTATCGTGGGAAAGGCCAAGACACCTGGTTCTTGGTTTCTGCACTTCTCTCATCGGATAACTTTTCTCTCCGCATGCGCAATCCCAAACATTCCCCGTAGCACATTGTCTCGTGTATTTATGCATGGAATGAAAAGAGCATTCGTTCACGCTTTTGTGATGTAATAATCAAGTGATTGTGACGTCAGCGGTATGTTTGAGGATGCGCAGGCTCAGCAAGCGTATAAATACAGCATGCTGTGCGCAGTTCTATCGTGATAATAACAAACTAAAAGGAAATATCACGATATGCATCGGGGATTTAGCGAGTTGATCAAGTTGAGGAAAAAAGGAGATGAATACAAATCACGATGTTTCTCACAATAAAAACACGATAAAACCCGCCTACAATCACGCTAACGTCCTATCGTGTTTCACGATCACGCATGCCCAATAACTTCTGGGCGGTATTGTAGGGTTATTTTCCCACATGGAATCCATTTTTTGCATCGCCAGCGGGCCGTTTGGTAACCCGAAACCCGCAGAGCGCCGCTGAAAAAAAAACGTCCTCGAAAATGCAGACGGTCCTTATTTTTGAGGACACATTTTGTCTGCGTTTATGAGGATATCCTCATTCTCGGACCAGTGCCCCTACTGATGTGGGTGACTAGACCGAAAACTTCAGTCTCTCTAATCGTCGGTTGTTCCACTGAGACTACGTCTGGCTCCACTAGACCTCCGATTATAGAGACTGAAGTATGTCCCATCGGCACTGTACGGGACTGTACGGAACAAATGGTTCGGTTCGACCGGACCGCAATGAATGAGATATGCAACAAGATTTTCACTCTTTACATCCTCATAACTGCTGCAATTATAATAAAAATTAAAAATAACATATACATAGCTTATTTGACTTACGATAGCTTGCTCATTTAGATCCTAAATTAATGATTAATCCGAGAAAGTCTCGTCGTCAACATTATCCGTCTTGGTAGGCAAATTCATGCAAAAAAATATATTCAAAAAATTGACTTGAAAACACATCAGACAATTAGTCTGAACCGAGTCAGGAGCAAATTTGAAGAAATTATATTTTTAAATGTTGTAAAACCAAAGATATAAGAAGAAAACTGACCAAGTATCTGTACTAAAAATCGTACATGTAAAATTGGTCGTATACATTCGACAGCTGAAAATGACGCGCACGGTTGCATTACGTGCGTTCTCGAATCCAAAATCATACCTCACACACACACTCTCGCCATACCACGAATGGTCCGTCGTGGGGAGCTTGCCGGCTGAGAGTTTGCAGCGATACCAACGCAGCTTCGGAGCTCCGCAGAGCGCCATTTTAGCGGGACTCGGAAAGGTTCGCGGTGGGAAGGCAGCAGCCTAGCTTTTTGCCCAAACAACGCTAGATCGGCTGCTGGCAAAATGAAAATAACTACGATCGAGAACATCGTCGGTTTCTTAACTTTTCAGTGAGATAATTCTGAATTCTAATTGAGACTATATAATAAATTAAATCGACAAAGAAACCTCGGTAGAACTCTTATAACTATATCAAAGCTTGTTTATTTCTTCATTTGACATTTTGTTTTTGACCATTTTTTCGTGCGCGAGTCAATGCAAACTATGTATTACCAAACTTTCAACACGCAAGGAACGGGGAACACTCGCGGACCTCGTATCAAATTCGTTGCAAAAAAAAAAATCAAGGGTGATTTTGAAGCAGTGAAGAATATTGGCGCTGCAATGCGCAGAAATATACTTGAAAGAAACTTAAAAAATCATACCTGAATTTTCAGAAAATCGTATTTGTTTTAGTGTACCTAGATGTGACTTGTTTATAACTCAGATTTTATGAAGATTTGTCGGGAAAAAATGTCAATTTTTTCCGTTTGGTGGTCATTTCTAGGCTAATATTTAAAAAGTTACTTCAGTAATGGTCCCGATGTTTCTCTTATCATACTCGCATGTTATTTCTACATAGATTAAACATAGGATGGTTAAGGGTAAGACCGGATAACATTATAAAAAAGATATATCCTTCCACCCTCCCATATCCAAGTTTTGGGCTGATTATTGCCGACCCACCGCAGCAAGGCCATTCAGATTTTCGTACGGGCGCAAAGCGCCCTCTAGTGCCCCATGAATGTGCCTAGTCTTGGTTTTAGTTGATAAATATTCATTTTTTCTTTTCGAACGTCCAATAGCTACCGTAGCTACGTACAAGTCAGCCCGGCTTGACCAACGAACTCCCACAAAACGAGTGCTCTGATTGGCCATTGGCTATGTTTTGGTAGGAAGTGACCCGGAAATATACCGGCCGCTGGGTCATATAGCTCTATTTTCGAGTGCATGAACGTACTGTTTCACAGTTCTGAGATACAAATTGGATAATTCATATATTAAAGTAAGTCCGAAAATTTCACATTCTATAATAGGTTAGCAAATTTTGAAATCTGTAATTAGGAGATATATAGACTGACCTAATTTACATCTGATTTAGAAATCAGAAAATTAGATCTAAATAAAGATAATCGGGGAGAAAATGTTTTGAACGAAAAGATGTACATTGTTGGCTATAGCTACCCCCACGGTACGAGATCTCTGGGTTACCATCTGTATTGGGGAATGTCAACAAATGTCAGTTTTATTAAAGAAATGACCCAAATCAGATGGTTATTTCTGTCTAGTGGGTGACAAGAAAATAAATATTCATTGTCATTGGTTGCTCGCTGCATGATGTACCGTACATGTGTATAATGCATTTTGCATGTAGGCTGCTAGACTCTAATATACGTCGCTTCCATGGTATCACAAGAAAGGCCAGGCTAGCTTGTAAAAAAAATTGCGCGGCCAGACCAGGTTGCCACAAAATTTTGGCACTTGTTCAGATCCTATTCAAAATTTGACCCGTAACTCCGGCATGGAGATACCCCACTAAAACATACCAAAAATGAAGTAAATATTCATCAAATTAATGTTTAAAGCTTATCTGCCATAGTTTACAGGAGGGATTAGACTGCCCTGCAAGGTCACTGGACAGATGGTTATCTCATCAACTCAGCTCTCAGTTAACATAAGAAAAAGAGGATCATGGGGGACCAATGGTCACCGATTAGGCATTGTTTGTTATATAGAGGGCGCAAGTAGGTACAAGTAGTGCAGTGGGCCTTTAAATAAAGATCATGAGTTAAAAGTCTATCTACTGTAATGTCTCAGATAACTTCACACAGGCGCTCGCCCATAGGTATGGACTTGAATTGTGCAGCGGTTTGCCGTGAAACATGTGAAAAAGTGTATACTAATATCAACATTTTTTCAGAAAAATACTCCAAAGATAACAAGAAAATTGACACGAAACAGGTAATAAAGTAAACGTAACAAATTTTATCCAGGTTTTAGAATGAGGAATATAGTTTTTATGCCTCCGTTACGAAGTAGCCAGAGGCATTATGTTTTCGGGTTGTCCGTCTGTCCGTCCGTCCGTCGTACCGTACTTACGTCCGTCTGTCCGTCCGTACGTCCCGTTCTCGTGATCGCGTTATCTGAAGAACCGATTGATGGATTCCTGCCAAACTTTGGTCATGTATGTATCTTGCAGAGCCGATGAACTGATTAGATTTTGGGGGTCATGAGGTTAAAGGTCAAAGGTCACAGGGGTCATTATGTATGCAAAACCTGCTCGTGATCGCGTTATCTGAAGAACCGATTGATGGATTCCTGCTAAACTTTGGTCATGTATGTATCTTGCAGAGCCGATGAACTGATTAGATTTTGGGGTCACGAGGTCAAAGGTCACAGGGCTCATTATGTATGCAAAAACTGCTCGTGATCGCGTTATCTGAAGAACCGATTGATGGATTCCTGCTAAACTTTGGTCATGTATGTATCTTGCAGAGCCGATGAACTGATTAGATTTTGGGGTCACGAGGTCAAAGGTCACAGGGCTCATTATGTATGCAAAAACAGCTTGTGATCGCGTTATCTCAAAAACCGATTGATGGATTCCTGCCAAACTTAGGTCATGTATGTTACTTGCAGAGCTGATGAACTGATTAGATTCTGGGGTCGTGAGGTCAAGGTCAAACGTCATGCGGCTCATAATATATGCAAAAATAGCTTGTGATCGCATTATCATTAGAACAGATTGATGGATTCCTGCCAAACTTAGATCATGTATGTATCTTGCAGAGCCAATGAACTGAGTAGATTCTTGGGTCATGAGGTCAAAGGTCAAAGGTCATGGGCTCATTATGTATGCAAAAATAGCTTGTGAACGCATTCTCATTAGAACTGACAGATGGATTGCTATTTAACTCGGGACATCTTGCAGAGCCAATGAACTGAGTAGATGTTAGGGTCATGAGGTCAAAGATCAAAGGGTCATATATGTATATGAGAAATTGCTTGTAATCACGATATTCTGAGAACCTGTTAATGGATTACAATTGAACTTGAATTTGAAACATTTCTTCTGTTTTGGTTTGTAAAACTGCTCTATGACGGAGGCATCATTTCGACTGCGCGCAGTCGAAGTTCCATCTAGTTTATATCTTGTTTATACTCATGTTAAAAATAATAATTGATGTTTATGTTCCTTACAGTTTTCAAACCTCTTGGGATGTGTGTATCGCCGAGGCAATCTTGCATTCACAGCTGATGGTGATAGTGTAGTCAGCCCTGTTGGTAACAGAGTCACAAGATTTGATCTCAAAAAGTAAGCAGATTACCACCTTTTTTTTAAAAATACAATATCTACAGGTTAAGTAACATGGAGTCTAACCCTGTAACCGATGATCGGGTACAGATAATTGGCCGATCAGGAGAATAGATTGATGAAAATGAAAATGATTACAAAGTAATCAGTAAAAAAAACAAAGTTTGGGGCTATCAAATACTTTTTAAAAATTGCATGGCTAGGATAATTTTGTCATTTGAAGTTGTTGTACACCATGTTTGTTGATATTAAGTGTCTTTTCATGACTTTGAAATTAATAATATTAGTCTAAAAGAAGAGGTAAAACATGCGAGCTGCCATTTTGGATTATAATGTAGGCACACATTTTTTTCTAATGTCATTATAATCCAATATGGCGGCTCGCATGTTTTGCCTCTTCTCTTAGACTAATATTATTAATTTCATAGTCATGAAAAGACACTTAATATCAACAAACATAGTCTACAACAACTCTTAATGACAAAATAATCCCAGCTTTTCATATATTTTTTTTTGTATTTGATGGCCCAAAACTTGAAAATTTTCAGATTTTTTTTTCTTCTTTTCTTCCGATCATTTTTCCAATTTTTAACATTTTACTGCATGAAAATAGTTTTAAACATGAACTACAACAACTTCAAATGAGAAAACTATTCAAGGTATGAGTGAATTAAGGTGTTGGAGTGTTAAAAGTTTCAAGTACATGTACAACAGTTGAAAAAAAAAAAAAATTCAACCAATACTTTTTATGCCTATTGCCTACGCTACAAAGTAGCCGGAGGCATTATGTTTTGGGGTTGTCCATCCGTCCGTCCGTCTGTACGTACGTACGTCTGTCCGTACTAGGCCTGTAACAGATGATCGGATCGGGGGCCGATCTTGAGCTGATCAGGGGTGATCGGATAATAATTCATAGCTGGGATTATTTGTCAGGTGGAGTTGTTGTAGACCATGTTTGTTGATATTTAGTGCCTTTTCATGACTTTGAAATTAATAATATTGGTCTAAGAGAAGAGGCAAAACATGCGGGTCGCCATCTTGGATTATAATGCATGCCTACATGTTCCATCTAGTTTTTGTAAAATTGCTCCATGGCGGAGGCATCATTTTCGAGTGGCGCGTTCAAAAGTCCATCTAATTGCCCATACTTTTTGCCGATACCGATCAAAGGTGCAAGGGTGTCGCTCTGATCTGCAGATCCGATCAAAGCCCCAACTTACAGGGTTACATTACATGGAGTACATGAAGTACAAGTTTATTTTGAGAGAAAAGAATTTTGGGCATGCAGTGAACTGTAAGTTAGGTAGCTTAGCAAAATGTATTGGCACAAAAAGATAGTTCAGGAAAGCAAAGGGTATAATAATCAGTGAAAAATCTGAATGAATGTCGAGGTAAGCTAGATTAAGATATTAAATGTATTTATCAACTCAAAACCTTAAATATATGGTTCATCTAATCTATATGTTCCACTGTGTGATAAAATGATGCTTTTTGTGTTCCGGATGTGTCTATTCCTGCCTCTAGAATTTTCTAAGCTGCCTTACAATGACTTCTCAAAACACAATGAAATGCTACATGTACCTGGACGAGACAACATTAATTATTCATATAGTCTTAAAAGATACTTAGGTGACCATTCATTGACTGAAAAAATTGTTCACATAATATACAAATTTGCAACTGAAAGCTTTTGATAACATCATGTAAGATCCTTTGTGAAAAAGCGGATTTAAAATATTGTGGGATACACTAAATAATTCCTATTGAAGAGGAAAAGTGAATAAAACTTCCCATTACATGGTGCTTTATTTTAGCACTTTATGTTTGTTCAATTTAATTTTCTGTGTTTTTAAGAATGTTTGTATTGTTTTGTATGTTGCATCTTTCAGCAGCAAATCAGAGACCTTTGCCATCGAGTCGAGACTGAACATTGTGTGTGTAGCATTATCACCAGATGGATTCTCTGCTGTTTTTGTTGATGAAGGTTTGTTTCTCTTTTTAAGGTTAAAACAAATTATATCTCAAGGGCTCATGCTTTAATTTAAACCTAGTTTAACTGATTTATGGAATGCCAAGTATCTAGTTTTTTTCTGTCCGAATTCCACTAACTACCTGTATGTGACAAAATGAATCAGACTATAAAATAAAATGAGAAGTTGAAGTCACAAATATATGATTTTCATTTGTTCAATAGTATACAAAATAATAGTAACCTTTGATAGATGGAACATGTTGATATTTGGTGCTTTGATTCTTAGGATTTTAGGGTCAGATGTTAGAGAAGTTATGAAACTGCTAGCCTCTTTAATCTCAATATTTAGAGCTCTGAGAGGCATGAGCTTCAAACTTGGTGCTATGATATATATCACTTTATAGAGAGATGGACTGCTGATAAAGATATTGCAGTAAGTAGGTCCAAGGACAAACGTCATAAAGACAAAGGTCAATGAGTGCCATTGGTAATGATGAGTTTCTAGTCATGTAAAGGAATCACAGTCTCATAAAAACCATCAATGGATGTAAATCAAGTAGCATGCAACATCGGAAGGAGGTACAGGAAGCTGAGTTTAGAGACAGGTCATATGATATAATTATGAAAATCCCACTTTTGGAAAGTATACAAAATCTAGTAGAAATTGGTAAGAATGAATTGACAATGTATGTAGAAGCATATTGTAGATGCAGTCGCATTTACGATGCTCATATGTTTGCCACAGTTTGATTCCATTTCCTTTGAATCAAGAATATTCTTGTTTTTAAATGTGCCTGTTAGAAGTACAAAGGTATGACACATTCAGAGTTAATGTGTCAATAAATCATTTTGGATGTATTTAGCATGAATTTGAAAATATCAAATGAAAAAAGAGCAAATTTGGAATTGAAAAAATAAACATTGTAGTATGATATAACGACATGACTAATATGACTGTTTTGATCCCAAGGAGGAGGAGCTCTTTTATGCAGTCTTCTGAGTAAGACAGTGCTCCATCATTTTAGCTTCAACCGTCCTGTATCATGTGTTAAATACAGTCCAGATGGAAAGTAAGTAATAATCATACAGTTACACTAACATTGCAATGTCACATTAATCTTTCAGTTGTAGCCACATAGTCTTCTTTGTCAGTAAAATATAGCTAGTACACAAGACATGAGATCGCAATTATAATTTATTTATAACAAAGTGTAATCAAGGCTATCCTATATAGCAGATATTGACTGCTAGGGTGTGTAATATAACAGTTTTCGGACCACAAGGGAGTTTTATTTTCCCTCATGCGCTTTGAAAATATAACCCCTGTTGGCAGTCAAAAAATGTTACATTACACAAACTTCCATTCAATATCTCTTATATTATTTTTAGTAGATATTTTATTATATTATATTATATTGTTTTATATTGTATTATATTATATTGTACTATACTATAATTATATTATATTACATTCTACAAAATTTTATATAGATATATTATTTTTTGTGAATTTGACTGCTGAATAAAGTTACATTTTCACAAAGCGTGCAGCACTAAGAGAAAATGTTATCACGAGGGAAAATATATAACTTGTGTGCATTCAAAAATGTTATATTACACATCCTACCAGTCAATCTTTGTTAAGTACATTAGATTGCAGTAATTACACTTTGTTAGATAAAATCAAGGATAATTGCGATCTCATGCTTTGTTTCTTTCTCAACCTTCAGTGTCAAATGTGTGTGACCCCAAAGCGGGTTATATTTTCCTGGAGCATGACGGTAGTGTAGTATCTAATATTGTCTTATATTATTGTTGCTGTTGTCATTAGTAGTTGTAAATGTAGTAGTAGGAGTAGTAGTAGCATACCTGCCAACCACCCCGATTTAGGCAGAGTTCCTCCGCTTTTTTCATACCAACTCCGAACTCCGAGTGCATGCCTCAAAACTCTGATTTTTTTTTGATTTTTTTAATTTTTTTTTTTTTTTTTTTTTTTTTAATTTTTTTTTAATTTTTTTTTAATTTTTTTTTTTTTAAACAAACGACTGTTGCATAAGACTAAAGCATAACACAGCACTGATAACCAGATCACGCCGACATCCGCGCTCGCGCTCATAGAAGATATACACAGCGCAGCCCGAACGTGATCGTTAGTTCCGCAGCCATTATCCATGTACTGCATGTACTAGTACATGGAAGCACGTGCGCATGCTATATCGATAAAGTGTGTGCGGACGTTGTACTAATACATAAACTACATGCAGCGTTGTTGCATAGTAACTGCATGCGTATAGCCCACGTGTATTTATATTACATGTGCAGTTGATACACCGTGCATAAACACTGTATACATTGGCGTGTTTTCTTCAATGCTTGTGCGATGACTGCGATCGTGGAAGCTTGTTATTTACCGGACTTCCTCGGATTTATTTTGGATTACTACTACTATATTCTTCTTCTTCGTTGATTTCTCCATTGTTTAAGGACAAAATGGGTAAGACTCGTGCTGTTCATAATCAGAAGTATAAGAAAGAATACAAAATTGTTTATGTGTGGGGCGAAAAGGTTGAAGGAAAAGGCCCATTTGCACCATTTAAATGGAGAGAAAAAAAAATAGACCCTAAAGTCCTGTGTACCCTCCCCCCCCCCCCCCCCCCCCCCCAATCTACGGGCTACTACCCCAATCCTTCGGTGGTTCGCGACCTCGTAGTCCATCCAGAAAAATTTACTCCTAATTTCTCTTGTCTCAGGTTGGCAGGTATGTAGTAGTCGTAGTACAAGTAGTTGTGGTACATGCAATATTATTGTATTTTTTAGTGAAGTGTTCAAATTACTCAGCATTGACATAGAGAGTATAGGATAGCCATAAAAGAAAGGAGTATAACAATCCAGTGTTACTTACGCACTGAAAGTGCTAGAAGCAAAAGTACAGTTTTCTGTCATACAGGAAATTCAAGGTGATTGAAATCATGACAGGAAACTCTATTGCTTCTTTTTGTGTCATTATACAACCGATATAGAGTGGTCAAGTGTGACGTCATAAAAAATCTGTCTATATAGTTTCCAAATTTGAACTTCATTTTCCAAAAGAGCATCAAAAATAATCTCCATATGTTGAAAACCAATTCAATATGTTAAGTATTGGCCGAGATAAGATCATCCAAATATATAGAGTTCAATGGGAAATCACTGTTATTTTGCTCTGGCTCGTATCGTCATGAACCAGAGCAAAATAACAGTGATTTCCCATTGAACTCTATTTATTTGGATGGTCATGTCTCAGCTAATACTTTAAATATTCAATTGTTTTTCGACATTTGGACGTTATTTTTTATGCTCTTTCAGAAAATGAAGTTCAAATTGAGAAATTATACTAATAGATTTGTATGTGTGATGTCACTGCTTCTGTTCTCAATCATGGAATACAGAAAGACTGTAAAGGTACCTACCGGTATGTTTTATTAGAGTTGTTTACATGGATATAATGATTTATTTTTTAAAACCTATTGAAGGATAACTAGATCAATCAGGGGAAAATATGTGCATGTATGATGTAGGCGATAGCATTATGGTCATGCAGTCACATTCATGTTATCATTATTTTTATTAATATTATTATTATTATTTATATAGCTTTCTTAATTATTTTTATCATTATCATTATCATAATTAGTATACATGATGTTAGGTTATATTATATTATATTACCGTATTTGCCGGTGATAAGGCCGCACCGCCGCATAGGCCGCACCCCAACTTTGACATTTCAAAGAGGAAAAAAAAACAAAAAAAACAAAAAAAACAAAATAATCATAATTTTCTCGAAAACACTATTTTTTTTTTTTACAAACTGATACCGAATTCATCAATATTCTTATAATTTACCGGAAGTTTAGCTAAAAAAGTGATCGCAGGCAGATTTGGTGTCTGATATATACCCCTACCACAATGTACGGTGTAATGCGAAACTGCATGAAATGGAAAAACAAAATGGCGACTTCGGATGGATGTTCGCGGCAGCTCCGTTAAACGGTCCCTTCCTTTACTTTTGCAATGCATTGGCACAAACTTAGATCAAGATCTATCGGCAAATGTTGTGTTAGGACGTTTGTTTTTGTCTTCATGTCAACAATGCAAGATAAAATTGTCGGTAAGATGTTTAGATATGTCCTGTACCATAGTGGTATTGTTATTTTACCGTATGTAGTCCCATATGTCCAAATTCGTGCTGGTTGTGACTTTCGTTTTTTTTTTTTTTTTACTCTTTCGCTGTAAAGGCCGCACCACGACTTTTTGATATTTTCTCTTCCAAAAATACTGCGGCCTTTACGCCGGCAAATACGATACATTATATTGTTAGTTGGTGTAGAAGTAAAGTAGTAGTAATAGTAAATGTAGTAGTAGTTTTAAGTTCAATTTTAGTAAAGATCACTCAACATTTTGAATTTTACGTACATTAAGAGAGTTTAGGATAGAAAGAAAAAAGATTTAACAAAAGAGAAAGGAGTACTACAATCAAGTGTTATATTAGCAATGAAAGAGTTCCATGAGTGTATAAATCAGGAGTACAGTATTCAGTGTTATATTAGTAATGAAAGAGTTACATGAGTGTATAAATCAGGAGTACAGTATTCAGTGTTATATTAGTAATGAAAGAGTTCCATGAGTGTATAAAGCAGGAGTACAGTATTCAGTGTTATATTAGTAATGAAAGAGTTACATGAGTGTATAAAGCAGGAGTACAGTATTCAGTGTTATATTAGTAATGAAAGAGTTCCATGAGTGTATAAAGCAGGAGTACAGTATTCAGTGTTATATTAGTAATGAAAGAGTTACATGAGTGTATAAAGCAGGAGTACAGTATTCAGTGTTATATTAGTAATGAAAGAGTTACATGAGTGTATAAAGCAGGAGTACAGTATTCAGTGTTATATTAGTAATGAAAGAGTTCCATGAGTGTATAAATCAGGAGTACAGTATTCAGTGTTATATTAGTAATGAAAGAGTTACATGAGTGTATAAATCAGGAGTACAGTATTCAGTGTTATATTAGTAATGAAAGAGTTACATGAGTGTATAAATCAGGAGTACAGTATTCAGTGTTATATTAGTAATGAAAGAGTTACATGTACATGAGTGTATAAATCAGGAGTACAGTATTCAGTGTTATATTAGTAATGAAAGAGTTACATGAGTGTATAAATCAGGAGTACAGTATTCAGTGTTATATTAGTAATGAAAGAGTTC
Organism: Strongylocentrotus droebachiensis; assembly: GCA_035222895.1. Lineage (NCBI taxonomy): Eukaryota > Metazoa > Echinodermata > Echinoidea > Camarodonta > Strongylocentrotidae > Strongylocentrotus > Strongylocentrotus droebachiensis. The sequence goes on from JAVYIG010002166.1 coordinate 208,928, forward strand.
CATGAGTGTATAAATCAGGAGTACAGTATTCAGTGTTATATTAGTAATGAAAGAGTTACATGTACATGAGTGTATAAATCAGGAGTACAGTATTCAGTGTTATATTAGTAATGAAAGAGTTACATGAGTGTATAAAGCAGGAGTACAGTATTCAGTGTTATATTAGTAATGAAAGAGTTACATGAGTGTATAAATCAGGAGTACAGTATTCAGTGTTATATTAGTAATGAAAGAGTTCCATGAGTGTATAAATCAGGAGTACAGTATTCAGTGTTATATTAGTAATGAAAGAGTTACATGTACATGAGTGTATAAATCAGGAGTACAGTATTCAGTGTTATATTAGTAATGAAAGAGTTACATGAGTGTATAAAGCAGGAGTACAGTATTCAGTGTTATATTAGTAATGAAAGAGTTACATGAGTGTATAAATCAGGAGTACAGTATTCAGTGTTATATTAGTAATGAAAGAGTTACATGTACATGAGTGTATAAATCAGGAGTACAGTATTCAGTGTTATATTAGTAATGAAAGAGTTACATGAGTGTATAAATCAGGAGTACAGTATTCAGTGTTATATTAGTAATGAAAGAGTTCCATGAGTGTATAATGCAGAAGTACAGTATTCAGTGTTATATTAGTAATGAAAGAGTTCCATGAGTGTATAAACTTATAAATCAGGAGTACAGTATTCAGTGTTATATTAGTAATGAAAGAGTTACATGAGTGTATAAATCAGGAGTACAGTATTCAGTGTTATATTAGTAATGAAAGAGTTCCATGAGTGTATAAATCAGGAGTACAGTATTCAGTGTTATATTAGTAATGAAAGAGTTACATGAGTGTATAAATCAGGAGTTCAGTGTTATATTAGTAATGAAAGAGTTCCATGAGTGTATAAAGCAGGAGTACAGTGTTATATTAGTAATGAAAGAGTTCCATGAGTGTATAAAGCAGGAGTACAGTATTCAGTGTTATATTAGTAATGAAAGAGTTCCATGAGTGTATAAATCAGGAGTTCAGTGTTATATTAGTAATGAAAGAGTTACATGAGTGTATAAAGCAGGAGTACAGTATTCAGTGTTATATTAGTAATGAAAGAGTTCCATGAGTGTATAAATCAGGAGTTCAGTGTTATATTAGTAATGAAAGAGTTACATGAGTGTATAAAGCAGGAGTACAGTGTTATATTAGTAATGAAAGAGTTCCATGAGTGTATAAATCAGGAGTACAGTATTCAGTGTTATATTAGTAATGAAAGAGTTCCATGAGTGTATAAATCAGGAGTTCAGTGTTATATTAGTAATGAAAGAGTTACATGAGTGTATAAAGCAGGAGTACAGTGTTATATTAGTAATGAAAGAGTTCCATGAGTGTATAAATCAGGAGTTCAGTGTTATATTAGTAATGAAAGAGTTCCATGAGTGTATAAATCAGGAGTTCAGTGTTATATTAGTAATGAAAGAGTTACATGAGTGTATAAAGCAGGAGTACAGTATTCAGTGTTATATTAGTAATGAAAGAGTTACATGAGTGTATAAATCAGGAGTACAGTATTCAGTGTTATATTAGTAATGAAAGAGTTCCATGAGTGTATAAATCAGGAGTACAGTATTCAGTGTTATATTAGTAATGAAAGAGTTACATGAGTGTATAAATCAGGAGTTCAGTGTTATATTAGTAATGAAAGAGTTCCATGAGTGTATAAAGCAGGAGTACAGTGTTATATTAGTAATGAAAGAGTTCCATGAGTGTATAAAGCAGGAGTACAGTATTCAGTGTTATATTAGTAATGAAAGAGTTCCATGCAACGAAAAAAATACACGGTGGCGACGGGCGATTCGCCCCCTAAACCTCTGAAATCGCCACGGTAAAAATCAAGACGAGGGCGAAAAAAAATCAATATATCTTGAAAAATCGCCCCCGACATAAATTGATATTCCCTAGGAATTAATAAATCAATTTATTGATGTGTCTGAGTGAAATCTCCGTTCCAACTACCAACTCCAAAACTAGAAACTTCCATCAACATTTTAAAAGTTTTGTGAGTTGCAGCGGATCGGCGGTCGTACCTACTGTAGCTAGCCGTACGGCGGTATCCGCCTGCCTGCGCCTAAGCTCCCGGCGGTCGGACAGCTAGCCACCGGCACCGATGTAGTTTCGTGCACAGCATGAATGCATACGTAGTTCGCACATGTTCACAATACACAGAAACGTACTAGCTCAGCTCCAGCGCGCGCCCGCACGCTCCTAGTACGAAGCAAATAAGTATTTGCGAGTGACGAGAGCTGAACTGCTAGCGACCAAATTGGTACGTAATATGTTTATTTAGTCTTTTTTCTGGCCCTAATTTTTATCATGGACAATGCAATCCCATTAAAAAAAATGTTATTCCGTCTAAAATTGTGTTATTTATAAGTTAAAACCATTAAATGCGAGTATATTTTTACTGTTGTCCCACATACTGATATATTTGTTATCACGAAACGTGCAAAATCAATGCCGGATTTTTTTCTGTAAAATCGGTATAAAGCAAGTTTCGTACACAGAAATTGAATTTTGTTATAAAAAAACCGTAAATAAATATATAAAGGATGTTCCTACTCCTCAGAATTTTTCTTACAACTGTTTAATTAAATTAAATTATTTATATACGATCGATGCCAGGCCAATTGTCATGAGTGATGACATCAATTTCTGTCTACGAAATGAAACTAGCTTTGGCTTGGCCTTTAGAATTAAAGTCTATAAAAAAAAAATAAGGCCATGATTTTGCATGTTTCGGCATAACAAGTACATCGGTATGTAGGACAACAGTAAACATATTTACTCACATTTAATGGTTATAAATGTTATAAATAACACAATTTTAAAGGGAGTTAGTCTACATTTTTTTTAATGGGATTGCATTGTCCATGATAACTAAATTTGGGACAGAAAAAAAGACTGAATAACATATTACCTACCAATTTGGTTGCTAGTAGTATGATGGCTAAGGAAAAACACAACTTATTGTTACAGCTTACAATATGGCTTTAAGGAAGTAGCCCCTTGGTTTTTTTTAGGCAATGGGGAAAAGTAGCCCCCATAACAAAAATTAATTCCTAGCCCGCGTGTCAGTGATAATATTTTCTTAGGATATGAAAAACGAAGTACAGTTAAACAAAACACTCCTTTTGACAAGTTTTAGTTACATGTATATGTAAATCATAAAGCCACACGTTTAACACAAAGTGAATAAATCCTGGGTATCTGAATGTCTGCAATACTCTACATGACATATGTACGCTACAATTGTATCTATATTTGCCTTTGCTTGGAATTTAATTAGGTAAAACCGTGTTTAATAAAAAATACAACCTTTAAAAAAAAAAAGCCCCCCTGAGCTCCAAAATAGCCACCGCAAAATAATTAAGGGGGGCTATTTTTTTAAGGGAAAATCTGAAAAGAGCCCTCGTAAAAAAAAAAGTAATTTTTTGGTTGGTTCCATGAGTGTATAAATCAGGAGTTCAGTGTTATATTAGTAATGAAAGAGTTACATGAGTGTATAAAGCAGGAGTACAGTATTCAGTGTTATATTAGTAATGAAAGAGTTCCATGAGTGTATAAATCAGGAGTTCAGTGTTATATTAGTAATGAAAGAGTTACATGAGTGTATAAAGCAGGAGTACAGTGTTATATTAGTAATGAAAGAGTTCCATGAGTGTATAAATCAGGAGTACAGTATTCAGTGTTATATTAGTAATGAAAGAGTTCCATGAGTGTATAAATCAGGAGTACAGTGTTATATTAGTAATGAAAGAGTTACATGAGTGTATAAAGCAGGAGTACAGTGTTATATTAGTAATGAAAGAGTTCCATGAGTGTATAAATCAGGAGTTCAGTGTTATATTAGTAATGAAAGAGTTCCATGAGTGTATAAATCAGGAGTTCAGTGTTATATTAGTAATGAAAGAGTTACATGAGTGTATAAAGCAGGAGTACAGTATTCAGTGTTATATTAGTGATGAAAGAATTCCATGAGTGTATAAATCAGGAGTTCAGTGTTATATTAGTAATGAAAGAGTTCCATGAGTGTATAAATCAGGAGTTCAGTGTTATATTAGTAATGAAAGAGTTACATGAGTGTATAAAGCAGGAGTACAGTATTCAGTGTTATATTAGTAATGAAAGAGTTCCATGAGTGTATAAATCAGGAGTTCAGTGTTATATTAGTAATGAAAGAGTTACATGAGTGTATAAAGCAGGAGTACAGTATTCAGTGTTATATTAGTAATAAAAGAGTTCCATGAGTGTATAAAGCAGGAGTACAGTATTCAGTGTTATATTAGTAATGAAAGAGTTCCATGAGTGTATAAAGCAGGAGTACAGTATTCAGTGTTATATTAGTAATGAAAGAGTTCCATGAGTGTATAAAGCAGGAGTACAGTATTCAGTGTTATATTAGTAATGAAAGAGTTACATGAGTGTATAAAGCAGGAGTACAGTATTCAGTGTTATATTAGTAATGAAAGAGTTACATGAGTGTATAAAGCAGGAGTACAGTATTCAGTGTTATATTAGTAATGAAAGAGTTCCATGAGTGTATAAATCAGGAGTTCAGTGTTATATTAGTAATGAAAGAGTTCCATGAGTGTATAAATCAGGAGTACAGTATTCAGTGTTATATTAGTAATGAAAGAGTTACATGAGTGTATAAATCAGGAGTACAGTATTCAGTGTTATATTAGTAATGAAAGAGTTCCATGAGTGTATAAAGCAGGAGTACAGTATTCAGTGTTATATTAGTAATGAAAGAGTTCCATGAGTGTATAAATCAGGAGTTCAGTGTTATATTAGTAATGAAAGAGTTACATGAGTGTATAAAGCAGGAGTACAGTATTCAGTGTTATATTAGTAATGAAAGAGTTCCATGAGTGTATAAAGCAGGAGTACAGTATTCAGTGTTATATTAGTAATGAAAGAGTTCCATGAGTGTATAAATCAGGAGTTCAGTGTTATATTAGTAATGAAAGAGTTACATGAGTGTATAAAGCAGGAGTACAGTATTCAGTGTTATATTAGTAATGAAAGAGTTCCATGAGTGTATAAAGCAGGAGTACAGTATTCAGTGTTATATTAGTAATGAAAGAGTTCCATGAGTGTATAAATCAGGAGTTCAGTGTTATATTAGTAATGAAAGAGTTACATGAGTGTATAAAGCAGGAGTACAGTATTCAGTGTTATATTAGTAATGAAAGAGTTCCATGAGTGTATAAAGCAGGAGTACAGTATTCAGTGTTATATTAGTAATGAAAGAGTTCCATGAGTGTATAAATCAGGAGTTCAGTGTTATATTAGTAATGAAAGAGTTACATGAGTGTATAAAGCAGGAGTACAGTATTCAGTGTTATATTAGTAATGAAAGAGTTACATGAGTGTATAAATCAGGAGTACAGTATTCAGTGTTATATTAGTAATGAAAGAGTTCCATGAGTGTATAAATCAGGAGTACAGTATTCAGTGTTATATTAGTAATGAAAGAGTTCCATGAGTGTATAAATCAGGAGTACAGTATTCAGTGTTATATTAGTAATGAAAGAGTTCCATGAGTGTATAAATCAGGAGTTCAGTGTTATATTAGTAATGAAAGAGTTCCATGAGTGTATAAAGCAGGAGTACAGTATTCAGTGTTATATTAGCAATGAAAGAGTTCCATGAGTGTATAAAGCAGGAGTACAGTATTCAGTGTTATATTAGTAATGAAAGAGTTCCATGAGTGTATAAATCAGGAGTACAGTATTCAGTGTTATATTAGTAATGAAAGAGTTACATGAGTGTATAAAGCAGGAGTACAGTATTCAGTGTTATATTAGTAATGAAAGAGTTCCATGAGTGTATAAGTCAGGAGTACAGTATTCAGTGTTATATTAGTAATGAAAGAGTTCCATGAGTGTATAAATCAGGAGTACAGTATTCAGTGTTATATTAGTAATGAAAGAGTTACATGAGTGTATAAATCAGGAGTACAGTATTCAGTGTTATATTAGTAATGAAAGAGTTCCATGAGTGTATAAATCAGGAGTACAGTATTCAGTGTTATATTAGTAATGAAAGAGTTACATGAGTGTATAAATCAGGAGTACAGTATTCAGTGTTATATTAGTAATGAAAAAGTTCCATGAGTGTATAAATCAGGAGTACAGTATTCAGTGTTATATTAGTAATGAAAGAGTTACATGAGTGTATAAATCAGGAGTACAGTATTCAGTGTTATATTAGTAATGAAAGAGTTACATGAGTGTATAAAGCAGGAGTACAGTATTCAGTGTTATATTAGTAATGAAAGAGTTACATGAGTGTATAAAGCAGAAGTACAGTATTCAGTGTTATATTAGTAATGAAAGAGTTACATGAGTGTATAATGCAGAAGTACAGTATTCAGTGTTATATTAGCAATGAAAGAGTTACATGAGTGTATAAATCAGGAGTACAGTATTCAGTGTTATATTAGTAATGAAAGAGTTACATGAGTATATAAATCAGGAGTACAGTATTCAGTGTTATATTAGTAATGAAAGAGTTACATGAGTGTATAAAGCAGGAGTACAGTATTCAGTCATACAGGAAGGTGATTGAAATCATGACAGGAACTTGATTGCTTTTCTTTGTGTTCAGGAAGTTCACAATATACAGAAGTTAGTTTGTTGCATATTGGTAGAGTTATGTGCAATAGCAGAAAATAACTGCATCTTTCAATCATCACACCTAAATCGCAAACATATTGCAGTAAATTTGTGAATAATATTCCATAGTTCGTAAAGGTCACTGGAAGCGAATAGAGTTAAAGGAAAGTCAAACCTTGATAAACAAGTACATGTCCTCTAAAATACAGCTTTATCATGCTCTTCTAACGTTATTAAAGGTAATACAAAGTTTTGGTAAATTTTGAAAATTGGGCGGATAGTGAATCTTTACAATTTGGATATATTTGGATGCCCCTGTGGATGTATTATAAACACTAAAAAAATTAGCCCCTAAAACACTTCTGTTTTCAAGAAAAATTGAATATGAAAATTTACCGGTGCTCCCGGTAAATTTTGATAAATTTCAAATAGCGCCTATGGCCGTACAATGGTAACTGCGACCATGAAAATCTCAGAATATGTAGTTGTGATATATAATTTCCAAATGGGAATAGCTCGATTTTAGTCAAGAAACATTGTTTCATAGCTAAATTAATATCTTGACCTTGAGAGGGAGCTATACAACATAAAGAGTTTATTATTTATAATTTCATAACTTTAGACTCGATTTCAACCGCGACAACGATCAATGAATATTGTAGAAACGCATATGCTTCCAATATGTTAATTTGAACCAAATTCATGACCCCATACCAAAACTTTGTAATACCTTTAAGCAAAAGTTGAATGTTTCAATTAAAATGTTATGCAAATTTCACAGAGTTCTAAGGTCAAAGTTTGTTAGTTTGTCGTTTGATGTTTTTTCTGCATCACTGCCACTATTTTGTGTCATATCTAAATGTAAAATTAGTGGTCACTCAGACTGACCATATATCATGCCCGTGGCTGTACTACAAAACCATTCAAGAACTATTAAAATGCTTTCTAAATGTCTGTATGACATGCATGGAATCACCCATCATAATGTTCAAGCTAGTGTAATAATATAACATGATCTAGGCTGCCATATGCCTTTGAATCTAGTGGAATGAATACACTTTCTTTACACACCGTAATATATGTGTTACTTCATTACCCATCATAATGTTCAAGCTAGTGTAATAATATAACATGATCTAGGCTGCCATATGCCTTTGAATCTAGTGGAATGAATACACTTTCTTTACACACCGTAATATATGTGTTACTTCATTACAATTACACTGTTTTATACTGAATGCTCATTACAAGTTGAAGGATGTTCTAAGAATAATTTATAAAGATCACCCATTGAGTACAGGATGTAGGATCTAAATTCTTCCAAGATTAGAGTGCACCATCTCACGATGTGTGTGTCAATATGTACATGTAGGTGAACTTGGTCTTGTGACTGTTTTGTGAGATTTTGATTCTGGTTGAAAGGTACAAACCAGAAGGTGTCTAAAAAACTAAACCACAGTTGTAGACAGTTTGTCTACATATACACTACACCTTATCTATTGATTTCATAGCCTATGATATAAGCTTTTGGATTTTGTTTTGTTTATGTTAATTTGATTGTTTAACCTTTTATTTTCCTTACAGGAAGCTTGCTGTAACTAAGGAGAATGTTGCCCTTGTATACACCACACCATGCAGTAGTAGTAGAGAGTTCAACCCTCTTACCCTTCACAGAACATACTATGGAGCATATGATGAAACAACATGCATTGACTGGACATCAGATTCAAAGTATGTTGATCGGAATTCAAATCAACTTTTATTTCAGGGTTTTCTACCTTCCTTCTTATTTGTATTAACTGTAATTATACTAATATTGGATATTTTTATAGTGCACATTATCTCAATGTAAGGTGCTCAAGGCTGTATTGAGAATGGGTTACCAAATGTCATGTGTTTAATGTTTTTTTTCCTTCAAGATGGCCCCTCAATGGAGGTCAAAGGATTGTCCATATCGGTCTATCAGATAAAGCAGAAAAGAAATGGCCAAACCCTGAATCATATTCTCCCCCCCCCCCTATAAAATATCAGCCTAAGAAAGTGTGAAGGGCTTGCAATTTTGTACAGCATTGACAAGATTGTATGCACCACAATTATTCATACTCTGTGATATGAAATAGGGGATTTGTTAGAGAGCATCCTATTGGTTGAGAACAGGGTCGGAAATACACTGGGGCAAGGGACAATTTCATCCCTGTGAGTTTCAAAATAGCCCCCTAAAATCTTGAAAAAAGTAATTGAAGTCATATTCATCTTTTGTTATTTAGGTTTCAGTGTACTTTGAAATGAAACCTTACTTTGAATGAAAAGCATTGATAATGATGTTGTATTTTGTACAGAGCATTTGCTGTTGGTTCCAAGGACATGAACACCAGGGTGTTTGCTGTAGATGACATGGATCATCTTATCGTTTACTCACTGGCAGGACATAAGGACTCTATCGTAGCATGCTTCTTTGAACAGAATTCACTTGATGTATCCTTTCTACATCTTATATTTGTAGTATGATCTCTTTACTTAACATGACATTACAATTGTTTTTCCTTTTTTAAGGACCAGATTTTCAGGGAATGGCAATTTTTGTATAAGGTCATAATATACAAATAATACACAGCAGTGAGAGCATTAGTAAGAATTACCCACACAAGGTACCTTTGGAACAGTCTAACACGCCTGAGGCGGTAGTCGAGGGTGTTTGGACTGTTTTGAAGATACCGAGTGTGGGTAATTTTATAAATGCCCGAACAAAATGATGATTATTATTTGTTTTTATAAGATTAAGTTTTATTTGTTTTATAAAATGATGTTTTATAACATTATTTTACTAATGACCGGTCATTAGAATTGGATAATAACCGGTCATTATCCAAATTACGCGTCAGGCAAAATTAATGCCTGGTCACGTGTACGCTTTCAACCAATCATTTGATTAGGATACACGTCATCATCTTATAACATCTGTTAACCTATTTTGATTGTTGGTTCATGGAGCTCACCATAAGGTAACATTTATATGCATCCGCCACTGAGGTGCTGGAGGCTTCATGGTTTCAGGTTATCCGTCCCATTTATTGTTACCATGATAATTTGAGAACTAATGAATTGATTTTAACCAAACTTGGTTCAAGTATTATAAACATGTATAACCATGAAAAGACAATAAGATTATATTTTTAGGTAAGTAGATCAAATGTCACAAAGGACGATATCTGAAATTACAGGTTTTAGCCTCATTTTCTCAAAAACCATTTGAGGTAAGAATATCAAACCTGGTGGTAGTATGTACCGCCCATAGAAATACAATCTGACTAGATTTGGGGGTGAATAGGTCAAAGGCTAGAGGTCAATTCTCATGAAATTCCAGGCTCCTACCGTCATCACAATATGTCAAAGAACCATTTTAACCATGAATTTCACCCTTGATACTGGTATGCCTCACCTAGTGAGGCTAATTGATTAGAATGTTGGTTAAGAAGGTCACATGTCAAGGTAATAAAGGTTATATACAAGGTGTTTTTAACCATGTTATCACCATATAAAATATTTTAGCTGTGAACTTCATAAAGTGGAGACAAGTGATCATCACATTTTGGGGTTGGCCGGTTGTAATTATCTAGGCTAAGTATTCCCATTGTTGTGAGGCATATCGAAGTGAAGTCCCATTTATCTTTTTTAAACAAATGTTTGTGAACGACCTTAATCAACTCAGTATTATTATTCTCTCATTGCCTTCTCTTCAGGTAGAGACAAATCCTATCCAGTAGGAAAAAAGTGTTGTTATAGTAAAACCACTTGATGTGGTCAGTATTCTATTTTATGTTCATATTTTAATTACCGGTAGATATTTACATGAGTATATCCATCTATTACTGTATTTTGAAAGTCTAGAGCACTTGTCTTAATGTATGAGAGCTATCTAGTCCTTTCTAAAAATAGCTGAATGCAACAAAAGGTGGCAGTATTACAGGTAACCATGATTCTTTTGACATCCAGGATATTGCAATGGATAATAATGTGTGGCATGAAGATTACATTGATAGATTTGCAAAGGTATTTGCCTTAATGAATATAATTCAGTTGTACACATTAAGCAGAAGAGCAGATCTCATTGTGTGGGAATGTGATACAGACCTTGATGTGCTTCAACCTGCCACGCAACACAGTCACAACCCTCTGCACAAGAAAGGAAGGAAAGAGAAAATCAACAAGGAGGAGGAGGAGGAAATGGAAGAAGAGAAACAGAACAAAATCAAATACAAGAGAATTGCGAAGTAAATATACAGCACTTTAAAAAAAGTTTTATACATTGGGTAGGACTAGGTCGAAGTCACAATGATAAACCACAATGCCTAGCCCATGAGGTCCTTGGTGCCTTATCAGAACCAAAAATATAAGTTTTCTTTAATATCCAATATTATGGAGGAATCAGCCTTCTCATGCCCTGTTTACAACTAAGCGATCTAATGATCATTAGATTTTGCAAAAATATTTGAAGTCTCATTGATGGGTGGACTTATACTCATGGTGGCCCACATTCATTATTCTTAGTTTCTTATCTTTTTTGATTTGTATGTGCAAATAGTGATGCATTTAGCATCCAATCACACTTTCAAAGGAATAGTGAAAACACAGGAATCAAAGAATCCTTTTGTTGAATTAAGGATGACCCCAACTATTCTTGTTATTCTTAGTCTTATCGTGGAGTTCACTGTATTAATCATCACATGTCTGAAATATAGTAAATAATGCACTGAAGCATCATGAATCTTTTACTTGTGAACTAAGATTGCTCTCCATGCTTTATTAAGAACACAAAGCATATGAAGGTCTTAAATAAATATTTAAATTGATGTGTATTTTGATTTGCAGGCACTATTATAACAAATCTGGTGACTTTGATGACTTGACTTGTGCAGACTATCACAAGAAAAACAGAATTCTTGTGGCTGGATTTGCTTCAGGAGTCTTCCACTTACATGAGATGCCAGACTATAATCTCATCCATACACTCAGGTTAGTATACAATCTCATCCATACACTCATGTTAGTATACAATCTCATCCATACACTCGGGTTAGTATACAATCTCATCCATACACTCAGGTTTGTATACAATCTCATCCATACACTCAGGTTAGTATACAATCTCATCCATACACTCAGGTTAGTATACAATCTCATCCATACACTCAGGTTTGTATACAATCTCATCCATACACTCAGGTTAGTATACAATCTCATCCATACACTCAGGTTAGTATACAATCTAATCCATACACACAGGTTAGTATACAATCTCATCCATACACTCATCCACTCAAGTCCTCCCACTACAAAAAGAGATAAATAGGATATATTATTGACCTGGCCGACCTTTTTCAAAAAGTATTTAGTAAATCATGATTAACTCAGGAAAATGGCAGCAACAGAAAAATGGTAAAGGATGGAAAAAAATCTGCATAGTGGAAAATCTCTAGAAAAATGGAGAAACTGCCAAATTAGTTCACCCCTTTTTATATGCCCCTAAAGAGGTGCCATGTGGAGCCCCCCCCCCCCAAAAAAAAAAAATGGGCATGTCACTATGACAAAGTTCGACAAATATCTCTCAAAAGCTATACACGCCCATGTTAAAGGTACTTTACTAATTGATGAAGTAAATTTCCAGAGTTGAGTTCTCCGGCTTGCCCGCACTTCTTGTAACTTAGATAACCCATGCACCTGTACTCTTTCTCTAATTGTTCCATTCCACACCTGTCATAACTCTTAACCATCTGACACACCTGTATCCTTGTGCTCTTCCTCTCTCTCTCTCTCTCTCTCTCTCTCTCTCTCTTCATCCATCTCTCTTCCCCTCTCTCTCTCTTTCTCTATCTCTCGTCCCCTCTCCCTCTGATGAATGCAGACAGGTCGGAAAACAAGTCCTAGAAAGAATCAATTCAACATTGAAATAAGTACTTTGTATGACAAAGGAATGCACCTTTAAAGGACCTTATACACTTTCTAAACATGTACTTGCTCCTTCCAAACACCTGCCTAGTAAGGGGCCAACTCCCCCCCCCCCCCCCCCTTCCCCCGAAAAAAAAAAAAAAATAGTATTGGTTATTCTCATTAATAATGCCATCAAAACAACACCCCAAAAATAAATATAAAATAGTTTTAAAATAATCAAAGATGTTTACTTCCTTACTCTTTTATATTCCTAATGTCAACCTGTCCCAGAAATTGACAACATAAGAAACTTTTCTTAATGAAAACAAATTGTGCAATTCTATGCAACTACATAATACATCTACCACTATTTGCTACTTGCCATGTACATCAAATACATGTAGACACCAGTGTAAATATAAATCACTTTCTTTAATGGCTCTCAGCAATATGACAGGAAACAAGTGATATCCAATAATGCTTATTTTGTGAAAACAAACGTTTTCTGAATCATATATTATCCTGTCTTTTAAAAATCATATGAACCAAATCTAGTAGCCATCTACTAATTTTTGACAATTCATCACCAACCCCAAGGGAAGAAAAGTTGTCCTCATTTTCTTGTTGCCGTGTACTGTATAAACCTGCTCCAATTCTTGGAAGTTAGGGGAAAAGTGTTGACTCTGTTTGTTTGTTTCAATTTTTGTTTCAGTCTATCAAATATCTGTATTATTTATTCAATAACCATTATTAGAAAAGGGGTGAATTATTTGAAATGCATCATTCGTGTTACTCAGGGGATGGTCTTTTATCATACGTACATCAACGTGCCATACCTTACCCTTTTAAAGTAAGACATAAACACAATATACCAAGTAAACAAATGGGTCTTTCTATATAAAGGAAAAATGTGTTTAAAAATATGGCATTGGTTAAATCACAGAGCGATGGCTCAGTGGTAAAGCAGTAGTATCATTATTGGGAGGTCCTGGGTTCAAAACCAAGTCAAAACACTAGTTCCCTTTGGTAAGACACTAATTCTCATTTATTAGGCCTCAGAGAGGACTTGGAACCATTGGTCCCCTGGTTGCTTACTTACTCATGCACACACATTTTTGTTAGCAGTCGGGTAAAAACAACCATCAAACCAAACCAGTTAGCAGGGGATCATTTCTAAGCCTGTAAATCCTTGTTTTTTGTTGCAGCATCTCTGAGCAGCGTGTAGCATCAGTAGTATTCAATGCTCCTGGAGATTGGATTGCGTTTGGCTGTCTTGGCTTAGGACAGTTGTTGGTATGGGAGTGGCAAAGTGAGAGTTATGTACTGAAGCAGCAGGGACATTTCAACAATATGACATGTGTAGACTACTCTAGAGATGGCATGCTGATTGCTACAGGTGCTGAAGATGGCAAGGTAGGAAGCTGTTCATTGGGTAGCAATGCAAGCCAGGCTGTTTGTGTCTGCCTACAATTAATAATTTATTGCTCCAATTATGATACTTTATCTAACATAGTTTTTATTCACACATTGCATTAATTGCACATCCGTATCTTGTCACTCTCTAAATTTAATGCAATAAATTATATATAATATTAGCATAATTTTTTTGGGGGGGTATCAACGCTGTAAACATTTTTACTGCCACCTCTTGAAACCTGCTCTTGTGGGAAGCGGTCAGGATCAGCCACAAAGCTGTGTCTCACATTGTTAATATGTAGAGAAATGCTGTATTTGTTCTATTATTGATTATTTCACATTCACGACATTGAAAAGTAAAATATAACAAAATAATCATCTTTTATTGTATAACAGGTCAAAATTTGGAATCTATCAAGTGGATTTTGTTTTGTGACATTCAGCGAGCACAGTGGAGGCGTGAGTGGAGTGTGTTTCAATGAGGCTGGTAAAGTGGTGGTTTCTGCTTCATTAGATGGTACCGTCAGAGCATTCGACCTTCACAGGTGAGTCATTCTCATGGTATGCTCATTATACTATGTACCTACTGGGTTTGTTGTGGTGGTTTCTGCTTCATTAGATGGTACCGTCAGAGCATTCGACCTTCACAGGTAAGTCATTCTCATGGTATGCTCATTATACTATGTACCTACTGGGTTTGTTGTGGTGGTTTCTGCTTCATTAGATGGTACCGTCAGAGCATTCGACCTTCACAGGTGAGTCATTCTCATGGTATGCTCATTATACCATGTACCTACTGGGTTTGTTGTGGTGGTTTCTGCTTCATTAGATGGTACCGTCAGAGCATTCGACCTTCACAGGTGAGTCATTCTCATGGTATGCTCATTATACTATGTACCTACTGGGTTTGTTGTGGTGGTTTCTGCTTCATTAGATGGTACCGTCAGAGCATTCGACCTTCACAGGTGAGTCATTCTCATGGTATGCTCATTATACCATGTACCTACTGGGTTTGTTGTGGTGGTTTCTGCTTCATTAGATGGTACCGTCAGAGCATTCGACCTTCACAGGTGAGTCATTCTCATGGTATAAATAATAAATTATAAAAACAGTGATAATTAAGCGCTTACCACCGAAGTCTCTAAGCGCTAAATTATACCATGTACCCACTAGGTTTGTTTCAATTACAGTATGTCTTTAATTCATCAGTATTAGACCCCGTTCTCACTCACTTCCTAGACCGATCCAGGCTAAATATGTTCTAGCGTGGATCGGTCTAACTGTGAGTGAAAACAGACAAGCGATCCAGGAAGCGATCTTCTGGACCAGTTCGCTTCCTAGAACGCCCCAGACAGACCAAGCATGCAGTGTGAACATAAACCGTGCCAGGAAGCACTCTTCAACCTGAAGTGAGTGTGTTTTGGCGGGAAAGTAATGAAAGGGAGAAAGAGATTACAGTACACGAATAAAACAGAGAATAATATAAGGAAAAATAGAGAGAAAATTATAAAATGATTAAAAAAATGAATAACATAAGTGAAGGTGATAGAAGGAAACACAAAGAATAAGGTAAGGAATGGTAGGAAGAAAATGATAGAATGATAAAAACAAAGAATAACATAAGAGAAGGTGATAGAAAGAAGAAACTAAGAATAACATAAGGAAAAACCGAAAGAGAAATTGATAGAATAATAAAAAACAATGAATAACATAAGAGAAGGTGATAGAAGGAAAAAGAAAGAATAACATATCGAAAGACAGAATGAGAAAATGATAAAGAATAGATGATGGAAAGATAGAAGAGAAGATGAAAGATGGAAAAACAAAGAATAACATCAGAAAAACAGAAAAACAAAATGATAGAAGGAAAACAAAGAATAACATGACAATAGATAGTTGAAAATCAAACTTTCAACTATAACTAGTTATGCCAAATAAACGTGTATGTTCCTCTTGCTCTTTTTACCCCTTCTCTCTCTCTTTCTCTGTTTCCACAAACTGGATATTAGACCAAATGCTTCTTGGACGAAATGGTTATAGACTAATTGGTCATTGGACGAAGTGTTTATTGGACAAAACATTTGGATATAATGCTTATTGGATGAAATGTTGATAAACAAAGTGATGTTAGACCAAATGACGTTAGACAATACGACAATTGGCCCAAACGGCAATTTATCTGTTGAAAATTTTCTTAGTGCACACTTGATATACTGAAACTTTGTGATGATGAAAAGAAAAGTAATACAAAATTTAAGTTGCTTGACAACATCGCTCACTTGACAATCTATCACAAATCACATTTGCACAAGGATAGCATAACCTAGGAATATAAAATCCATTGAAAGGGTTAAAATTTTATTGTAAAACCAGCAAAATGCCACTTAAAATTGTGTTGCTACCTTGTGGACTGATACCTAATTTAGGGCGCGTTCATGCTTGATTTTGAAGGTAGAATGAGCGATCTGAAACGCTCATCGTAAACGCTCATCGTGATCGCAGTTCCACGGTGTAGCTGTTCATGCTTACTTCTCTTGCTCATCCAGGCAATTCTCCTTGTGTGGCCTTGTGTGACCTTCACTGTGCATGCTACGTAGACCCACTAGAGGTCAGTGCGTTGACCCCATTTAAACGCGTTTACAATTGTAAACGCATCTTTTTGTGAGTTTACGATCGGCGTTCGTGATCGCCGTTTTTCGGTGATTCTACAAAAGTGAGCATGAACGCAATCGTGTTTTAAACTAAACACGTAACAGATGCCTGATTCTGGCCGTCAAAATCAAGCATGAACGCGCTCTTAGACAAAACTTTTTTGAAGATTTGAATTAATGTTATTTCATAATTTAATCAAACGTTCAACTATAACTAGTTATGCCAAATAAACGTGTACGTTCCTCTTGCTCTTTTTACCACCTTCTCTCTCTCTCTCTCTCTCTCTATCTCTGTTTCCACAAACTGGATATTAGACATAATGAGTTAAGACCAAATGGTTCTTGGACAAAATATTTGGACTTAATGCTTATTAGATGAAATGTTGGTAAACAAAGTTATGTTAGACTAAATGACTTTGGTCTGTGGAAGGGGAGATTAAAGCCCTGAACCACACATGGGATACAATCCAAAGACTGGCCCAGGATCGGAAGGAGTTGAAGACTTTTGTTGCTGCCCTATGTGCCAGGAGGCATAATGGGCAGTAAATAGGGACTTTTCGATTTGCACTTTCATAAGTGGACTGCGACGTATGCGGTCATTTTTAAGCAGGGTTGACGAGGCACGCTGACTGATTGTTCGTTACCGTTTCGATGTTACACAACTACGACGCTCGCTTAGTGAGCGCGAAACGCGATCAAATAGCTAAAGATATAACACCAAATTCGGTGCATGGCACTGTTCTCTAAAAATATGCTGCAGCATATTAGCGTTGCATGAATAAAATGTGTTCATTTTATGAATTATTCTGCTTGGTGAGCGCGAAATTCGATCGAAAAGCTAAAGATTCAACACACCAAATTCGGTGCATGGGACTGATCTCGAAAATTATGCTGCAACAGATTGGCGATGCGCAAACAAAATGTGTTCATTTCATGAATTAACCTGCATCAATTTTGATTTAAGAGAAATTACAGACACGAAAATGTGTTAATTTAAGAGAATTCACGCTTCCACCACTCTCCGGTTCTAGAATTAGGTCAATTGGGTCCATTTTGTGACTTCAATTTGATGTTTCGTGCCTACAAAAGATTGCTTACGAACATGTATCGTCACAGTTTGCGAACGACGGCAAAACAAGGGCGAACGCGTTCGAAAATTCTGCTACGAACGATGAGCTCGTCGATGCGCATGCGCACTGCTTCAAAAGTGACCGCATACGTCGCAGTCCACTAGTGAACGTGCAAATCGAAAAGTCCCTAATAAGTAAGTAAATGACGTTGGACAACACAACAATCGGCCCAAATGGCAAATTATCTGTTGAAAAGGTCTATTTTCTTAGTGCACACTTGATATGAATTTAATGTTCAGGGTTAACCTGTCTTGTAATACCTCACTTACCATCTCTCTGGGAATGTTGATCTGTACCATTGCAGGTATCGGAACTTTCGGACGTTTACATCTCCACAGCCGGTGCAGTTCTCCTGTTTAGCTCTTGATGCTAGTGGTGAGATTGTATGTGCTGCGGGTCTAGATGTATTTGAGATCTTTATGTGGTCAATGCAGACAGGAAGATTACTTGAGGTAAGTCTTTCAATGGACATCTACTGAATCCAGTAGGCGACAAACTAGAATATGTACTGTAATATTTGTATTAAACATTATTGATAAACATCTAATTTATATGAGATTAAATGCGACCCAACAAAAACTAAAGTTACCAGAATTTTTTAATTTTTTAGTTGAAATTTTCAGATTGTCCTAAATTTTGGCACACAACTTAAGCACATTGAGTTCTTGATTTTGTCCAGGTATCACTATCTTTTTTTTAAAGCCATAGGAGATCAAAATGAGGCCAGTAGCCAGGGTCAACCAAAAAATTAATTTTTTTTTTACGAGGGCTCTTTTCAGATTTTCCCTTAAAAAAATAGCCCCCCTTAATTATTTTGCGGTGGCTATTTTGGAGCTCAGGGGGGCTTTTTTTTTTTTAAAGGTTGTATTTTTTATTAAACACGGTTTTACCTAATTAAATTCCAAGCAAAGGCAAATATAGATACAATTGTAGCGTACATATGTCATGTAGAGTATTGCAGACATTCAGATACCCAGGATTTATTCACTTTGTGTTAAACGTGTGGCTTTATGATTTACATATATACATGTAACTAAAACTTGTCAAAAGGAGTGTTTTGTTTAACTGTACTTCGTTTTTCATATCCTAAGAAAATATTATCACTGACACGCGGGCTAGGAATTAATTTTTGTTATGGGGGCTACTTTTCCCCCATTGCCTAAAAAAAACCAAGGGGCTACTTCCTTAAAGCCATATTGTAAGCTGTAACAATAAGTTGTGTTTTTCCTTAGCCATCATACTACTAGCAACCAAATTGGTAGGTAATATGTTATTTAGTCTTTTTTTCTGTCCCAAATTTAATTGTTATCAAGGACAATGCAATCCCATTAAAAAAAAATGTAGACTAACTCCCTTTAAAATTGTGTTATTTATAACATTTATAACCATTAAATGTGAGTAAATATGTTTACTGTTGTCCTACATACCGATGTATTTGTTATGCCGAAACATGCAAAATCATGGCCTTATTTTTTTTTTATAGACTCTAATTCTAAAGGCCAAGCCAAAGCTAGTTTCATTTCGTAGACAGAAATTGATGTCATCACTCATGACAATTGGCCTGGCATCGATCGTATATAAATAATTTAATTTAATTAAACAGTTGTAAGAAAAATTCTGAGGAGTAGGAACATCCTTTATATATTTATTTACGGTTTTTTTATAACAAAATTCAATTTCTGTGTACGAAACTTGCTTTATACCGATTTTACAGAAAAAAAATCCGGCATTGATTTTGCACGTTTCGGGATAACAAATATATCAGTATGTGGGACAACAGTAAAAATATACTCGCATTTAATGGTTTTAACTTATAAATAACACAATTTTAGACGGAATAACATTTTTTTTAATGGGATTGCATTGTCCATGATAAAAATTAGGGCCAGAAAAAAGACTAAATAAACATATTACGTACCAATTTGGTCGCTAGCAGTTCAGCTCTCGTCACTCGCAAATACTTATTTGCTTCATAAACTAGGAGCGTGCGGGCGCGCGCTGGAGCTGAGCTAGTACGTTTCTGTGTATTGTGAACGTGTGCGAACTACGTATGCATTCATGCTGTGCACGAAACTACATCGGTACCGGTGGCCTGACCGGCCGCCGGGAGCTTAGGCGCAGGCAGGCGGATACCGCCGTAGATCTAGCTACAGTAGGTACGACCGCCGATCCGCTGCAACTCACAAAACTTTTAAAATGTTGATGGAAGTTTCTAGTTTTGGAGTTGGTAGTTGGAACGGAGATTTCACTCAGACACATCAATAAATTGATTTATTAATTCCTAGGGAATATCAATTTATGGCGGGGGCGATTTTTCAAGATATATTGATTTTTTTTCGCCCTCGTCTTGATTTTTACCGTGGCGATTTCAGAGGTTTAGGGGGCGAATCGCCCGTCGCCACCGTGTATTTTTTTCGTTGGCCAGGGTCGTTAAGAAATTCAAGCTACTACAAAAACCTCAAAATCAAACAAACGTGTAGGTCTGTAGATCTACTCAATCATTCATATTCCTCTTCTAATTGATGCATTTCGGCTTCCTGTATAGGGAAAGAACAGTGTTGAATAACTGGACAAGGGCATCATCTGATACAAGATAGAATTGCATGATATCACTTGGAAACATCTTTTAGTGTGTATATATGTGTCTCATGGTTTAGTGGATAAATCACTAGTAAACTTGTCAATTTCCGAATCTCAGTTACCACATTTGTTTTTCCTTTGGCAGGGATATTAATATTGGAAGCTTTGTAGTTTTACCAGAAGAAATAGGAGACAATAATTTATTAGTGCCAAATATACACGCCTATGGATATGAGCACTGCAAATATGCTTTCTGTGGAATTGAGATATCCATTGACTAAATAAAAGGTTGTATACATGTAGTTCTTAATACTTCTTAATTACACAATACGATCCAGTGTATACATGTTATCATAATTCAGAATGAAAAAATATACATTATAGATTTGTTTCTTCTACAGGTCCTCTCAGGTCACGAAGCTCCAGTTTCTGGTCTAAGTTTTGGTCCAAGTGGCTCTCAGCTAGCCAGCTCTTCCTGGGATAAGTCTGTGAGACTATGGGATGTCTTTGGGCGCTCAGGATCTAGAGAAGCACTCAGGCTCACATCAGATGGTAAGGCTCTGTTTCGCCCAACAGAAAAACTGGTCACTCAAATAAATATCAATAAATTAAGCAATTGTTAAATGTGGACTGAATGAACCCTAACAAATCATTTTATAATGAGAATCGTAATTAAAATCGCCCCAAAACGCACGAGCGGCTTCCGCTATCTCCTACTCCTAGCACCACCGCTAGGGCGGCTAGCCGGCGTGCGTGCAGAGCTGAGATCGAGAGTGCGCGAGCAACAATCTCACTCCGTCTGAAAAGTTTGATTCTCAAAATTCAGTATACATGGCCTGAATAATCACAATCCAAGCTTTGATTTCACAACTCTATTCCTGAAAACTTTTTTTTATATAGCGCTCAATATAGCAGACCTGCCAACCAGTACGATTTTTAGAAGCAAATACGACAGTACGATTTTCTTTAATAAAATACGATTTTCAAAAAAAAAAAAAAAAAAAAAGCGATTTTTTTTTTTTTTTTTTTTTTTTTTTTTTTTTTTTTTTTTTTTTTTTTTTTTTAAATTGATATTTTGTGGGAGCGTCCGCCATTTTCAATGGCAAAATGTCCATTCTGTCCTGTAAAGTATCTTACAAGCATCTCACATCGGCAATTTGGGGATGTTCAATGGTTTATCGAACACACCAGTCATGACGAAATCATGCATATTCAACCAATGATCAATAAAAAAAAATCTTCCTGTAGGTGAAAACTGTAAGAGGCATTGATCCACGTAACAATCCGTGTTTATTTTCAAGAATACAACTTTTGTCAGTAAAATACAACTTTTGGGACTAAAGAATACAGTTTTTGAACTCCAGAGGTTGGCAGGTCTGTATAAGGACCGGGAGCCGCTTTTTCAGATATTTGGCTCCCGGTCTGCCTTGACTTACCAAAAGGCTTGGGCATAGGCCATATAATTGCTATTTATAAAATTGCTTAATGTATTATTATTATTATTATTATACAGATAACTGATTTTTAAAGATCATTTTTAAAATGCAGTTTCCCTTTTTTGTATATACCGGAAATCTCTGTGTATAAGATGCACCTGTGTATAAGACGCACCCCTATTTTCAAAACGAACAAAAAATAAAAAATTCTCTCATTTCCTTAGACTTGATACAAGAACCACCACGTTCCAGTTAGTAATGATTTAATCTCTTCACCTTTTCTTGCTTGTAGGCATGTGCGTCACAATGAGCCCTAATGGGGAGGAGCTGGCAGTAGCTACCCTTGACTACCAGATAACATTCTGGAATGTACAGACAGCTGTTCAGACTGGTTCTATTGAAGGCAAGCAAGATCTAGGCAGTGGTCGCAGGAGTGATGATATGGTCACTGCAAAGACATCCTCTGCTGCTAAGTAAGCACATTCTTTTGGAGTCCCAATCCAAACATCTTACACAAGTTCTTTCCGAGTCCCAATCCCAACATCTTACACAAGTTCTTTGGAGTCCCAATCCCAACATCTAACACAAGTTTTTTGGAGTCCCAATCCCAACATCTAACACAAGTTCTTTGGAGTCCCAATCCCAACATCTTACACGAGTTCTTTGGAGTCCCAATCCCAACATCTTACACAAGTTCTTTGGAGTCCCAATCCCAACATCTTACACAAGTCCTTTGGAGTCCCAATCCCAACATCTTACACAAGTCCTTTGGAGTCCCAATCCCAACATCTTACACAAGTTCTTTGGAGTCCCAATCCCAACATCTTACACAAGTTCTTTGGAGTCCCAATCCCAACATCTTACACAAGTTCTTTAATCACATCTAGACTTAGATGAGACTTAAGAATGAGATAGAAGTTGCTGACCTAGAATATGAGAAAAAAGGGAAATAATGAGAGAGTCAAATTTGTGCATATTTCTTTCTTTGATATTTTAAATCTTCAGTGTTTTATGTCAAAATTCCCTGGGGAAAAGTAGAAGGTAAAAATAAATGTTTTGTTCTTATTTATTCATTTTGTTATTACTTATTATTATAATTTATTATTATTATTTATTTATTTATTATTTGTGTTTGGGGGAGGGGGCGACTAAATTGATTTTTCAGGCAGTGGGCAAGGCTGAATCTTTCGAAGCACTAGATCACACCATTACCTACATACTTGTGCAGCTTTAACGCATGACTTGTTCAGATATGACGTCACAAAGCAATAGTGTGTTTTTTTAAACAAAAAATGTTAATTATAATATGCTTCATGTTTCTGTTTCTTTGAACACAGAGCTCACTCAATATGCCCATGATCTTGGTTACATGCAGTTGCCCTTCAATTTACACTTAAAATAGCTGGCCACTTTCTATCTGAATGAGTCTTTATTCATGAGACCTTCCTAGTCATTTTATATGTTTCTTTTCACCAATTTATATGGGACAAATAAGCTGATGTCATCTTGGAGCCATGCAAAAAAAGCTTACTTAAAAGATTTTACCTTTCAAGTTTTTGGATGCAAAGCAGGGATGTGAGTGAGCTCAGCTTGAAACAAGCCGATTTGAGTTTTTGTTGCTTACTTATCTTCAAAAGGCCAAATATTCCAAAGCAGTATAATACAGTATAATTAAATGTGTCTGCTACTTCTTCTCATCTTGTTTTTCAATATGATGGCAGGTCTTTCACCACATTGTGTTACTCTGCCGATGGGTCTTACATCTTAGCAGCTGGACGCTCCAAATACATTTGTATCTATCACATTCAAGAACAACTTCTAGTGAAGAAGTTTGAAATCTCCTGTAACATGTCTCTAGATGCTATGGAGGTAAGAATCTTTGGCTTTTCAGTGCTTTTCAAAATCTTGTCCTTTATGACTCTTTTACCCTCAATGTTTTGGCAATTTTGATACCATGTTTGTCAAAATCAGATTTAAATGTCAGGTGTTACATTCCAATTAGTATATGCATGTCGTAAAAATGTGCTATACTTGCATATACATGTACAGGCAGAAATATGATTAAAGACTCAGACATATTTTTTCATAAATGGGAGGTGTGAATTGATATCAGATTGTTGGGTTCTTGTATAGCACTAATTGTGTTTGTCATACATGATACTCCTGGCACTCCACTGTTATAACTCTGGCTCTACCATGGCTGCTATTACAACGCTCTCTCATTGGAAGGAACTAATTCCTTTCAGGTAACAATATTCTTTCTTTGGGTGGAGAGTGGCATATGTAGATAATGTCTTGCCAATGGATCTTAGTGTGGTGACAGGGAATCAAACCCCTTAGCTTGTGTTTCACATTCAAGGGGATTATCCACTAGACCACGGCACCTCTTTTTGTTTTTCAAAGCAATTTGGGGATTTCTAGAACAAAAGATTACATTGAAAATAAAAAATTCAATATAAAATTAATTGTTTTTCAAAAAAGAAATACATATATGATATAGAGTGAAATTATGAATTTTAACCCAATATTGCAGGAAAACATTTTGAGGTGAAGCTATGGGATGTATAGGTGAAGTCTTGTTATGTAATAATAATAATAATAATGGGTTCTTTTATAGCACTCATGTCAGTCAGATTTGACCCTCCTGGCGCTCCCGATTATTACCCTGGCTTTAGCACGGCTGCCATAGGGCGCTCTAGCAATTAAAGGAATAAATTCCTACCAGGAATGTAAACCGCTTGGAGGCATTATGCAATTTTCAGTATAGAAATATCTTATTATTATTATTATTATTATTATTATTAGGGCAAGGGTTTGGATTTTTGTCCCTGGAACATAGGTGAATTTGAAAAGTAGCAAACAAGTTTGAGTAATTAATATAAACATCTCTTACCAGTATATTTCCATGATTAACATGAATTGTCAGAAATATGGGTCACAGTAGGGAGATCATAGCTGCAGGATCTATTCAAATGTAAATCACATTTCAATCAGCAAAAAGCTGAGATGATAGGAGTTCTGTGGAATCAGGATATCAGTCCGAGACCACTATTTACCAAGTAAAGTGCTGAAACAGAGTGGAAATGCTAAAAATTACGGTAGAGACATGAGAAAAAACTGCCACTCTTTGGTTGTTTGGTTGTGCCCTGAAGCTCCTCTGTGGCAATAATTGGACATTTTTTCCCTCTTTTTGGAAAACCCATGGCTGGATTCTTATCAAAATTTGTAGAAATCACCTGCGGGGATAGGGGGATGTAAAGTTGTCTTAATGGGGTATATTCCCCCTTCCCCTGTGAGGTCTTTATGCAAGTTCAATATCCACGATTCAAACAGCAATGCGAGGACAGCAAACCCCAAAATGCGCACACATGAATCTCGAAAACTGTCGAAAAAATGATTTTAGAAATTGTTCCATTTGAATCAAGGATATCTCTTCAAAATGGCTAGTTACCCTCATTTCCTATTTCATATTCTGTTGGATCATGTAATGTAGATATGATTTCATACCAAAATGTTGATATGGATTCCGGCTAAACATTGTAGGAAACATTTTTTTGTGAAAAGACCTAAATTTGTTTGAATGTGATACCTGCCCCTGCAGGGAATGTGGGAGCAGCACCCCAAAATTGCCATACTGTTACAATAAGTCCTATGTTCCTGGTGCAAAGGGGAATGGGAGCAAGGTCCCTTATTGCAAGGCCTCTATTATCATCAGCTCAAGTGAGCGTAAGGCCCGTGGACGTCTTCTTATTATGTACTCACATTTTTTGTGGTTTTTCAATTTTCATGAAACTTGTACACAAGCATAACTGGGTACCAACAATGTGATATGAATTTCAGATTAAAGGTCAAAGTCAGTAGTTCAGTTGAGGTCAATTAATTATGTTTGAAAAATATAACATAAGGTAATCTTTGACATTTTACTCTCATTTTAGAAGTATTTAAAAAGTAGAAGCAACTCACAGAAAAAGTAAGATTTATTTGCAGCAGGCAATTAATAATGTGGTATTATGATGAACTAACTTTATTATTTGCATGTGATTTGCATGTATGATAGTCACAAAGGACATGATCTGGGCAAGATGGACTTTACATGAATGAAGTTTACGCTGTTGTTGATTTCTTCCCAGGAGGCAATATATGTTGAAGGGCTTTTTGTCAATGTCACTGAGGCTTTAGGTGGAAGTACCCCATCTCTGTTCCCAAAGTGTACAATGTTCATTTGTACTGAAATAAAAGCATCAGGAATTGCTTCAAAGATGATAAATACTATATTATAGATAGGATGAAGTGGACATATTGCATTTATTCAGAACTGGTGTTGAGTTTGATTTGTAAATTATTGCTCCTGTAACATGGATATTCTAAGCAATGACAAGCATATTGTCTGCAGTTTCCATGCGAAGTATGGCATGATGCCCTGGCATCAAACTTTATGGAAGTAACCTTAACCCTATGTTAACTGGGGGGGGGGGTCAATTTGACCCCCCCCCCCCCTGTAGAAATTTCGCGACTTCTCCGAAAACCGCAGCAGATATAACATTTTCCTTTCATGACTTTTTACTTTCGGGTCATTCCATGTCAAATCACCCAATGGTTTTAACCCGACCATTTTTTATTTTGATGAAACTTAGTGTACTTGTTGAGTGTGATCTCACAGCACCAAATCCCAAATTTTAGGTCAATCGGGTGAGGGGTTTGGGAGATACGGCCCACCAAATTTTGAGATTTTTTCAAAAATGGGGGTGGCGGGCCTACCTTTGAACCCTTGTATTTCGAGACCTAATGGGTCAATCTTCACAAAATTTGTATTGTTGGAAAGGGTATTCAATAAGGATTCCAAATCTGCGGTCATTTTGAAAATTCATACATGTTGGGGTACTTTGACCTCTTGACCTTAGATTTGACCTTGTGGATCGCGTGACCTTGACAATATTTTTCATGAAATGTAATCTCTGACATGTTCACTAAAACATATAAAAGTTTCAGAGATATAATATTTTTTGTTAAGGAGCAATAAGGATTGAAAGTATCCATACTTACAGATATTCACAATAAACCCTAATATAATGTATACAATACATGCAATATGCACAGTACAACATACATCTTCCACATGCTTTTTTGTTATAGGCATATCCTTTCTAAATGTCAGCAGTACTTGAATAGAAATAAAATAAGAAGTTCATATAGACCTAAAGGGTTAACAGGATGTATGGCTTTAGGTCTCTGAGTCGGTTCTAGGATAATTACCCCCCTAGAAAATTAACCCCCAGGAAATGTACCCCCCCCCCCCCCCCCCCCCCCCGCGGAGGACAATTACCCCCCGAAGACTATCACACCCAGAGGACAATTATTTTCTAGGACAATTACCCCCCGGACAATAACACCCTAGGACAATTACCCCCCCCCCCCCCCCCCCCTATTCGTTAAAGGGGAAGTCCATCCTGATAATAAGTTGGTTTTAATCAAAGCAGATATTTTTTTTGGGAGGTAATTATCTTTGAGGGGTAATTTTTCAGGGGGGGGGGGTTATTGTCCGGGGGTAATTGTCCTTGGGGGGGGGGACAGATTGTCCTAGGAGGCAATTTTCTGGGGGTAATTGTCCTCTGGGTGAGATAGTCCTCGTGGGTAATTGTCCTTGGGGGGGGGGAACATTTCCTGGGGGTTAATTTTCCAGGGGGGTAATTATCCTAGATCCAACTCAGAGGCCTAAAGCCATACATCGTGTTAACCCTTTAGGCCTTTATGAACTTTTCATTTTATTTCTATTCAAGTACTGCTGACATTTAGAATGGATATGCCTATAACAAAAAAGCATGTGGAAGATGTATGTTGTACTGTGCATATTGCATGTATTGTATACATTATATTAGGGTTTATTGTGAATATCTGTAAGTATGGATACTTTCAATCCTTATTGCTCCTAAACAAAAAATATTATATCTCTGAAACTTTTATATGTTTAAGTGAACATGTCAGAGATTACATTTCATGAAAAATATTGTCAAGGTCACGCGATCCACAAGGTCAATTTCAAGGTCAAATCTTAGGTCAAGAGGTCAAAGTACCCCAACATGTACGAATTTTCAAAATGCCCTCATATTTGATATCCTTATTGAATACCCTTTCCAACAATACAAATTTTGTGAAGATTGACCCAATAGGTCCCGAGATACAAGGGTTCAAAGGTAGGCCCGCCACCCCCATTTTTGCAAAAATCTCAAAATTTGGTTGGCCGTATCTCCGAAACCCCTCACCCAATTGACCTAAAATTTGGGATTTGGTGCTGTGAGATCACACTCAACAAGTACACTAAGTTTCATCAAAATCAAAAATGGTCGGGTTCAGATTTTCAGATTTTTTGGGTGATTTGACATGGAATGACCCTTTCGAGTCTTACGCATCTTTTAAAACAATTTTTTCGAAATCGGACCTACGGTTACAAGGTCACATGACCTTTTGTCTTTGCATGTCAGCCCGAAAATCGCTCATTTTGTGATTTGTGTACAAAACATATGTAAAAGTCATTTTTCCTAAAAATAGATAAAACATTGGTTATTCAGTCTTATTTAAAGTTTAGATGTTTGTTTTGGGGTCAAAATAGTTGAATTGTAGTTATAAATGAAATAAAACAACAAAAACAATAAAATACATAAGTTAAAAAAACAATGAAATACATAAGAAATTATAAAAACAAGAGATAACATAAGGAATAACATAGCTCTTCCAATTTTTTGTGTTATATTATTATTCCAAATGGTCTAATAAATATATGTAGTGAAAAAGAATACTTAAATATGAATAATCTATGTTTATGGGAAGAAATTTGAATTTTATGACCTTATTTGCATAAATTACCATAAATATGCAAATGAGTGATTTTTTCAAAAATTTGAAATTACCATAGTATTCTATACACTTCACTTGACATGCATGCAAATTTTCGCGGCGATCGGCGGTGAAACGGCCGAGATCTTAGGGGGGGGTCAAATTGACCCCCCCCCCCCCCCAGTAAAAACCTGGTCTGAAATAGCCCAGTTAAGATAGGGTTAAAAGGGAAGTCCACCCTGATAGTTAGTAGGTTTTATATAAAAGCAGAAATGCAAGAGAAACAGACCATTAAAGGGATCCGGTAACTTTGTCTCAGATTCTGAAACAAAATTCTGGATTTAGCTCATGATGCAATGATAATTATAAACCTTTAGGTCAGTCAGGAACCCCATGACTTTTACAAGCCGATCGCTTGTCTGATTATCAAGATATTTATGATTGGAATTACAACTTTTGAAAACCGTTCGCCTGACGGTTTTCATAAAACTACAGTCTATTGGGGGAAAAGAGTATGGTAAAACCGGTCACTCAAAGATTTTTACTTTTTTGAGGCACTTCTTGATCATTTTGAAGCGCAATTTTTTTAGGGCTTCAATATTACACCATATCACAGACACTGATAATGCGTAGGGCTGTGTACCTCAGATTTAACATTGTTAAACGATCCCTTTAAGAGTTGGAGCAAAATTTGATAGAAATAGGAAAGCTATTATTTGCTGTGTATAGAAAATTTAGTAAATTTCCATTTTGTTTGTTGTTGAAGTACATGTAGGAATATATATTTTTCATACAGGGGTTGTGAAAAACATTGAATTTTTATAACTAGAAATTGTTGATTTTTGTAATCCAGAGCGATTGGAAGAGGTCGCAAGATACATCACAAAGGTACCAATTTGTGTCTGCGTTATAATATGCACAACCGGCCGGTTACTGTATTGTTTTTAATGTGGAGCTGAATTGGTATGATCGGATAGGCTAAATTTCACACATTTTTGGGTCTAATATTACCTTCTTAGCAATTATAGGTCCTATAAGTGCACTAGAAATGTCTTAAATAAGAATAAGAGCAATAAGCATGCACTTTGAAGGCATTCTGAGACAAAAACTAAAATTTCCCTTTTTTGAATTTTGCACAAACTTTCACTGATCTATTTCACTAATTTGTCTGCTTTTATTAAACCAACTTCATAATAACGTCCCCTTTAATGTGTGTACAAGCATTGCACACAGCAAAACAATATGGTAAATAATTTGTTTATAAACTACTTTACTTATACTGTAGATAAACTACTAATAAACACATATTACAAGTTAAAAATGTTAAATATGAAAGCTATAAGCATACAAAAATGATACTTAACTATACAGTGTACATGAACAACACACTTACAAGTCATCATTGATACTACTTCCTTACATGAAATCTGTGCTACACGGAAACCTAACAGTAGAACTTGTATAATGTACATGTAGATCTGATAACAGGAGATCATGAGCGAGACTTAAAGTCAACGAAGTGGGAATTTGTTTTATCCAGGGAGAGGAGATTATGTTACTGGCCTCTTTTTGGTCGACCCATTTTAAGCTCATCCGGTCCAAATGGGCCCGATGAGCTTATGATGCGTGGAGTGATGTCGGGTGTCCGTTGTTCATCCACAATTTCAAAATGCTTCTCCTTCGTTATTTCTCATGAAAGGGGGTGAGGGAGTTGAAACTTCGACACATAATTGTAAAATTCAGTGATTATTTTATTTTATGCAAATTTATTCAAAGTCACAAAAAAATACATTTGATTTTTGTCTTCTTCTCTATCTTGTAAGGCTAAGGAAGATACACAGAACTTCTTAACAGAATAATGTTAACATTTTGTATCAAAAACGACGTATTTAAATATATGCAAATTTATTCACAAAATAACAAGGAAATACAAAAAAAGCTTTTTCTCCATCATTTATGGACCGATTTTGATTTAGTTTGTTTTCTTTGATAGGGCTAAATTAGAGATATAGAAATTCTACACAGGATGTTGAAATTTGTTCTCAAATATTGATTATGATAATTAATGCAGATTTAATTATAATTTCAACAGATTCTTCGTCTCATTCATTTATTGCCCTATTTTGGTTCTGGTCCTTTCAGCTTGTAGAGCTAAGTGAGATACACAGAATTGTACAGGGAATTTTGACATTTTGCCTGAAACATTAGTTGTGATAATTTATGGAAATGCATTATTGTATTAAATGCTTCTTTTTCCTTATTACCGAACCAATTTAGTAGAGAAATGAAAATCATGGCAACTGCTATAGCAGAATGCAGGATGAGCACTACATGTACGCCATTGACGTTGTAGTTCATTTTTTATCAACAATAATTTGTTTTTTTAAAGTTCAAGTATATTGATGATAATGGTAAGAAGAAGATATAAAAGAAGAAGTAGAAGAAAAGGAAGAGTAGAGCAAAGGTACTGTATGTTATTTTTTTAGGAATGATGTATGATGTATCCTCTGCTCAGAACCAGAACGGTGTTCACTCATTTAACATTTGATACAGGGTTCATGTCTTTCTGGCAGACAACAGACAATATGACTTATTATAGACCTATATTAAAGATAAAGTTGCGTTCTGGTCATGCGATTACATTGTGAAAGAAAAGGTGTGGAATGGATCAGAAAAAGTTGATCATGTAGCATGTAAGTATCGGTGTGTACTGTAAGGTTCTGGAGTCATCAAAATCATAATAAATTTGGCCTGGTCTTGGTAAAGTAACAAGCACTGTACACGGAAAGATGTATATGGGACTGCATAAATGGTGTCTGGCCCGACACCTTGATTTCCTTATCTTCTATGCTCATTACTCAGCCATTAAACATTTTCTACCAAAATTGTTTGGCAAATGACATTTATTTGTAATCTTGAACATTTCGTTTGATCCTGTGAGAATTTTTTAATTTTTTTTTACCAGAACTCAAGTTTATCTTTAATTTGGCCAGTTTAATCTTTAGTTGAAGTAGGCCTACATGAAGCAAGTGGAATATCAGAATGAAAAATAAAGAAAATGTTCTTGTATTGTTCCACCTGTATTAAAAGGTACCTGCATCTGATATTTGATGCTTCATTTTGGATTTGATGAATTTTCATGTAATAACCTGAAGAAATCCCAAATGGAATGTCAATGTTGTCCCTGTCAAAGCATAAATGCAGGGCATATAGAGGTTTGTACAAATGTGTGTACACATACATGTAGCTGTTTGATGGTGTAACATTGTACATGGCAATAAATAACCTTTTTGAGAATGTCAACTATTTATCACCTCTTTTTTATGTGTGCATAATTCACTTATAAATAGTGCAAAGAAAGTTCACTGCAGCTTGGTATTGCTTGTATCTAAAGCTGTGGTAATAATGTTCAAAGTCCTCTAGAGGTGCATAGAGATGGTGTATCAGATTCATAATGTGAAACATGAATGTGCTGCACTACAATGGAATATTGTTATTAATAGTATCTTGCTATTCAAAGAAGTCTGATAAAGTGTGTTGGACCCTAACAAAACTAAATGTTGGCTTCCAGATCTCAAAGTGTGTGACATCTAAATATTTCATTAAAATTAATTAAAATTTGATGGATAAAGCAGATTCTGACAATTACAACAGACTTGTGAGCATGTGTATAAGAATCCATGTAAGCTAATTATTTGATGTTTGTCCCTCCATCTACTATTCTTGGGTGCATTATCAAATAAACAAATGAAATTTAATTCAATTTAATTCAGTTCAAATATATACCGGTAACCAAATACTTCAAATCCTAACCCATACTAGGGCATTTGTTTTCTTGTTTCTGTTTGAATGCCAATTAAAGCAATATTTTACCCTAATGTTAAACCCTTACCGACTGATATTGCATTGAAATTGGCCTTGGCTTCATCATTTTGTTTGTCCAGTTTAAAAGTACAATATGAACGAAGAGCTTCAGAGCTGAGCTCCTATATAATTACATGACTTGCCATTTGATGAACCTTAATTGTACTTTGCCATGCGGTAAAAAAAGAGGACATTGTAATTGAAAGAAGGACTATAAAATGAGAGAGTAGAATCGCAGACTTGAATTTTACTTGAATAGACCAAGGATGCCTTTGTCAATCAATCAATGTCCATGGTAATAAATCAGCAAGTGGAATCAGTTTTTTTCTCTTTTTCTTCTTCTTTTCTTCTTTGAGGGGGAAAAGCAGCAAATGTGTATTTCCTTTAAAAAGTATCACAATAATAAAATACTGACAGAGGCTTTCTTTCATATATGTAAGGAGATATGATAGCTAAGTGGTTGAGCCTGGTCTCAAACTAGAATGCCCTGGGTCTGAAAGCAAATTGACATCCATAGTGCCCTTGTTATGCCTCTGCACACCAAAGGTGGTGCTGGAAGCATTATATTCTGGGGTTGTCCATCTGTCCGTTGAGCTATGAACTTCAACAATGCATTAAGTGTATATAACCATAGATTGATTAGATTTTTAATTAAAGAAGGTCAAATGCCAGCAAGTCAAGTTTACAGGATTTTTTTTTTAACCTTGTTGTTGACAAATCAATGACTATTTAAAGCTATTTTAGGTGTGAAGCTAAAACCTGTTACTAGTATCCATCACAGTAGGGTGACAAGTGATGACATGTATTAGCAAGGTTGTGATTTAAAAAGAAGAAGATTATTATTGTAAATAATAATATATGTTATTTATTTTGTTGTGGGAAGGTGCTCTTACTGCAGTAATTATCTCAAAATTGTTTACAGTAACACTAAGCTAAGTAACACCAGTGGTGACTGTGGCGTATCTACTATCTAGGTATAATGGCGATTGGGAAAAACAATGAAAGTGCAGTATATTTTTTTGCATTTTTAACCCCCAATAATGCAATTTCCTATGAATTTTACCAGTTTAAAATTTGCATGGGGGCACTGAAATCTTGGGCTTGTGGCATATTTTCATTTCAGGGAGAGGGGGTTAGGCTGAGGCCTGCTTTCCTAAAAAAAAAAAAAAAATTTATGACTTACAATACGCATCTGCTTTCTGTACCTTCTAGCACAGCATTCAATGAATGCGCATACTGTAGGACCTTTTGGGGTTTAGGGGAAACCCCTTGGAAGTTTTGAAGAAGGTGATTGAGACCAACATATCAGTCTTGGGGGCCTCATCCTCTTGGGCTGTTGGTGTTATGAACAATCTACGTTGAATTCCTCAGCAAAATTTAATACAAAACCCTAGTGATTTAAGTAAGATAATATTAACACGTTGAGAAAAAAAAAATTGCATTTAACATTTATAATCCTCACGTCTAAAGGTGACATTTTTAATCTTGTTTCTTTATTTTAAAAACCCAGGCGGTTCAGAACATGTTTAACTCGCCATGTATGTATAGCCTTTTTGTTCTCATGTTTAAACTATTCCTAGAAAAGTGCAAGCCATGAACTTGACCAAATGTAGGAGGGACATATTGGAGACACATTCACATTTGTCTTGTACTACCATCTTCCCTAGATGCCTAGCAATCACATTTTTCAAAGACTTAAATATCTATACAAAGATAGGATGCATGTATCATGTGGTTTTAAGGGGGCTTTATATTTTTTTCCCTCTCTCTCTCTCTCTTCTTATTATTACATACTTAAGAATGAATACTCTCCAAGTATTTTTTGTACATTCCATCCCTTGCAGGAGTTCTTGAGTAGGCGGAACCTAACAGACTTTGGAAACTCTGCACTGATAGATATGAATGTGGGCGAAGACGGTCAGCAGATGGCCATATCACTTCCTGGGGTCACCAAGGGAGACATGAGTTCTAGGTCTTTTAAGCCAGAGGTCAACGTTTCCTGTGTCAGATTCTCAGCTACAGGTACGTCTTTTTACACATGTCAGATACTCAGCCATAGGTAGGTCTATTCACACATGTCAGATTCACAGCCATAGGTAGGTCTATTCACACATGTCAGATTCACAGCCATAGGTAGGTCTATTCACACATGTCAGATTCACAGCCATAGGTAGATCTATTCACACATGTCAGATACTCGGCCATAGGTAGATCTATTCACACATGTCAAAATGTCAGCCGTTGGTACATGTATGTCTGTTCTGATTCAAACAGTTTTTAGGGCTTCAATATTACACCATATCACAGAAACTAATAACACGTAATGTCATGCGTCTCAAATTTAACATTGTTAAATGATGCCTTCATAGGGCAATCCAACTTCTGTAAAAAAAATTAAAAAAGCAGAAAAATCAAAGAATCTGAATGGAAAGTTTGAAATATATCAGATCAATAATCAGGGAGTTACAGATGTTTGAATTATAAGATCACTAAATTTATGTGAATCTCAGATTGACAATTTGGTTAGTGGATTGTGACATACTCATGGACTACTCTACCCTTTGTTGTGTACAAAAATGTAATTAATTTATGTTTTTCTCCTTTGGGATACTACTAAACATATATTATGGATAGCATACTCTTAAAGGTACTTTGTCCCATTTGCAGGCCAAAAAATGAAAAGGTTTAATTCCAACAGCATTTGAAAGATAATACTAATTTAGAACTTCCCTGAAAATAGGGGGGCTTGAAAATTTCTTTAAGTGGG
The DNA here is from genome assembly GCA_035222895.1 of Strongylocentrotus droebachiensis. Taxonomy (NCBI): domain Eukaryota; kingdom Metazoa; phylum Echinodermata; class Echinoidea; order Camarodonta; family Strongylocentrotidae; genus Strongylocentrotus; species Strongylocentrotus droebachiensis. The sequence goes on from JAVYIG010002166.1 coordinate 244,197, forward strand.
AAAATAACGACTATTAGTTGTTGATTCGACTTAAGAGCTATAGAGCCAGTAAATAATAGTCTGATTTTCAGACCATTGTACCGAATGGTTGTACGTTTTATGCTGCGCAAATATTCAATCAGTTTAATTTTGTAACGGGCTTTGTAAACAAATTATTAGTAGTATTAATGTTGATATTGATATTATTACAAATATTTTTGTTATAGCATATACATGTACTCTGATCCGTTATTTGACAGGTTCCCAGTGGGCAGCCACCACAACTGAAGGCCTGCTTGTATATTCTGTAGACAGTAGTTTAACCTTTGACCCCTTTGACCTGACCCTTGACCTCACTCCATCTGTTGTCTTTGACGCCTTGAAGCAAGAGGAGTGGTCCAAGGCGCTTATGATGGCCTTCAGACTCAATGAGAAAGCAGTAATACGACGGGTCATTGAAGCAATACCATGGCCACAAGGTGAGCAGGATTCGAAATGTATTTTGTTAATTTTTCTTTCATTCTTTCTTTTATACTATATTTTCTTCTTTCTCTTTTTCTACCTGTCCTTATGTATAAACTTTTGTAGTGTTTCCTTTTCTTTGTATGGCATTGCCCACCGAAGGTGGTCCTGGAGGTTTTTTTTTGTTTGTAATTGTCCGTCCTGCTTTCTCATTGTCGCAGAACTTTAAGAACTATTTGAGGAATGAACTTCAAACCTGGTTATTGTTTCATCAAATCTTTATTTCCAAAGTATATATTACCATAAGAACATTATCTAATTAGATTTGGGTTAAGTATGTCAAAGATCATAGAGGTCGAATTTCAAAATTGCAGGTTTTAGACTACTGTATCACAATATTCAAGAACCATTGGAGTTCGCCCTTATTTTCAATATTTGGCATTCTAATTAATATATTTTAGGCATATCTTTATCACTTTTGATGTTGTGGTTTCACTATTGAAGCATTTAAGTGTGTGATAGATAAAGAGTACCCATTGCAGCATGGATGCATTGTTAGAAGTTAATTAGTAAATATTATGATTTCATTCCTGACTACTATGCAGTCATCTTTAGTTTGCGTATTGTAATTAAGCACTCTGTCATTGATGCCCCATCATGACCACTTGAATAGCAGTGCAATTTCCTGCCACCATGAAACAAGACACGCCTCCTGTGAACCTGCAGGTTAGAAGTCTTTGGAGACGGTTCTCGTTACCTTTCCTCCACATTAGGATGAAAAAGAAATTCAATTCATTCCTGTATCATAAAAGCCATTTATAATCACGCATGCATCACCTCAAAGAGAAAAGGCATAATAAATTGTTTTATTGAAAACCTAATATAATGCAATATAAGTTTTACATGTATGTTCTTACTATAAAGTATCAAGTAATTATAATAATAATAGTAATAATAATGGTGATAATGATAGTAATGATAATAATGATATTGGTTAATTTTATGGAACACATATCCGTTAAGCACGGTGCTCACAGTACTCAAGAAAATCTTTCCTACCGGTACCCTTTCAACACCTGGGTGGAGAGTGGCAATTGTTGATTAATGTCTTGTCAAAGAACGGTAGTGCCGCTGCGGGACTTGAACCTTGAGTTATGTGATCCACAGTCAGAAGACATATCCTAGACCATGATATCTTTACAAATATTATGTATCAGAGTAACTCTTGCTGCTGCATTTCATCATTAATGCACACATGTACGCACACCCACCAACACACAATCCAACCCCACAGCCCAAACATGCGAAAATGTAAAAGTTTCTAAGGGTTGAAGCCGTGAAAAAGGAGTGAGAGATATATATTCATGTATTTATGTAGTTGGAGTTCAAATGATTCATACTAGAAAGAAAAATGAATTAAAGGCCCTCTCAGGAAAACAGTTTTATTACTGAGAGAGTTAAACCCTGTTTAAATAAAATGAACAAATGAAAATAAATGAATAAATAGAATGAATGAAAACTAAAAAGTTGGGGGAAAACATAGATAGAGCCAGGGCAAAGTAATTTTCTTCCAGCTAGGTATGTACCAGCTTATTAGTTTGAAAAGAAGAGATAATTGAAATCTTATTTTAAATGAGTTTACAAAAGTCTCATTTACTTGTCCTTCTTCAATTACTATCCTTTATATCTATGTAAAAATGAATCATGTAACAAAACCTTATCCTGAACAAAATGTGCATTTATAACACACTACCGCTACAAAAGCAGATAGAGTGACAGGGAAAGGGAGAGAGAAGAGAAACATGTAGAAAGATTTGCAGTTTTGACATTGGAAGAGAATCTGAACCAAATCAATCTAGACATGAATGACCATACAAAGATTGGTTATCTTGAAAATTGAATCAAGATGTCATTACCTATGATCAATATTGCCATGTCTGGGCAGATAATTGAGACCATAAAACCACCTGTTTCAATCACCTGTTTCAATCAAGCATTCTAAAGTGATCAGGTCCAGCACCTAGTCAATTTGTAACTTTTATTGAAGAGGGAGATGATATGAAATGTTGCGATGGATAGTTTCTTACAGGTGAATAATTTCATGGTACAGTTCTGTTGATTGGATGCTTGTTAACCTCTGCCATCAAGGCTCGTTCAGATATGATGCGGTAAACCATTGCACAAATTATTTTGGAAAACCTTGTCATGTTTTTTACATTTTAATGAATGGCAACTGCGTGCAACAAAGGACTTGTTCATATTCACTTTGCTCTGTGTTATCAGATAGAGAAGTATATCACCCTTTACGTCATCATAAACAAAAAAACTGCTTCCTTTTTGCCGTGTCATATCTGAACAAGGTTTTAGGTGCTTGTTAATCACATCCAACTACAGGATGTTGGATTGATGTTGAGGTTTGAAAGTCACTGTATTCAAGGTCATTCGGTTTAGTTTAAGGAGGATCATATTGAATTGAAAGGACTTTAATAAGTGAACACTGTATTTCAGAAACCTCTCAGTGGACATACATGTTTTTGATGAGATTAGAACATAGTATTGTTGGCATGAAAATGTGTGTTATTGCAGTATTTTTTTTCACTGTTTTCAAGACTATTTAAAACTACATGTTATAGTGTGTGATTTTTTTTTTTTTTTTTTTTTTTTAATTCATTTTCTATCATTCTAATACATAGTGTTGGTCGTTGGTTATGGTGAATATAAATTGTTGTCATGCATCTAGTTCTAACTTCTAAGACCAATTGTTGTCCTTTTCTTTTTAATTATCCACCCATCTGTCTGTTCATATGAACATGGTTTGATAAAGGAACAACCTGGTTCCAGTAGTCTATGGGTTGAGAAGAATCACAAGATTCATACCACAGGTACATCTCTTGAATCATGAGATTCATACCACAGGTACATCTCTTAAATCACGAGATTCATACCACAGGTACATCTCTTGAATCATGAGATTCATACCACAGGTACATCTCTTAAATCATGAGATTCATACCACAGGTACATCTCTTGAATCATGAGATTCATACCACAGGTACATCTCTTAAATCACGAGATTCATACCACAGGTACATCTCTTGAATCATGAGATTCATACCACAGGTACATCTCTTGAATCATGAGATTCATACCACAGGTACATCTCTTGAATCATGAGATTCATACCACAGGTACATCTCTTGAATCAAGAGATTCATACCACAGGTACATCTCTTGAATCAAGAGATTCATACCACAGGTACATCTCTTGAATCATGAGATTCATACCACAGGTACATCTCTTGAATCAAGAGATTCATACCACAGGTACATCTCTTGAATCATGAGATTCATACCACAGGTACATCTCTTGAATCATGAGATTCATACCACAGGTACATCTCTTAAATCACGAGATTCATACCACAGGTACATCTCTTAAATCACGAGATTCATACCACAGGTACATCTCTTAAATCACGAGATTCATACCACAGGTACATCTCTTAAATCACGAGATTCATACCACAGGTACATCTCTTAAATCACGAGATTCATACCACAGGTACATCTCTTAAATCACGAGATTCATACCACAGGTACATCTCTTAAATCACGAGATTCATACCACAGGTACATCTCTTAAATCACGAGATTCATACCACAGGTACATCTCTTAAATCACGAGATTCATACCACAGGTACATCTCTTAAATCACGAGATTCATACCACAGGTACATCTCTTAAATCACGAGATTCATACCACAGGTACATCTCTTGAATCACGAGATTCATACCACAGGTACATCTCTTAAATCACGAGATTCATACCACAGGTACATCTCTTAAATCACGAGATTCATACCACAGGTACATCTCTTAAATCACGAGATTCATACCACAGGTACATCTCTTAAATCACGAGATTCATACCACAGGTACATCTCTTAAATCACGAGATTCATACCACAGGTACATCTCTTGAATCACGAGATTCATACCACAGGTACATCTCTTAAATCACGAGATTCATACCACAGGTACATCTCTTAAATCACGAGATTCATACCACAGGTACATCTCTTGAATCACGAGATTCATACCACAGGTACATCTCTTGAATCATGAGATTCATACCACAGGTACATCTCTTGAATCATGAGATTCATACCACAGGTACATCTCTTGAATCATGAGATTCATACCACAGGTACATCTCTTGAATCATGAGATTCATACCACAGGTACATCTCTTGAATCACGAGATTCATACCACAGGTACATCTCTTGAATCATGAGATTCATACCACAGGTACATCTCTTAAATCACGAGATTCATACCACAGGTACATCTCTTAAATCACGAGATTCATACCACAGGTACATCTCTTAAATCACGAGATTCATACCACAGGTACATCTCTTGAATCATGAGATTCATACCACAGGTACATCTCTTGAATCATGAGATTCATACCACAGGTACATCTCTTGAATCATGAGATTCATACCACAGGTACATCTCTTGAATCAAGAGATTCATACCACAGGTACATCTCTTGAATCAAGAGATTCATACCACAGGTACATCTCTTGAATCAAGAGATTCATACCACAGGTACATCTCTTAAATCACGAGATTCATACCACAGGTACATCTCTTGAATCACAAGATTCATACCACAGGTACATCTCTTGAATCACAAGATTCATACCACAGGTACATCTCTTGAATCACGAGATTCATACCACAGGTACATCTCTTGAATCAAGAGATTCATACCACAGGTACATCTCTTGAATCAAGAGATTCATACCACAGGTACATCTCTTGAATCAAGAGATTCATACCACAGGTACATCTCTTGAATCACAAGATTCATACCACAGGTACATCTCTTGAATCACAAGATTCATACCACAGGTACATCTCTTGAATCACAAGATTCATACCACAGGTACATCTCTTGAATCACAAGATTCATACCACAGGTACATCTCTTGAATCACAAGATTCATACCACAGGTACATCTCTTGAAAATATAGGTCAATGTGGATTAAGTTCAAAGGTCATTGCATTCCCTCTGAAAAGCACCATATTTTCATTAACTTTATAGAATGAGGCGAGACCACTCGAGTCTATGTACATGTAAGATGTCCTTTTATTGTGCTGGGATACAGTGCCTGTAGGCAAATCTTGTATTTTAAGCCTTACTATATGTATGGATGACAACACAAATCAGGATTATGCATCCTGATTGCAAATCTCTTTTCATCATATAAAGGTACATACATGTATACGCTGTTCTCTTGTAGGAATTCCCTCTTTTTTGAGATTTTCATGTATGAATAGAAGTTTCCTTACATGTGCATATATGAATTTTGTAACTTCAGAAACAATTCATGTGCATGATATTTATAATTGAAGGTATCAGCAATGAAGAGATAGAGATGACAGGTAGATCCTTAATATTCATTGCTACACGATTTCTCATTAATGCAAGCGTTCCAGAGTCACCTTTCAAAGGTTGTTTTTTTAACCGTAAGTTTTGTCAAAAATAAGAAATGAAGACTTTTAATAATAGGAGCTCTGCGTATTAATTATGGATGTGTTGACTGTTGCCAATTTGTTTTTACCAGTTGTATCTCAAAATGCTTCCTTATCTCAGTTTTGTATGATAGAACAGACATGAATAAACAGGAATTCTACTTTAAACAATTCTTCTTCTTTTTTAATCAGAAAATTAGGCATATTTTATAAAATTAATGTTTTTTTTCTATTCTTTTTCTTTATGCACTGATTATTCAGCCTGAGATTTGTTTACATCTCGGTTTTATATATATGCATAACTTGGTCTTGATGTATACAACTAAGAGATGATTACATAATGGCGAAGGGGGCTTACAAAATATTAAATCTTAATGGTAGATAGACCCAACGAAATAATTTATATACAGTGATGACAAAATATGATGACAAACAAACATGGCTAGTGTGTTTTCATTGCTTGCATAAATTAATGCACTTTTATGTTTAAAGAGTAAACTTGGATGCAAGTAAAGAATAAGATAATAGTCCAGTAGACGGTACCATAGACCATGTACATGACCTGGACAAGTTGATAAGTACAAGGTTTTTTTGTTGATTCATGTTCTAGATGGGTATTGAAGCAAATTCAGCTTGGTTGCCAGCTTGGCAACCTTGAGCAACTTTTTTTATAGCCTAATTAGCATAATCATCTAATTATCATATGTGCAATATGTAATAATGTTGCTAATCTCAATCCAGAAAGCCTGAAAACAAGGATAATACGACTGTTCAAGGGTTTTCTATGACGAGGAATTCATTTATGACACCAATTTTTATTTGTAAGTAATGCAATTGTCTTAAAAAGCATAATTAGCATAATTAGCTAATTAGGATATGTTCAAAATGTGGACTTCATTGTCACTGTTTATCTATAAACCCTGAAAATGGTGCAATGCAACATTGTAAATCACTTTTGAAAGACGACACATTAATTCATGAGAAGATGTTCCATGTATATGTAGTATAATTTGCCTAATTAGCGTAATAATCTAATTAGTATATATGTGCAATATGTTATAATGTTGCTAATCTTTATCAAAAAAGCCTGAAAACATGGATAATACGAGTTTTCAAGGGTTTTCTATGTCAAGGAATTCATTTATGACACCAGTTTTTATTTTTAAGTTATACAATAATGTCTTAAATAGCATAATTTGCATAACTATGTACAATATTTGGACTTCATTGTCATTGTTTATCTATAAAGCCTAGAAATGGTGCAATGCAACATTTTAAACCACTTTTGAAAGACTAATCATTAATTCATGAGAAGATATTCCATGCAGATGTAGTACAATTAGCCAAATTAGCATAATAATCTAATTAGCATATATGTGCAATATGTAATAATGTTGCTAATCTTAATCCAGGAAGCCTGAAAACATAAATAATGTGACTTTTCAAGGATTTTCCATGACGAGGAATTCATTTATGACACCACTATTATTTTTTAAGTAATGCAATTGTCTTAAATAGCATTAGCATATGTACGATATTATATGGACTTCATTGTCATTTTTTCTTCTATAAAGCCTAAAAATGGTGCAATGCAACATTGTATATCACCTTTTGAAAGACTACACATTAATTCATGAGAAGATATTCCATGTAGATGTAGTATGATTGGCCTAATTACACTGTATGTGCAATATGTAATAATGTTGCTAATCTTAATCCACAAAGACTGAAAACATGGATAATATGACTCTTCCAGGGATTTCCAAGACGAGGGATTCATTTGTTTATTATTCACTCTATTTAGCTTAACAAATTTTAGTCCAATGTAGTGGTTATCTTGATCGCAAGGCAATGTTGTCGAACCTCACGAAATGTCTAGGAAATGACGGGGTCATCATATGCATTGATGGTTGGGCTTCAGTCATTGTATTTAGAGAGACTGTCGGAAACACACTGAAGATGGTTAAAGCAGATGATAGTGATGGAATTGATGATGTGGTGCATATGAGACAGGTACGTACAGGTACGTAAATAGGCCAGGGATGTTGAATACAACTGTACAGTGCGAACTATGATCTATCTATGTTTACCAAAGCCAGAACCATTGAGAGTACAAGCCAGTTGTTGCTCAAGCTTGTGGCAGAATTCCTTGAAAAGTCATATTATCCATGTGTTCAGGCCTCCTGGATTAAGATGAGCAACATTATTACATATTGCAAATATATGCTAATTAGATTATTACGCTAAATCGGTTAATTATACTACATCTACATGGAATATCTTCTCATGAATTAAAGATTAGTCTTTCAAAAGTGATTAAAAATGTTGCATTGCATCATTTTTAGGCTTAATAGATAAACAATGACAATGAAGTCCATATATTGTACACATGCTTATTAGCCACGTATGCCAATTCTGCTATTTAAGACAATTGCTTTACTTGGAGAAAAAAACTGGTGTCATAAATGAATTTCTCAACATAGAAAACCCTTGAAAAGTCAAATTATCCATGTTCTCAGGCTTCCTGGATTAAGATTAGCAACATTATTACATATTGCACATATATGCTAATTAGATTATTAAGCTAATTAGGCAAATTATACTACATATACATGGAATATCTTCTCATGAATTAATGATTAGTCTTTCAAAAGTGATTTAAAATGTTGCATTGCACCATTTTTAGGCATTATAGATAAACAATGACACTGAAGTCCAAATATTGTACATAATTATGCTAATTATGCTATTTAAGACAATTGTATAACTTAAAAATAAAAACTGGTGTCATAAATGAATTCCTTGACATAGAAAACCCTTGAAAGGTTGTATTATCCATGTTGTCAGGCTTCCTAAATTAAGATTAACAACATTATTAGGCCTACAAATTGCACATAATGCTAATTGGATTGTTATGCTAATTTGGCAAATTATACTATACCCACATGAAATGAATGTGTCGTCTTTCAAAAGTGATTTACAATGATGCATTGCACCATTTTCAGGCTTTATAGATAAACAATGACAATGAAGTCCATATATTGAACATATCCTAATTAGCTCATTATGCTAATTATGCTATTTAAGACAATTGCATTACTTAAAAATAAAAACTGGTGTCATAAATGAATTCCTCGTCATAGAAAACCCTTGAAAAGTCGTATTACCCATGTTTTCAAGTTTCCTGGATTGAGATTAGCAACATTATTACATATTGCACATATGATAATTAGATGATTATGCTAATAAGGCTATACAAAAAGTTGCTCAAGGTTGCCAAGCTGGCAACCAAGCTGAATTTACTTCAATACCCATCTAGAACATGAATCAACAAAAAAACCTTGTACTTATCAACTTTTCCAGGTCTGAAAAATTTCTACAGGACTATAAACAAGTTGGTGGAGAGTAATAAGAATTGGACAAGTGAGAAAAACATTATGAACTTCTTGCATCTAACCCTTTTTGCTAAGATGTGTAAAACACTATGAACTCTTCAATAAGTGCAATAGTACCGGTAGCTGCAATTGTGATTTATTTTAATTTGAGACCTCCAATGATCTGGGGAATTCTGTGTGGTATCATGTTACATTTATCACATACAAGTTACCTTTAATATATTATGGAAAAACAAAGTTGTGTGCAAAAAATGAATCACCTGAAAATAACAGCGTTTACAGTATGCTCAAGTTTTGTGTCAATATCATTTTATTAAAAATGTATCTCATCTATTTGATGTTTAGAAATATATGTACGCACACAAAAGGGTTAAAATGAAGAGGGTGCCAACTTAAAGAATTTGGGGTACTAAAGAGTTGGACGATTCTCCATAATCCAGTACAAAATTCTCTTACCAATGGCCTTTCAAATATGCATATTGAATTTTCTCTATCTGATTTTAGGGAATTTTTGCTCACTTGTCTGCATTCCTGTGCAATTCATATATGCATAATTTTATTCCCCTTTTATTTGGGTTTTGTTTGTTTTTGTACTTTTAACAAGTTTTTTTAATGATTTAATATTTGATGTGTTTGTTTTGCAGTGGATGTGATATGTAGCAGTATAGCAGATACATATGTAGAGAAGATGCTGTCCTATGTTGCAGAGCAGCTTACATCATCACCTCATCTTGAGTTCTATGTGTTATGGGCTGAGAGACTCCTTACAATCCATGGATCTAGACTCAAACTCAAACATTCATCTAACCATCATGCCATGCTTACAGCTCTACAGAAATCACTCATCACAAAGACTGATACCATAGGCAAAATGTAAGCAGATTTTTTTCGTTCTTCATTACAACAATAGACTAGTTTGAATTTTATTTCCTTTATGTTTCTCCCCTTCTTCTATTTACGTGTTATTATATACAAGTATGTGGCATCTATTTGTTGTTCCAAGTATCAGAAAAATCTCTCAGTCATTTAGAGCATCCTTTAGTTGGAAGATATATGAAATATGAATTGTCAATGGATGATATAGATTGAGGTTATGATACCTCATTTGGCCATCATTCTCCATCTCTTCACGTATCTATGCACACATCAATAAAACAGGTGTTTTCTCCAAGACAGGTGATCATCTGAGTAGTTTGGGGAAGGGGAAGAAGCACTAAAGGTCTTTATTCATCCAGTTGCTTGCAATTTTCCAATACATGTCTATCAGAATTAATGAAATCTTAGAAGCATTCTTGTGATGTGAGATGATACATGACATTTAGGGTCAGGCATTTTTTTGTTGATCGGTCTAAGGCATCGCTTTCAACCTTTTTTAAGTCACAGCACCCTTTTAAAGGCATTGTTTAACAATGTTTTCAGTTTTTAAAATCTGAGATGCATGGCCCTACATGTTATCAGGGTCTGTCATATGGTGTATAATTGAAGCCCTACAAAAATTGTGCATCAAAAAGATCATGAATTGCCTCAAAAAAGTAAACAATCTTTGAGTGACTGGTTTTCGGTTTTTGAAATTTTGAATTCCAATCATAAATATCTTGATAATCAGACAGGCGATCGGCTTGTAAAAGTCATGGGATTCCTGACTGACCTAAAGGTTTATAATTATGATTGCAGCATGAGTTAATCCAGGATTTTGTTTAGAATCTAAGACAAAGATACCCAATCCCTATTGAGAAGCAAAAATGTCTAATATTTGGTTGTCATGAAGTCAATGTTATTCTAAAATAATATCTAGATTTCTCTTGCTGCACCCCTAGAGATTTCTCGCAGCACTTGTTTGAAAAACACTCAACTGGCTGGTACTATTTTGTATGATGACCAATAGAAGAGTTATTGTGGTTTAATCTCTTGATGGAGAATGCAGTATTTTCCATGTTCAAGCCCTAGCAACAGCCCTAGCAACAGCACTCAGTCACAATTATACAGCCTCCGCGTGACAAACATTGTCAACCAGGGTTGTGTGTAAACACGGTTGTAGAGGCACTAATAGTAGGGCAAAGAATAGCCAACCATCTATAACCAGTTTGTGATCCGTCAGTGACCGGTCGGCAGGTGGTTGCGTAGTTTGGGATGAATTATGAACCCTTCTGCAACCGATCAGAGATCTGTGTTCAACCTCTTTTCTCTAACTGATCAGCAACCAGGTGCAGACCAATTTTTTCCTTCAAATTCTAGATTTTTATTTTACAGACTTTGTTGATGGCTGCAGCTTTTCTTCAGTTGTCACTGGTTGGCAACTGTTATTGTGGTTGGTTTAATATGATCTGGCCTCTACAAGGTGACTGGCTGCAACTTCACCCAGTGTAGTGGAGACTGGAGAGTGTGTGTTGTATCTTCTAAATCCTTATTGAATCTAGTGACAGGTGTAATACAACACTTATGATCATTAATAGTAACCGGAAAGGGGTTATAAACAAAAATCAATTATTGTTGGTGAAAATTTATAATGACAGAAAAAATGTCACTTATGAAAAAAGATAATTCTAACTTGGGTACATGTGGGAGGAAGAAGCTGCTGTTACTCCCTCGACCCTGAACAAAATTAAGATATTTGACCTTCTTAAAAGGTATATAATTATGAACAAAGAATCCTCACTTATTAAAAAAATGGGGGCTATTAATCATCGTTTGAAAAACTTGTAAGTTCCCTCGACTCTAAGCAAGTTTATTAAAGTGCACCAATCACCAACAGATATTCTATGCACCTCCAAAATCAGAATAACTTCAAATATTACTTCTATAAAGAGATATTGAAGATTCAAGTACACTCTATAATTATTTTTAAAAAGATGACTTGTTGTTGACTACTTGACGCACCTGTACGTGCTGGCATCATAGAATAAAGCCTGCAAGGAAACCAAGTCTGAATTGGATGCCATGCACAGAGTTGTCTGTTATTGCTCCCAATAATAAAAACAAATAATGTCCATGGAATTAATCATTATTGCCCAATATCAATATTACTTGTATTCTCTTAAGTATTTTAAAAATAATGCACAGAAGACTTTATTCCTTTTTGTTTAACCACTATATTCTGAATGAAAACCAGTTTGGATTCAGGAATAATCATTCAGTAATTCAGTTGCCATGGCATTAATAAATGTATTGACTCTATTTGTAAGTAATTTAATAATAAAGAGAATTGCTGGGAATTATTCATTGATCTGTTAAAGGCATTTAACAGCCTAGACCATGTTATATTATTAAACTAGCTTGAAAATTATGATGGGTGACTCCATGCATGTCAGACAGACATTTGGAAAGCATTTGTCATCATGTTGAGTGTTGTTGACTATGTACAAAGAAATATGCTGGGTTCCTGAATAGTTTTTTAGTACAGCCATAGGGCACGATATATTGTCAGTCAGAGTGAATACTGATTTTACATTTATATATGACACAAAATAGTGGCAGTGATGCAGGAAAAAACATATTAAAAGACAAACAAATAAATTTCACCTTAAAATTCTGTGAAGTTTGCATACAATTTTAATTGAAATATACAACTTTTGCTTAATTACTTAAGAAGAGCATGATAATGCTGTATTTTGAAATAAATTTGCTTAGATTCTGCTTGATTTTAGAGGATATGTACTTGTCTTTTAAGGTTTGATTTTCCTTCAAATAGCCCATCTTTATGAATAGGATACAACACACAGTTTATATGCTTCCAGTGACCTTTACCAATTATAGAATAGTACACAAATTTACTGCAGTATGTTTGCGATTTAGGTGTAATGATTGAAAGATGCAGTTATTTTATGCTATTGCACATAACTCTACCAATATGCAACAAACTAACTTCTGTATATTGTGAACTTCCTGAACACAAAGAAAAGCAATCAAGTTCCTGTCATGATTTCAATCACCTTCCTGTATGACTGAATACTGTACTCCTGCTTTATACACTCATGTAACTCTTTCATTGCTAATATAGCACTGGATTGATGTACTCCTTTTTTTTCATTCATTTTGTTTTTTTCTTTTGTTATCCTAAACTCTGTAAATGTTTGTAAAATTGTTAAATGTCGAGTGATTGTTACACTTCACTAAAAATTAAAAGAATATTGCATGTACCACTACTACTGTACTACTACAACAACTAACCACAATATAATGTTATGCCTGTTAGAGGGTAAGTACAGTAGAAGGAATGTAATAAGTAACATTTCATACAAAAAATACAGTTTTTTTTTCATCAGTCTTCAACAATGTTACTGAGTCACTTTAAAGTAAAACTTAAAGAGGTCATAGTAATAAAATAATTATTTGATATGACTGAAGTTTAGATAAAAAAACTATATTGAGAAATAACAAAATCCCAGATAAAGCTAACAATTGAGGGAAGTCGAGGCAATCGACTTAACCAAAATAGATCAATTCATTCCCGTGCAATATCTGTGCTCAAATAACTTCATCCTCGCATTCCATCCTTTTTCATCTCTCCTATAGCTGTCCTCTGTCTCTCTCTCTCTCTCTCTCTCTCTATTTAATTTGTACTTTTCCATCTCTCTTGTACCTCTTTCATCTTTTACCCCTAACAACATGTATGTCCTGGTCATACTGTTGTCTACTAATTAATTGTTCTATATTTTGTTCGTCTCTCTTTGATTCCTATCTTTCTTCGACATCTTTTTCTTTTCTGTTTCTTACATCATTCATCTTCCACTTTCTCCCCTCCACCTTTTTCTTCTTCATTTAATATCTCACTCCATTTCCCCTCTTTGTGTGCACTATCTCTCTCTCTCTCTCTCTCTCTCTCTCCCATTTTCCATTTTATCCACTTTCTTTCCCCTTTTTTCTTTTTTACCCTTTCATTTCTCTCCCTACTTTTATTTTCTTGTGACCCTTTTTTTTGGTCACTCTTTCTTTATCTCTCCTCCTCCCTTCCTCTCTCTCTCTCTCTCTCTCTCTCCCCCTATCTCTCTCTCTCTCTCTCCCTCCCTCTCTCTCTCTCTCTCTCTCTCTCTCTCTCTCTCTCCTCTCTCTCTCTCTCTCTTTTCTCTCTCTCTCTCTCTCTCTCTCTCTCTTCCTCCCTCTCTCTTCCTTCCTCTCTCTCTTCCTTCCTCTCTCTCTTCCTTCCTCTCTCTCTTCCTTCCTCTCTCTCTTCCTTCCTCTCTCTCTTCCTTCCTCTCTCTCTTCCTTCCTTTCTCTCTTCCTTCCTCTCTCTCTTCCTTCCTCTCTCTCTTCCTCTCTCTCTCTCTCTCCTACTCCTGACCACTGGACCCTTCTCTTATAATCCATTTAACGTTGTTTTTCTAATCTGAAATTCAAGAGCACCTAAATTGCCTTTCTATTAGATCTGCCAAGTTTGATTTCCCAAGGAAAAAATGAATTGGATTCATTTGGAAATCTCTGATACCAATACTGCTTCAGACTTAGCCATAATATTGTGCAAGCTATTAAAGGGGCACGTACTATTTTTCTTCGTTAATCAGTAATGTGTATTGGCTTGAGGGTGATGGTTATATAAGCAGTGATTGGAGGATAAATGGGCTTCCATTTTAAAGGTCCAGTTGGAACTTGCTGTGCACTTTAATTTATACATCATGCTTTCATTTGTTTTCTTTTTTAAGTATCTGTTTTTAAAGCTTATTTTCTTACCCAGGACAGCGATGCTTAATTCTCACTAGATTTCCTCTACCGCACCCACTTCCTTTCATGCTCCCGATTGATGGTGGTATCATTTCTGACTAATTGAATTTCATGAGGTTGTACATTATTATTATTATTGTATAAAAGAATTGAAGAAGAGTTGAGGCTTGCTTGAAGAAAGTTAATCATTCATACATCAAGAAAATGATTAAAAAAAGAAAATTGATTTTACAGACATCTTATGGTAAGATATAAGGGTTAGTTATTTTCAAAATGGAGGCAAGTACATGTACTTCAGTAACATCATAGAAATACACATTTACTTGTAGTATTATTTATTTTTATATTTATAGTAAAGAAATTTGTCCAGTAAATGAGTAATTAATAATGACAGCTACATGTACATGTACTGTAAAATTGAAAGTTAATTTTAATGAATACATTGTTAACTTGTGAAAATAGGGTTAGGAAGACACATAAATAGTAATAGTATTATTAGTTATATACATGTACATGTATGAAGAGCTTTTCCCTGTATGGGAGAAATTTGTTTATCTTATACCCCATTCACAGTGGCCTCAAACACCGCGACAGCAGCGGGACTGTCCCGCTGCTGTCGCGGTGTTGTCTTCAGTGTGAAGGCTCGGACCCGTTATAAACTATCGCGGGATAACACCGCCTCGCGATAACGCCGCGACAAACTATCGCTAGGTTCGCCTAGCTACAGCAGCGGGACAGTCCCGCTGCTGTCGC
This sequence comes from Strongylocentrotus droebachiensis, assembly GCA_035222895.1. Classification (NCBI taxonomy): domain Eukaryota; kingdom Metazoa; phylum Echinodermata; class Echinoidea; order Camarodonta; family Strongylocentrotidae; genus Strongylocentrotus; species Strongylocentrotus droebachiensis. Next base: position 259,988 of record JAVYIG010002166.1, read on the forward strand.
GGTGTTTACTCAGTGTGAAGGCTCTCCGCTATAACACCGCAACAAACACGTGTGATTTGTTTACTTACCTATCACTGACCTCTTTTCTCCAGCAATGGGGAACATAAAGTGAAATAGAAATAAAGTAACCAGTGGATTCAAATTGATTTTATTATTATGTAGATATTATAATTATCCAAATAAAAATATTTCACACTTCAAAAAATTAAAATATTCTGACTGGAAGCAATAAAAATGCTAGTTTTTTAAAAAGTAATATGATCGAGGATACAAAAAGCAACTTGACATGTTTACGCGCTGAAGTATTTCCGGTCATATCGGGGTCACTCGCGGGTCATGAGCCATGCATACACGTGTTTGTTACGGAGGTAATAAAAATCACCCGCTGCAGCGTGAATGGGTACATGATATTTATCCCGCTGCTGCAGCGGGATAACTTTTCTACTGTGAATGCATTTGTAGCGGTGTTATGGCGGTGTCGCCGCTCCGCTACAACGCCGCTACAAATTTCAAAACCACTGTGAATGGGGTATAATACTTTGAGGCTTGCAAAAAAGGTAGGCTTAGACAACGGGTGCATGCGTTCAGCCTTTTTAAATTGCTTGTGAAAGTACTAATTACATTGGATGTTTTTCTCTCATTGAAGTATTAAGTTTCATACAATTAATAATAATGATTGAGTTGCTTTTCTTTTGTAGGACACAAAGATTTATCACACTTGCCTTGACTTATTTCACTAACTGTGCCAACTCTGAAATATGTCACTTGTCATACATGTACATGTACCTACTCATGAAATATGCCAAATTTGTGCTATACAGTGCATCCAAGAAAAAACGAAACCAAGAATTATTGATGTTTTATCATAACTTAATCACAGTAATAATTAATAAATGACACATATTTGTAAAGCATAGATCCATCCTCTTCTTTCATTTGATGCAACTCATATGATGCATATTTCATGCATGAGTGACTAAAATCAATTTGAAGAAAGGGTACAAAAAAGTCATTTGGCGAACAGTATCTGAATTTCAAAGAGAAAATCACATTTCTAAAAAGTTCATTTCTGCCCATTCATATGATACCTCAATCAGGAAAAATGAGTTAGGAATATCAAAAATGTTGTTTGTTAAAAGTAATGCTTGCATTCCCATAATTTTATTAAACAAATTTGTTTTCACTGGCTGCCTACCTTAGCAACAAACAGTATTGACAAAAGACTAACACTGATAAGCCATAGACGAAAGACTTCATGCATGACTGCTCTCACTCATGAACTATTAACAGTTACTGGCATTGTTCGTTTGTTTACGGAAACTGCTAAAATTACGACTCCAATTTCGACCAATCAGATGGCTAGATTTCTAAAGAGAGGTATATAATGTTGCATTAATGACTGGCTATGTGAGCAGAGCCATGAACCAACATCCATCCTGTTACTCTGGCATCTCACAAACACATTTCTCTGAGCGGTTCTATTTAAGTCTTTGTCCCTCTTTTGAATAATTGGCAGAGCTTTGTCTGACCATGCAACAGTTTATGCATGTCAAACATGCTTAACAAGAGAAAGTGCTCAGCCAAATATCTTAGACAGTAGTATGTTAGGAGAGAATATCCATTCATTTGAATACGTTACCCAAATGATATCATAAGGAAACCATTGTTATGATTGCATTTCACAGGTGAGTGTTCTATATTGCAGATAAAATACAGGTCAGTGGATACATCACTAGGTTGTACCCTTCAGTACCTAAATGTGCTAAAAAAGGAAAAGCCAAAGTATTAGAAAAGGGGAGAGATGAGAGCCGACTCACCCAAGTACTTTATACTCGCCATATATTAGCATTTACAAACATAGCGTGGTGTCATAGAGCCTGTCAGTAGACAAATATGCCATTTGAATACTCAAACACTCTTGTTGTGTAATAGATGAGATGGACAATAACTTGGGGCAGTGTTTGATATAACTGGATAGAGTACCTTCTATGACTGAAGTTCACTGACACTGACTATGTCAGTGTATCAGAGCTTGTGGAACAAGTCACCTAAGTTTAGTGTTGCTCTACAAATAGCATTGTAAAATTTCAGGTAGTGCTATAAATATTTCATAATTTCACAATTTGTTATAATATGTGAGGGTTCTGATTGAATGGATTTGATTGAACCTGAAGAGGATTAAGACAACTCCACTAAACTCTGTCAGTGTATCAGAGCTTGTGGAACAAGTCACCTAAGTTTAGTGTTGCTCTACAAATAGCATTGTAAAATTTCAGGTAGTGCTATAAATATTTCATAATTTCACAATTTGTTATAATATGTGAGGGTTCTGATTGAATGGATTTGATTGAACCTGAAGAGGATTAAAGGCATTGGTTAACTTCGTGCATGATTTAAAAAAAAAACAGTGTTCCAGCGAATGTTGTTATCATAATTTCAAACCTTTGGGTCAAACAGGAACTGCCTGAAGTTTATAAGCCAATCGGTAGTGTATTTTATCAAGATATCTATGATTTAAAATTGAACGCTGATGACGATACCAAGGAATCGTCATGAACTCGTAGCGGCGACATAGCTCCCTCTCGCACAGAATACCGCACAGTGAGCTTCTCCTCGGGCTGGTAGCGGACTGTAAGGCCGCTCTGAAATCGCCCAGCGCTAGCTGGTTTTGTGACTGCAGCGGAGTGAATTTAGCACCCTGACTTTGGACTGACTTTGGATAAAGATCGATCGAGCGAAAGCCGCGCCATTACATACCGTACTATCGAGTAGTTTCACAATATTAGCGTTTCATCATGCCTAACGTCAAACCAAAGAGAAGTGTGTCAGCAGAAAAATGGTTACGTAAAGAAATAAAACTATGGAAAAGGCACAGTCGACAGAGCATCTGATAGCCAAAAAATTGAGACAGAAATACAATCTTAATTTGTGTTAATTCTTGAAAACTCTAGCTTAATTGTACAAGTCCTGCTAAATAAATTGGGGCATGGATGAAATTATGTACTTCTTCCTCCATAAGGTCGTTATATGGACAAGGGTATAATCGGCATAAAACAACCTTTCTGTTATGGACTTGACATGAACATACCTTTTATTTATTTATTTTTTTTTAATTTTTTTTTTCAAATGTCGGTTATAAAGGAAATCATTTACACTTGCGCGCCTGATCGGCATTTCGAGAGGGGTAGCACTTTATGGGCGTAGATCCCGTCCCTACGTCACAAGCCATTATACGTTTAGGGTCCGGGTATACGGTAAGGTAAGAGTTATGATTTATAGTTAGACGTGCTGTGACGTATGCACGGGATTCATGTCCATAAATCCTTTCGAAAGCCGGTTGTTGTTGGCGAGGGGGGGGGGGGGGGGGAGGGGGATGCTCGATGCTACCCGTTCAAAGTACTGTGACTCATAGAGTAGTTCATTTTTGTAGTTATTATGGTGCCAAGATATATTATGTATTACTATAAATGTAAATTTTCTTCTTGATATTAATATGTGTCTAACTGAATATTTTCAGATTGTCAACCTCTTATTCCCTCCCCCTGTTGTCTTGTGCCCGTTGTGTGCTGTGCCTATTGTCGATGTGCTGTATTCTTCTATTATTTCTCATATTTTCTCTTTTCTCCCGTCTTGTCTAGTCTAGTCTCTCTTTTTGTTGTTGTTGTTGTGTGTGTGTACACTTCTTGTTTTGTTATACCCCCTTTTCCCTATTGTATTCTTAGGTAGTCACAAATATCTATTCATCATGTTTTATCCGGCTCAGAGGGGACCCTAATAATTACAAGCTCTGCTTTTACCAGGGTCTCCTCGTCTTTCTTTTAGTTAGCTATGTTTTTTATCATTATCATAATTTGTTATTTTGCTTTGTAAATGTGTTATGATCCAATGTTATGCTCTGTATGTCATTTGAAAGAAAGACGAATAAAATCTTATCTTATCTTATCTTAAAGTGCCCTGGGATTAGTCTCGATCTTACAGGCGTTTGCTTTCGAGTTTGGCAAATACTTTGATCTCTCTTCACGAAATTCTGAAAGCACAAAGTGGTAGGCCTATAAGTAACTCGGTGTATCTATAGCAATGGGTAATTACAACATCGAAGCACAGCCAAATAAGAAAAAGGGGATATAAAAAAGGTATGCGTAAAGACTGTATAAAACCATAACATGAGTCTGACAGTACATGCGACGAATACTATACGCACAATAATCAAGACTAGCTATTTATGTAAACGAGCTGCAGATCAGTTCTGAACTTGCTTTGCGTGTACTGAGAATCTATTTTTGTGTGTGATTGTGTATCTGGCCACACTCATTGTACGGCCGATATGCAGACACGAGAGGAGTGACTGTCTGTGTATACCACCTTGCCTCCATGGTCTGGTACATGTCAACTTCTTTACAGTACATCTCTCCTCTCTCTCTCTCTCTCTCCTCACCCTCTCTCTCTCTCTCTCTTCCAGTTTTGCAAGGAGCTACTACATGTATCTACTATGTGCCTATTTTACGTGCCCGAAACGTCCCTGCATTATGAGGCAGAAAGGGTGTACTGTAAATGGAAACCGCGATTGCTTCGTTGTTTCTGCATGAATCTTCACAATTGTGGTCACGAATTCTTCTGGAATATAGTCGATTAAACTATTTTAATTCATATTTAAGCAGACAAATTTAGAAAAAGTTTTAAAAACTACATTTGCAAATGGACAAAATAAAAGAAAATGGGCAAAAAACAATACGTTATCTTGCCTACCAATGTTTCTGAGCTCATGGTATTTATTATAGTACATGATTGCCAAATTTCTGCAAATCATCATTATGTGAGCTTTGGTCAGAAGCGAGGCAAAACCATGACGATTTAGAAGATCTTCTGTCCAAAAATACGCAAAATAGCAATGGTAACCGCGAGTAGCCAAGCTCTTGCAAACGTCACACACGTCGTCTGCTACGTCCGAATCGCGAAGAACTTTGGTGAATTCCGACCAACAATAAAATAAAGAAGTGACATGCAGGAATTACAGATGTTATCGTCAATAAAACCCGTTGACAAAAATTTGGAAATATCCATGACAGTCTCTCTATCATAAAATGCAATTACTATTTTACCTTCCATGGTTTGGTGGAGCCACTATTCACTCACTCTTATAGGCTTCGGAAGATTTACACGACTGCGGGGGGGGGGGGGGGGGGGCATTTTTTTTCTTTCTACAAAATATTTAAGGAAAATTGTCAATTAACCCCCCCCCCCCCCCCATCCATTGGAAATTTCCATGATAAGTTTCTTTTACACCCTTTGGCAACATTTGAAAGTTCCGTGATAAAGTCTCTATTATTTTTTTTTTGGGGGGGCGGGGGCTATATTTTCCTCATTTAGAGCATTGCACAGACTTGTTTTTCTTCTTGTCTTTCTCTCTCTCTCTCTCTCTCTCTTCTCTCCGGCTAGCTGGCTTCCTATTCTGAAACCGCCACATGTATTAAAAAACTTTTTTTTTTGGGGGGGGGGTGCCGCTTGGCCCACGCGTCTTTCTATTGATTGAAGCTACAAGCGCCCACTGACATTCTAGTTTGGCATGAACTTATCAACCATTTTAAAATTTCTATTCCCCTATGTACTCAATTCATCTTGCGGCGCGAGCGCGAAGCGCTTGTAAGGCTTTTATGAAAATGCGAGCGTGAAGAGCAAGTAATTTCTTTTTTAGATAAAGAAACCGCAAAGGGGCATTTGCGCAAAACGTAGCTATATAGACTGGCAATTTCAAGCCCAAAACAAAAATATGCACATGCAGTATTTTGGGTGCTCAATATCGCTATGCCTAGGGGGAGGGGAGGGGGTTCTTAGCCCCCTAGTCCCCTTCTTCTATATCAAGCATATTTCTACAAAGCACACACTGTCGTCAAATAATCATGCCAGCGCGCAGCGCTATAGGTGAATTCTTTTGTTCTCGATAAAGCTGACCTGAAACATGACCAAGTGTTAAAAGATACAGGGACGGGGGCTCAATAACATCCAGGCCCTACCCAATTATAAAGGGAGGCTCAATAACATCTGAACCCCCCCCCCCCCCAACAAAAAACACACACACAAAAAAAACTGGGGGTCAATAACATCTTAGCCACTCTCAAAATACATAGCGGCTCATGTGATATCTGAACCCCACCCAAAATACTGGGGGTTGATTATCTCAGCTCCCCCCCCCCCCCCCATGCAAGATAATAGGCGGCTTGACCTCCAGCCCATAGTTTCTATGAACCAATTTTTCAAACTAAAAGGGCCAAATTGTTTCCCTCAAGAAATTCTTCAACCAACACATGTTGTTTATATTGGGAAAGTAAATTCAATACTGATATAAACTGGTCTGAGATATTCAATTTTAGCCTTGTGTTGCGGGAATCCTACCAAACATTCATTATCAGAAAATAGAAAACGACTGCCAGGCAAATTTATTTCTTACAATAGCATTTTGTATTTTTTGTAGAGTTATTTTGAAACGTAACAAAACCGGAAAAGAAAGAAGAGATACTATATTGAGACATCAGAAAATTAATA